>NW_017547202.1:3157098-3186776 GCF_001854935.1 Bemisia tabaci | reverse complement strand
CCCCCCCCCCCCCCCCCCCCCGGTTCCGCGGGGGAGGCAACCGTCTTCGCTCTTCTTCGCCGGCGCACAGTGGTTCGAGTCAATAGGAGAGGTCGGACGAAATTTGGAAACTTTAAAAGCTTATAACTCCGTTTATACAAGACTTTGAGGCTCTAAAAGTGACGCCATTGGGTTCCTCGTAAAATTTCCTTCCGGAAGCACCCCTTTATATTTAAGATGTGCCGAAATAAACATCAAAATGGAGATGTTGCATGTATGAGGAATTTGCGATTTGACTGTTGATTCTTATGTAAAAGTTCGCGAGAAACACGATGGTGCCACTGGTTTTCTCTGACATCATCCTTCAAGGATCCTTACACTGTCGTGCTAAGGAAGAACGCCGTATGAACTTTCTGGCATTGCCAAATTTCCTCTCATAAATCATGAATTTCCCGGTAAACTGATGAATATTTTTCTTCCAGTTTTTTAGATAATTTCGTTCGCAATGGAGATGTTGCTTGTGTGAGGAATTTGCGATTTTACTATTCATTCTTATGTAAAAGTTCGCAAGAAACATGATGGTGCCACTGATTTTCTCTGAAATCGTCTCCCAAGCTCAAAAAAAGCTCTCAAATTGACGCCAAAATGGAGGGGATATCCCACGCTATCGGCAAATTATAGCTTTTAAGCAGCAAATTATAGAGCAAATACATTAGCTGGGTTGACACTTTATTTAGGGACTCTAAAACTGAAACACGGCAACACTGCTAATGTATTTGCTCTCTATCTTTGCATGGAGGGTTCGTCTTGATGTAGAGGTGGACTCTCATGATAGCTTAGGATATCCCCTCCATTTTGGCCTCAACTTGAGAGCTTTTTTTGAGCTTGGGAGTTGATTTCAGAGAAAATCAGTGGCACCATCGTATTTCTCGCAAACTTTTACATAAGAATCAACAGTCAAATCGCAAATTCCTCACACATGAAACATCTCCATTCGCAGTTTTAATCGAAAATTTCGTGTCCGACCTCTCTGATTGACTCGTTCCACTGTGTGGCGGCGTCGGGTCGGCCGATTTCCGCGAGCGGAGTTCTCTGGATCCGCCAGGAAATCTTGGATGATGTGGGATTATCAACTCCATGGGCGGCCGCCATTCAGGGAGCGTCAAACTTATTGTAACGCTGTATATCGTCTCGGGTAAAAAAGGAGATGAGGAAACAGAATAAGAGCGAACTCCTAAATGGAGGAGGACAGAAGAAAGAAGAGAAGGGAGAGGAGAAGGAGAAGACGAGAAAGATCATAGCTACTAGTCCATATTCACTTGTCCGAAAATAATGCTGATTTTTCATGGACCTCGAATTCGAACCTTGAAATTGCTCGTAACCTATGTGAAATAAAAACGTTAATATCTTCGTTAGGAGTTGTTTTCAGTAATTTTCGTTACGCGAATCGTGTTCTACGAGAAATTCTGGTCAAGAACCATTATCAGAATGCTAAAATTCGTGCCTGTCTAATGGTCCATTGGAAACAAACACAACATGAAAATAGAGCAAGAGAAAAGAAGCGCTTTGACGACGGCGCAGAGATACAACTATTCGTACTTAATGGATGTCCGTGTTGCATATACGCACAATTGAAGGCGCGATGGCACGATACGTCTCAGTTCTATTCCATTCCAGATACACTGCAATTTTTATCGAAACGACCGGAATCCGTTTCTTCGGATTCTAACAAAAACAATTTGCTTAAAGGAGTCAGTTTTTTTCTCTGCCCTCGCTTATTTTCCGTATTTCTACGTTCACCGTGAAATTCAAAGCTTTCCTTTCCCTTCATTTACAGTCTTGTTGAAATGATACCGCGGCACCAGTGGCGATTCCTCGACGTTAGCAACACTGTTTTCCCCCCGGTTAAATCAATTAAAAATATCGATTTTAGGTGAGCGCCGAGAATCGATTGTTTTACGTACATTTAAATGGAGGGAAAACAGTGCTGCCAAAGCCAAGAATCGCCGCTGCACAACACCCTGACCGACACTCATAAACTAGCCTTACAAAATTGATTCAATTTTGTTTTCTTTTTTCTATGATAGTGGTTTTTGCACGACCGATTCAATTTTCATCGCAACAATGGACATGTTGCATGTGTGAGGGATTTGCGATTTGACAATTTATTCTATGTAAAAGTTCGCGAGAAACACGATGGTGCCACTGATTTTCTCTGAAATCACCTCCCAAGCTCGAAAAAAGCTCTCAAGTTGAGGCCAAAATGGAGGGGATATCCCACGCTATCCTGAGAGTCCACCTCTACATCAAGACAAACTCTCCATTCAAAGATAGGGAGCAAATAGATTGACAGGGCTGCCACTTTATTTGGGGACTCGAAAACTGAAAACACGGCAACCCTGCTAATGTATTTGCTCCCTGTCTTTGCATGGAGAGTTTGTCTTGATGTAGAGGTGGACTCTCAGGGTAGGGTGGGATATCCCCTCCATTTTGGCCTCAACTTGAGAGCTTTTTTTGAGCTTGGGAAATGATTTCAGAGAAAACCAGTGGCACAATCGTGTTTTTTGCGAACTTTTACATAAGAATCAATAATCAAATCGCGAATTCCTCACACATGCATTATCTCCATTGGCGACCTTTTGGGGGAAATATTGCACGAAGGCTCCTTTCGATGTTCCGGGAAATTTTTCCGAGTGTTTGTGCTAAATGGAGTCCATTTTGTCTCCGCTCGCACCTTTTTCCGTATTTTCTCCTTCCCCGCGGAAACTTAACCCAAATTCCCTCCCCCTCATCTGGAGAGTTGTTAAAAAGAGGTCACAACACGCTGGCCGGCGCTCGTAAACTAATCACCACTCAATCATCGCCGAGACGCGGCCGTTACTTCACACGAGCCGTCCGTTCCGAGCAAGAACAGCGTATCTCCTCGCGCGTTTCAGCTTGAGTTACGCTGTTTGGCCCTCGGCGCGGCGGGGCTACGCCGCGGGAGCCGAACACTCGAGAGCCTTTACTGCCTCGCCGGTTTCCGATCATTAGAAAGGATCGAATGACGTATATTTATTCGGTTTTTTATTTCTTCCTTTGTTCGCTTTCTCTTCCAGGAACCAAATTACGTCGGCCCGGGCTGGGGAGCTCATGAAATCGGGCTATTTATGCCGGCTAATAAAAGCTCATGAGGTGGCCGGCGCTTCGGGCCCCAGGCGGAAAAGGATTAGCGTCGAAAGTCCGACTTCATTCTTTTAAAATGTCTTCATTTAGCCCAGCAGTTGGATCGTCTTGCATTGAGGGTAAACTTTGGTTTCAAAAACCGAATAGTTACAGGGCAAGGTTCCACTTTTTCATGAAAAATAAAATCTTGAAATTTCATGTGAAATATTGTTTGGAATTTCCGAAGAATATGAAAAATACTTTGAATGAAATAATAATGAAAAATATTTTTCGAAATTAAATGCAAAATTGAATGAAAGGCGATTGATTTTTGCTTTTTGGTGTTTTTTAGTGCGTGTTGCATACCCAGCCCCTAAAAATGTGTCTCTTATATTTCATATTTTTCACAATTTCGTGAAACTTCATGAAATATTTCACGGAAACTTTCATATTTCATATTTTTCATTTCACCCGTGCAACCCTGTTACAGGGTGTCCACTGTACGGAAAAAGTACGGATATACTGAAAAAGCACGAATTTCGAAGGTCGGTGCGGAAGTGCGGAAAAAGTACGGATTTTCCGTGAGAAAGTATGGAAATTCGATATTTCTGTGATGAACTTTAAGAGGTAGACTAAAGGGTTTGAAATTTCCAAACACAATCCATTTATTAAGTTCTCCGTTCGATTTTTCGTATTTTTCGGCGTATTCTTTTATTATTCCAGCACTTTACTTTCTTAATCCAAATACAGTTAAAAATAATTGAATCAGTGAGAACGAAAACACACCGACTCGGTAACTCGAAAATGCTCAATTTCCATTGAAGACTGTTAAAATTACACAAAGTCATTGAAGTTAGCACATCTGTTCCAACTTGGACTTTTGAAGTGTCCATGTCCATAAGTACTTGTCTTTCGGCAGAAGAAATCTTTTTATTAAACTAACTTCTTCACCTACTATGCAGTTTTGTGTGTGTCTTGACTATTTTCCTTTTTCCGAGTTGGTGTGTTTCCGTTCTCACTGATTCACTCGTGATACCAAGTAACACAAAAATCGACCGAACAGGAGCCGTGCATCGTACGTTCAAAAGGACTCTACCCCGTGGTAAACGATCCCAGTCGAGTCACACACGTTAGTGCGCCTTCAATCTCGCCTGATACTGTGCAACACTTCCGTGGCGGAATAGTTGCTCACAGCGCCTTCAACGCTATCGCTTCGACTTCCTAGCGGAGGATAACGATTTCCATTGAAATTACCTAGCGAGTGCGCGTGTTACACATGTTCGCATCACCGACGGTGAGGTTAAAAACATTCATACTTCAATTTGCGACGTTGCCTGTTTTATTCGGGTAAACCAATTTGAACATTGACTGTAATCTGCCGTTATTTTTACGCGATGAAACTAGAAACATTATTTTAATGTTCCATTCAAGTAGATTTGTATGCGTTCGTGTTTTGTATACTTAGCTGATAAGGCTAGACCACCCTGAGCTTTTTAGGTCAAACATTGACCGAGTTACACCGTTTTAAAATCGAGCTGACGCCTCCAAATTTTTAGCATTTTTTTATTCAATCTTCAGGTTCCTCGTCAGAAAAATGCCTCGTGATACCAAGTTTCGCAAAAATCGACCGAACAGGAGCCGTGTATCGCACAATCAAAAGGACTCTACCCCTTGCGTTGCAAACGACCCCAGTCAAATCACACACGTTAGTGCGCCTTCAATCTTGCCTGATACTGCGCAATACTAATGTGGTGGAATAGTTGCTCAGAGCGCCTTCTACATTGTCGCTTTGATTTGATGGCAGAAGATCACGATTGCCGCTGACATACACTCTAGCGCGTACGCAGTTACATATGAATTAGTCAGTTCGAAAACACACCAACTCGGAAAAAAAAAATTGTTCAGGAAACACCTAAAACTGCGCAGCGGGCGAAGAAGTTAGTTTAAGAAAGACCTTTTTGGTGCCGAAGGACAAGTACTTAGAGACTTTGTAAAGCACCAAGTTGAAATCGATACACCATGTTTGATGACAGAGAATTAAGCGCTTAAAAATTTCCGAGTTGGTATGTTTTCGTTCTCACCGACTTTCAGATACTGATTTTTCATAGTCTACCCTGATAAATTTATATTTTTCAACCTAATTACGCTTGAATATTTATATAACTTGTTGGCACAAGGTATACTGAACCGAAAAAAGAAAACCGCAAGATCGGATGGTCACCCGTTTCCCTTGAAATGACCAAAAATTGGTATTTCCAATGGAATACTTCGATTTTCCCCTTTTCCCGTCGCTCTTTCGAGCACTTCCGATTGCAATTTCGAAACCCTTTTGCGTGCAGATGCTTCTACCCATAAGTGTTACTAAACCGTAGAAAAGTGAAAATCGAAAAAAACCCGAGTTGGTGTCTTTTCGAACTCACTGATTCATATGTATAACGGGGATCATGTCTTGATGCACACAGTTCCGTTTGGCAGAAAGACGTCCATTTCATCGTCGAAAGCCCGCTCATCCACAAATCCGAAACATCAATAACAGACGTTGAATCTCTTGGACTGAACGTCTGGCGTGTAACATTTATAGGCTGCTCCAACATAAATGAAAAACAGCGGTCTATCTGTGAAAAACATCTGATTTGTGATGTATTTTAAACACAATATCGGCTATTCTTACACGCAAATGTCTTTTACTTCCACCAAACTACCAGTGGCGTGGCGTGCTTTGCAATTTAGCGATTGATCTGCCGTTTGAACCTATGGAAAAGGGTCGATAAATTGGACGTTCGCGGCGAGCACTTTAATAATCGATTCTTTACCACATATTCAAAGCGGGACATATCGATAATCGATCATTCACCACCACCATTGCGAAAGCCCGATGATACTCACATATTCGTGCGATGACACGAACTTCAATATCGATGAAAAATCCGACAGTTTTATCACATCTCTAAACAATGGAGTAAACAGGGGTGCGAAATTTCCCGGAAACACAGGAAAACCCCGCGACGGTGAACGGATTTCCTCGCTCGTTTGACAACATTGCGAGGGCCCTTCGTGATGGAGAACCGTATCCAGCTATTGCCTTGGTTTATGGCCCGTCCGAGTACTCTTTTTTTTTTTTTTTTTTTTTTTTTTTTTTTTTTTAAATGCGAGATTTGATGGGGGAAGTTTTAACAAGGAAGCGCGGGTTACGCGTCGGGTGGGTACGTTTACTAGGTCACTTTATTCCAGGAAAATTTCGACGTGCTTGAGGATGGAAAAGGAAGAGTTCACACAAACAGCGAGGGCATTAAAAATCCATAAAAAGTGGCACAGTGAGCTGATTTTTGAAATTGGTAGACAAAACTATAGACAAAAAAGACATGCATCGACATGCATGGAGCGATTGTATTGGTTGAAACCAGTGTTCGAAACTCACAGGCGCCAACGCGCCAAATGCGCCTAAAAAATCGGACATGGCGCCGAAAAAACGAGGGCTCTGCGCCAACGTGGCCCCTAAAAATTGCCCCCTAAAAATCTCAATTTTCATATCAGGTGATTATTCGAAATTTTCAGCACTACAATTAAAAGCTTTTTCTATTCTTCACGATATCATCCTTTGTGCTTTTGTCTTCCCCAAGTTACCAGTTACTAACTAGCTGCGGTGTCTGAAAATCTCCGCTTCTATGTTCTTTTTTTAAAGGAGAACAAATTGACACTATTCCTTGCAGTTTTGGCTAAACTCTCTTCGCACACAGAAGAAAAATCACGGCAGTTTTAAAGAATTTCCGTTGAGTAGTTTTCCGTTGAAAAAATAAAGTATGACAGGAAGTCTGCGACGTCGCAAACCGAGTTATGTGATTGCCGACTTACACCGTCGTTATGTTATCGTACCTGAGCCGCTATTAGCGGAGCCTCTTTAATGACATTTGTGAATCTTAAAATCATCAAACTAATTGAGAAGCTTTCATTGATCAGGACGTTTTTGGAGTTGTGCGCCAAATTTCGAAAATTTGCGCCCTCGGTGTCCCAGCCAATTTACTGCAATGATTAATGCATCGAAAACTTTAAAACCTTTCCCGCAATTTATCAGTTTTAAAGCGATCGGATACTCGTCTTTCATGTGGTCACTGCAAGTGCCGACCTTTCGCTGCAACTGGCAGTTGAACTTTGACATTACTGGTAGCGGCCGGTGTAATTTGTTCGTCCGACCGAGGGCGGTCTACGCCCCTCGATAGTGGTGGTCAGGTGAAAATAGAATGCCCACATGTACTGCTGTGCTAAGGAGAAACGCCGTCTGGACCTTTAGGCGTTGCCGAATTTCCTGGTAAACTTGTGAATGTTTTCCCTCCAATTTTTCAGATAATGGAGATGTTGCATGTGTGAGGAATTCACGATTTGACTGTTGATTCTTATGTAAAAGTTCGCAAGAAACACGATGGTGCCACTGGTTTTCTCTGAAATCATCTCCCATGCTCAAAAAAGCTCTTTAAGTTGAGGCCAGAATGGAGGGGATATCCCACGCCATCCTGAGAGTCCACCTCTACATCAAGACTAACTCTCCATGCAAAGATAGGGAGCAAATACATTAGCAGTGATGCCGTCTTTTCAGTTTTAGAGTCCCCAAATAAAGTGGCAGCCCTGTCAATGTATTTGCTCCCTATCTTTGCATGGAGAGTTTGTCTTGATGCAGAGGTGGACTCTCGGGGTATGGTGGGATATCCCCTCCATTTTGGCCTCACTTTGAGAGCTTTTTTCGAGCTTGGGAGTTGATTTCAGAGAAAACCAGTGGTACCATCGTGTTTCTCGTAAACTTTTACATAAGAAACAACAGTCAAATCGCAAATTTCTCACACATGCAAAATCTCCATTTCACCTGAAGTTCTTGAAAATTTCAAGGAAAAATATTCATAACGTATCGCAAAAATTGACTTTTTATCGAAGGAAATTCGGCAACTCCTGAATGTTCATACGGCGTTCTTCCATAGCACGGCAGTGTGGGCAACTGATAATGATGTGAATGGGATCTGATGCGGGATGATGGTCCGTTCCGTAGGCGAGAATTGCTTCCCACCTTCGAATTTCGGGGATTCGAATACTTAAGCGATTGTGATTGCGTCAATGTCAAAACCTTAATACTTGCTAACCCACGCCTCTCTGTTTTTAATTCTGAATAGACGTATTTAGGCTAAAAGGAAAGTTAGCACATTGAAAAAAAATTCTCGGTGTTTTTACCAAGGTCCGGTACCTTTGCCATCTCACTTTTTTACGAATTATTGGTAATTTTACAAAGACAGACTGGTAAACTTACCTAAAAACCTATATTTTTACTGTTTTTTTTTTCAGGTAAGAATACAACTTTTATTGGTAATCAATTCCCGGTAACTTTGCCAATTACCAGGGACGGACTGGCCGGGGTGGCGATGGGGCGATCGCCCCACTTTCATCGGCCAAAAGGGGCCCCGGAGGGGCCCCTTTTGGCCGATTTGAAGGGCCGTATTTCGCCGTTTCGAAGAAGCGCCCGAGGGCTTTTTCGGTTCGTCCTCGAGAAAGGGCCCCGAGACTCCTGAGAGGACAGGACACTTTATTGCCGATTCGGAGAGCGCCCTGAAGGAGCTTTCTTATGCCGTATCTAAGGGCGTTGCATTTTGAGAGCCCTTTTTTCTGATTCGAATAAGTCCAAAGGGGTCCTTTTTTGTCATTTCGGAAGAGCCCTGAAGGACTCATTTATTGCCGATTCGAAGAAGACTCGATGGAGCCTTTTTTTGCCGCTTCTAAGGACCTTAAAAGAGCCCCTTTATCTGATTCGAAGGAGTCCTTTTTTGCCTTTTCCAAGGGACCATTTATTGCCGATTTGAAGAGGCCTTGATGCGGTTTTATACCGCCTCTAAGGACCTTCAAGGCACCGGGCTCTTTATCGCCGATTCGACAAAAGGGTCCTTTTTGCCGGGGGCCCTTTGGTACTGATTCAGAGAGGCCTCGAGGGCGCATTTCTATGCAATTTTGAACTTTGGAGGCCCCTAGTAGGGAACCTTTCCTACCTTCCTCAAGGGATTTCGTAGGGGCCTTCGGCGATTTTTCCCCCCTTTAGCGAAATCCATAATGGGGGCTGTCCATATAATACGTAACGCAGTTTTTCCGATTTTTTTACCCCCATCCCCCCTCCGTAACGCATCGTAACGCAAGCTCGAACCATCCCCCCCCCCTAAAAAAAAATGAATAAATACGTAACACAAGCCTCGCCCCTCCCCCCTATTTTGGTCAGTTTTTTAAATTAACAAGGAAAAAAAGGTCTTACGGCAAAAAAGAGTTACGTAACGTTGGGCTTGACCCCCCTCCTCCCCCGTTAATACGTTACGTATTGTATGGGCAGCCCCAATGACTTTTTTCTAATTCAAAAATTCCCGCGACATAAGGCCTCTTTTGACACATTTAAGACGCGCGTGCGAGTCGATTCCTTCAAATACCATAGGGCTACTTCACTCACTCACAAGGCTCGAGGCTTGTCTGGATCGCGAATGCCGCCGGCGCCACACAGTTGTCATTAGTGTATGGCTCGATATTACAAGACCGGTAAAGTGTGAAAAACCAATGGGAAAGTGAACAATCCGAGCGTCAAGACTTTTTCGTAAAACTGTGTTTCTATTTCCAGTTTAATTAACACAATAATTTTCAAAGTGTCAGATTTTTGTCAATTTTTTGTTTGTATTTTTATTTTCATTCTTATTTTTATTTCGATGGCTAAATTCTGAAAACACGTACCTCGGAATCCGCATCATTAACTCATGAACCCTGAGACTCATAAGGATACACGCAAAACATGAGCATCCTTACGAGTCTCAGGGTTCATGATGCGGATTCCGAGTTACGTGTTTTCAGAATTTAACCATCGATTTATTCATTCATTACGCGTCATTTAACTAGTAAACGGCACTGATTTTTCGATGAGCAGAGCGAAGAAAGGATCCAATAAAACGTTCAAAAAAAATTAAGACAGTTGTCAATTTTGGCGGCTAAAAAGTACATTTAAAAAAAACAAACGAACAAAAAAATCCGAACTGTGTTTTTCAGAATGTGTTCTTTTTAGACTGTCACTATTACTATTCTACTTGATTCTACATATGTATCTTCTGTATACTAATTTAGCTTTGGCACAATTTTTCGTTGGAAGAGGAAAATAAAAGTTGAATTCCAAGTATACAACGGATTCTCATTTTTTCATCCAGTTTAAGAAAATATACTAAGTTTTGCATTTCTGGTCTCTTTTTGGATAATGTTTCAAAAATAATATTAAAGAATAGGGTCTAAAATAGCGTAAAATTCATTCTAAAAGGGCCTAATTTTCAAAATTTTCCGGGGGAGGGCCCCCGGACCCCCCTTCTACTGGGGGGCCCCCCAGACCCCCCTAGGGGCCCGCCCCATACTTAATTTAGGGCCAGTCCGCCCCTGCCAATTACCAATTCCATTAATGGTAATTTTACCAAGAAAAAATTGGGATCAGATAGAACCCTGAATTCTTGGTAATTTTACCCTTTTCTTAGTAAATACACCGAGATTTTTTTTTCAAAGCAGCAACATTTTGGATTTTTCCGCGCGCGTATTTTATCAACGACCCGAATCACGCAAACCGAGAGCTCCGGCATCCGGGCGGGACCATTTAGCGACAAGCAATTAGCACCGATCACTCCGCGAGGCCCCCCGGAAACGCAAACGACGGGGGGGCTCCCGGGGGGGGGTTANGGGGGTGGGGGGGGTGGAATCAAAAGCCGCAGGAATTCGAGCCCGGCCCGGCGCAGTGAAATCATCGGATAATTCGATCCCGCGCTCGCGGCCCGGCACGGCCGAGGAAAGAAAGGGACCGGGGAACCCGGGGGAGGGACGCGGAAAAAGAAAATGGGATCAATTACCCGGGAAAGCGGGCCCGGAGGAGCCCCGTTGCGATGGGCAACAACGTCGTAAGGTCGCTCAAAAGTTGCCGGTTTTCCCCCGGTAAAAGGGATATCCACGGTGAGTCCACCAGGCCACGTATCTCCTTTGCGGTGTTGAAAAATCTTCGCTCTTATTCTATTTCTCTGAGGAAGAACAAATCATCATCTTTCCTTGTTTTCACAGAGTTTTCTTCGCATTTCGAAGGAAATACACCAAAATTTTCAAGAATTCGTCACCTTCCAGGCAAAGTATCACAAGCGCCATGCGACGTTTAAAAATTTCCGCCGCCATTTTATTTTTTTACAGAGAAATCGTTCAACGAATCTGTCCGAAAATTTTACTGAATTTTCTTTGTGCTGCCGATAAAATTTAGTGAAATTTCCAAACAGATGCAACCAACAATTTCCCAGTAAAGAAATAAAATGGCGGCGGAAATTTTTAAACGTCGCATGGCGCTTGTGATACTTTGCCTGGAAGGTGACGAATTGATGTTGACTAGATTCCCGATTAAAACATAAAGGATAATAAGAAGTCTACAACGTCGCAAACCGAGATACGTGGTCTGGTAGTTTCACCGTCGCTATCGATGAAAGAAGTGCAGAACCACGTATCTCCATCGCGATGTTTCAAAATTTCCGTTCCTCTTCTATTTTATTGAAGAGAAACAAGCTAATTTAATTGCTTGATTTTCATACGGAATATTCTACTGGTAGAAAAGGAAATGAAAGACTTATTCAAGAAAATACGTCGGCTGGTTTTTCAAAGAAAAAGTAAGCGTGAAAGTTCCAATACGTTCGTATTACAGAAGCGCTCAGCTGAAGCAAGTATGAATATGGCAGGGTGTCCACTATACGGAAAAAGTACGGCTACACTGAGAAAGCACGAATTTCGAAGGTAGACTTGGAAGTACGGAAAAGGTACGGATTTTCAGTGAGAAAGTACGGAAATTCGATATTTTTGTGATGAACTCTAAAAGGTAGCCTTCGGGGTGTGCAATTTCCGAACACAATCAATTAATTATTAAGTTCCCGGTTCGATTCCTCGTATTTTACGGTGTTTTCCTTTGTGATTCCATCATTTTACTCTCCCAATTCAAATATTGATAAAAATGATCGCGAGGCAAGGAAAAAGTATGGAAATGGCAAGGAGAGAGGAAGGATTTTTGAGAATCGTCAAAAAAGGAATTTCCGGGAAAGGAAGGAAAAAGCAAGGAAAGTGTACTAAAAGAAAAGCAAGGAATTTTAGTGACAGGGCAAGAGTAGACGCCCTGTTACTTTCCCAATCCGAATCAGTCAAAAATTATCGTGAGATAAGGAAAAAGTAAGGAACAGGCAAGGATAAGGCAAGGATTTTTGAGAATCGTCAAAAAATGAATTTTTAGGAAGGTAAGAAAAAAGCAAAGAAAATGTACTAAAAAAGCAAGAGATTTTATGACAGGGCACCAGTAGACACCCTGATGGCCCTTAGATGCGCAAGACACATCTGTCATAGCTCTTCGCTCAAATAAACCGTTTAATCGGAAAAAATTTGACAATATCGGACGTTTCGGCCTTAGCACGGCAGGGCAGAACCCACCTCGTTTCCGGCGGAAATGGATTGTGTGCGTCGGGGCTCCATTTTTTCCACCCCCCGCCCCCCTGCAACCCCTCGTTCGTCAACCCTTTTCCCTCCATTGTCCGCGCTCAACTCTCCGATTGCATAAATTAAAACCAATCAACGGCTAAACGCCCCCGCGACCCCCCGCTCACCGTCTCGTCCCGTTTATCGTTGCCGGTTACCTCTGGAAAATCATGATTCTTTTTATTTAAACCTATGTAAAATATCTGGATTTAATCGCACAATGTGTCAACCGTGTCGCGTTTTGTCGCGGATACTGCTGGGATAAATGTACCTTTAGTTAGCGATTCTTTCCGCTTCGAGGTTGCGCATAAGAGGCTATACGCCTCACTCACGGTGGAAATGCCGTATGAATGGATACTGCCTTCCCCTCGATAAAATGCGAATTTTCTGAAAAACTTGTGGATTTTCTCTTTTATATTTTTCCTTTTTTAGAAATTTAGGCATAATTTCATCTCTTGTATTTGACAATTTAATTGAAAAAATATGCATAACGGGTCTGTTTCAAGCAAACGATACAGCCAATGGACCGCACTCAGCAGAAAGGAACCAAGCCACATCATATTTCGCCAAAATCGAATCGGGCGATCCATGTGATGTGGCTTGGTTCCTTACTGCTAAACGTGGTAGGGCCGGATTTTCCTACTTGCCGCCCATGGGCCACCTGTATTTTGCCGCCCCCTCCTCATTCGTTTTGAAACATCAGTAAAAACCATCAAGTGAACGTGCCAGCAGGGGAGGGGTGCATAAGACGCGTTTACTCGTGTTGAACACATTTTTTGAAGGAAAGCCCTATCAACACTACTAGCAAAAGGTCACGGAACTTTTTGTTAAGTCAAGTTTTGTAAACCTATCTCTAATGGACAAGGCCTTCCATTTATTAGAAATGAACGGAAAAATTATGAAAGAACAAACCTAAATTTGGTTTAGTGATTTTAACTTCCGCCGCCGCGCCGCGCCGACCACACCATGTTTGGCGCAATGCGGGAAGTATTCACGCAGTCTTGTAGGCGCTATGCGTTTCACGCTGACTGCACTGTGTCCGGCGCAATGCGTGAAGTACTCATGCATTCTTGTAGGTGCTATCCGTTTCTCGGTGACCACAATAACCGCACTGTGTTTGCCACCCCCTTAATCCGGCTCTTGATATCAGTCAAATCGCAAATTCCTCACACATGCAACAGCTCCATTGTGTGGTTTGACATGTTTTTCTCTTTTTTTTCCATTGCTTGACTAATGTGTTCTCTTTTTCTCATTGTTTCAGGTAAGTGCTGCTCAGCCATAAATTCAAATAACTATCTTGATTCAATGAATAAGGTTTTTTTAGTAAGTATTGAGTGTCTGTTCAATCGGTGTTGTAGTAATTCATCATCGTCTCCTCACGATGTTTGCTTTATACGCATGGGCGCACTAAATGGGGAAAAAAAATTCTCAAAAAGATATAATAAGTCAGAAAAAAAAGAGAGAAAAAAAATTCATGAGAGTGATGAAAATAAACAACGCAATGTGAAACCATTTCAGGGTCTTTTTGTAAAATGATTGAATGACATTTTTAAGACTCGGTGGGGTGATGTAATGTACAAAATCAACGCCAATATCTCACTCAACTCATGTTTTCGAATTTTTTCATGCCTTTAACGCGTTCCACATAAAACTCCAATGAGGCAATTTGTAAAGGACGATCGAATTCTTAGGCAAATGCATTGTGCTATCTATCCTATCATGCATGACGGCGCGAAGATGCGACTATTCGTGCTCGACAGATGTCCGTGTTGCGTGCAAAAAAATTGAAGGCGCGTCGGTTAGCCTGATTCCGGAGCAATAACACATAATGCTCTAATGAAGAAGTGCGCAGAGTGCGCTGTCCTATCTTACATCACGGCGCGAGAATGCGACTATTTGTACTCGATGGATGTCCGTGTTGCGTGCAAAAAATTGAAGGCGCACCGTGCGGCTTGCCTAATTTCGAAGCAACAAGAAATGATCCCTCTGGCCCCCGACATTTTCATTTCTTGTCACAATCCGTTCTAATGGTTTTAGGTAATTCATAGGAGAATTTTCCTAGACGTGTCCGCTCTATTCAGATTCGTGGGTCTGTCGCAAGCTTTTTTTAAAGCCAAAATAAGATTGGTTTCCTACAGAAAATGGCTCAAAATCACGATGAGCGCATTAACAAAGGGAACGACTCCTCTTACGGAATGTTCTTCTGTGTCGTAGTATCGTTTTAGAAGCGGGAAGCTTAAAAAACGCAAATTTCTAACGCTTATTGTGAAAGTAGGAGTGCATTTCAGACTTCGCCGATGCGTTCATCGTGATTTTTGACCCATGTTTATAAGAAACAACTCTCATTTGGACCGAGTTCATCAGAAAGGAACCAACCCTTATTAAGTTGAAACTGAGAAAGAGAGGTTTGAAGTTTTATCTCTACATTAGGCTCAATGGAGAAAATAAATTTCAACCCCTCTTCTCACAAACTAATCTGTTTTTCGACTTCCCGTTTTTGGCATGAGGAAATATACGGCTCGTAGAACTCAAAAACATTCTTAACTTAATTTTTTCGAAAATGTGGGCTGGTTTCTCTCCGATAAACTTGGTCCATTTTTGCTCTAGCAAAAGTTTGCAACGGGCCCATTTACAGGAACCGGCATAGAGGGCTTTAGAGAGGGCGAAGCGTTCTCCGAAGGTTGGGCCGCACGGCGACCAGGGCGTGTACCCCCTTGTATACCATATTTTCAGAGGCGGTGAATGGAGATGTTGCATGTGTGAGGAATTTGTGATTTGACTGTTGATTCTTATGTAAAAGTTCACGAAAAACACGATGATGCCACTAGTTTCCTCTGAAATCAACTCCCAAGCTCAAAAAAAGCTGTCAAGTTGAGGCCAAAATGGAGGGGATATCCCACGCTATCCTGAGAGTCCACCTCTACATCCAGACAAACTCTCCATGCAAAAATAGGGAGCAAATACATTGACAGGGCTGCCACTTTATTTGGGAACTCTAAAACTGAAAACACGGCAACCCTGCTAATGTATTTGCTCCCTATCTTTGCATGGAGAGTTTTTCTTGATGTAGAGGTGGACTCTCAGGATAGCGTGGGATATCCCCTCCATTTTGGCCTCAACTTGAGAGCTTTTTTTGAGCTTGGAAGATGATTTCAGAGAAAACCAGTGGCACCATCGTGTTTTTCTCGAACTTTTACAGAAGAATCAATATAATAGTCAAATTGCAAATTCCTCACACATGCAACATCTCCATTTATTATCTGGAAATTTTCAATCACCCACGTCACAGAACTTTGAGCGTCACCCTAACACCGGCCATTCGGGAGATGGAACATTATTCACCGGTGAAAAAATAACATCCCACGCAGGTCCTGGCCACCGTATGAAATTCTAGCCCCATAAATTTTTCGCCCCCTCCCTCTTAATGCGTTTTTTCATCGCCCACTCAGTCACACCATTAATTAAAC
The DNA here is from genome assembly GCF_001854935.1 of Bemisia tabaci. NCBI lineage: Eukaryota > Metazoa > Arthropoda > Insecta > Hemiptera > Aleyrodidae > Bemisia > Bemisia tabaci. The sequence continues at coordinate 3,170,658 of NW_017547202.1, read as the reverse complement.
TCAAATTACAGCGTCATTTAAAAACAAATCTGGGCGGGAAACAAACGAGTCGGTACACGGAGCGTCCGGGCCCAGTGCATGCAAATACTATTAAAACGGTTTCAAGCTACAGCAGTTTATTACTTGTGTTTCCTCCTCCTCTTTCTCTGTTCCCATCCCTTTTAATGCGTGTTTTTATGCGGTGTCCGAACGTGCTTCAGATGCGCCCGTATTTTATATTCCTTTTTTTAAATTTTATTCTTGTACTTCAGTCCATTCTTTTATATTTATTCCTTTTATTTTATTATTTTATTTTATTCCTTTATTTCATTTCAATTTTTTGTTTTATCGTTTCAACACTGGAAAAAAACGCGTTGGATCTAGAGTCCAGACTCTTGAGAACATTGACAAGAAAAAATACTCTTGATTCAATCAGATTTAAGCTTAACTCAAAAGGAAATACGCTCAAATTAAGAGGCTTGGTTCTTGATTTAAGCTTAAATCTGATCGAATCAAGAGTATTTTTTCTTGTCGATGTTTTTAAGAGTCTGGACTCTAAATCCAATGTGTTTTTTTCCTGTGAATTAAATTTATCATTTTAGATTAAAATGTTATTTTACTCTATTACTACACTTTATATCATTATTTTCTTTTCTTTCTTCTATATTAACCACATATTTGGGCTAAAAATTTGCAATCCCGTTAAAAGATAAGCGCAAGCCGCCAGAGTCGAACCTGTGAGCTGATTGTTGAAATTTATAGACAAAGGGATAGACAAAGAAGACATAAGAAGTATGGAGGGATCCCATTGGTTGAAATTTTTGTTGGTTCCTACAGACTAAGGAAGAAAATGATGGACGGACAAATACGTCTCCCGTGGGCTACCTTTACTTAGTCTATTACCTATCTCCTTTGTGCAACCTTCTTCCACCAACAGGATCCCTCCATACCGCTTTCATCCTCTTTGTCTATAGCTTTGTCTATCAATTTCAACAATCAGCCCGCTGGATCGCATTAGCGATGGCCCAATTAAATGTGCTAGCACTGCTAGCGACATAAAGAGGAACAAGGACAATTTCCTTATCCCTAGATGTCTCAGAGTAAAATTTGATCGCTCAACCAAGTCCTTTTGGTTGATCTGACCGAAAAAATAAAGTGACCCAAAGTAACCATAAACACAGATATTTTCAACCGTTTACTTCCATCACGAAAAATCACGAAGTTTTCTATTCGTTTAGTTTGCTGATAAGCGGTATTGTTCGTTAACCATCGATTTTCGTTAAATTTTTCATGAAATTTTTAAAGCTGTAAAAAATATGAGACATTATTTCAATGACTGGTATGCAACTGCAACACTCATCAATCAACGCCGAACACCAAAAACCATTAGCTTTTCCTTTGAATTTGCATTAAATTTCAAAAATATATGTTTTAATGGCTTTCATATGGACCACCGGACAAGATACGAATTGCAGCATTCTGATACATGTTTCTGAACCAAAATTTCACGTAAGATACAATGCGTACAACGAAAATTACCGGAATCAACTCCTCACGAAGATAATTAATGATTCTTGATTCGTGAATTGAAACCACCCGCTCATGAAAACTCGATGCTCTACGTAATTCATATTGAGCGCTGAACGTTATCATGACAGTCTCTGCGATAAAAAAATCTGGCAACCTCAATCTTGATGCTTTGGCTCAGCTATAGCAAATTGCTTATAGTTTGAACAACCCATGGTGGGAAATGAACATTGCTCGATCGAGAAGCTTGCTGAAACCGTTGTAGTGCTCGATTTGACTCACGTAGAGCTTTTGAATTTTTTGTGGGCGGGCAGTTCAAATTCCTCGTAACCAATGTGAAATAAAAGCGTTTATCTCTTCGTAAGGTGTTGATTTCAGTCATTTTCGTTGTGGGAATCGTGTTCTACGTGAAAATCTGGATAACAATTTAGTATCAGATTGTTTAAATTCGTACACTGGAAAAAAAACACATTGGATCTAGAGTCCAGACTCTTGAAAACATTGACAAGAAAAAAATACTCTCGATTCAATCGGATTTTTGCTCGAATCAAAACGAAATCCGCTTAAATTAAGAGGCTTGGTTCTTGATTTAAGCCGGATTCCGATTGAATCAAGAGTATTTTTTCTTGTCGATGTTTTTAAGAGTCTGGACTCTAAATCCAATGTGTTTTTTTTCCAGTGTACCTTTTCTAGTGGTCCATCCTTCCAAAATTTCACGTGTAGTGTGTCATGAAATTTCAAGCTTTTATTTTCATGAAAAATTGCAAGCGTTGCCTCCAAACAACGGCTCCACGACGAGTGAAAAGCCACACACGGCAGTCGCGAAGGAAGGCAACACCATAGCGGAATCAACAGCAGTCGCGCTCGCCGAGCCGAACCTGAAACCGGAAAAAGGAGTGTGGACAGCGCAACTTCGACCCAGTTCCGAGATGGGGAGAAGGTGTCAGAGGGCGGCACGGGAGGGGGGAGGGGGTGGGAGGAGGGGGAGGGGGGTGGCAGAGGCGGATGAAAGTTAACGCGGTTCCTTGAGGAGCGAAGCTGCTCGGGGGTGGGATTCCGATACGCGTGTGCCGCGGGTTGCATACGAGGCGCGGCGCGCCTCGGGGAATAGCGTCGTCTTTGAAGCGACCCGCTCGCGGCACGCCTCCCCTTGAAAGCGGGGCGGTTGAGCGGGTTGCAGGATCTAACCGGGAATAATCATTCGCGTTTGATCGGGGATGAGATGGATAGACGATATATCGTCGCTCCTCTCGTGTGAAGCGTGTCTTTATTTGCACATGAGCCCCGAGAAGCATGGGGTTATATGGGGAATTGGAGTCATGTGGATAGCTAGATACAACCTTGGTCAGGAGAGGAGCGGGATAAAATGGACCACTAGACAAGGTACGAATTTCAGCTTTTTGCTACTTGTTTCTTAACCAGAATGGAGATGTTGCATGTGTGAGGAATTTTGCAACTTGACTATCGATTCATTTGTAAAAGTTCGCGAGAAACACGATAGTGCCACTGGTTTTCTCTGAAATCAACTCCCAAGCTCAAAAATAGCTCTTAAATTGAGGCCAAAATGGCCACCTCTACATCAAGACATACTCTCCATGCAAAGATAGGGAGCAAATACATCAGCAGTGTTGCCGTGTTTTCAATTTTAGAGTCCCCAAATAAAGTGGCAGCCCTGTCAATGTTTTTGCTCCCTATCTTTGCATGGAGAGTTTGTCTTGATGTAGAGGTGGACTCTCAGGATAGCGTGGGATATCCCCGGCCATTTTGGCCTCAACTTGAGAGTTTTTTTTGAGCTTGGGAGTTAATTTTAGAGAAAACCAGAGACACCATCGTGTTTCTTGCGAACTTTTGCATGAGAATTAACAGTCAAATCGCAAATTCCTTACACATGCAACATCTCCAATACGTGTAAAACAAGATGCGCACAACGAAAATCACCGAGATCAATACCTTACGAAGATATTCAATGATTCTTAATCCGTGAATTCAAACCATCCGCTCATGAAAACTCAATGCAAGACGTGAATCACATCGCGCGCTAAACGTTATCATGACAATCTCTGAGATATTAAAATTTGGCAACATCGGTATAGTGTTTTGACCTTTTCATATTTGTTTACTCATTTTTTTTTTGTTCTTACTAGGTTGTGATCCTATTTTCGGACTACGTTATGTGTGCATTTTACTTATTCAAAAACCGGAGGGTATAATTCTCTCAGGTAGACGCAATGTAAAGCCCGTGATCAAGTTATCCGTCCATCTCATTTTTCCCACTCGTTTTATGCATTGTGCAAACACGAGCACACAAACAGATCTGTAGCCAGTGCTGCTGTGCAAGGAAAAAACGCCGTATAAAGCTTCAGGTGTTGCCAAATTTCCTTTGATGAATTACGAATTTCCTGGTAAACTTATGAATATTTTCCTTCCAATTTTTCAGATAATTTTGTTCGCAATTTCACCTAAATTCCCTGAAAATTTCTATGAAAAATATTCATAACTTTCCTCAAAAATAAACATTTAATTGAAGGAAATTTGGCAACTCTCGAATGTTCGTACGGCGTTCTTCCTTGGCATGGCAGAGTGTACCTGTGAGCGGGTATTGAGTTGAGATGGATGCTTGATACCGTGGCGGTCAGTGGCGTGGCGTGGTTTGCGATTAATCGAATGATCTGCCTTTTAAACTTATGGGGAAGGATTGATCACCGGGGTGTTCGCAATGAACACCTCAATAATCAATTCTCTACCATAGTTTCAAAGGGGAATTATCGAAAATGAACCATTCACGCCACGCCATTGGTGGCGTTTCGTCGTTTTCAAAATCTGCAATTCAAGTAAAAACCGTATTCGCGCCATTATAAAGCTTTGGAATTATGGTTGTCGTTCTTCTTTTGAAGCGGGACACTAAAGTACATTGTATTATTTTCTAATGAAAATTTTACACAATTTACGATCAAAAGCTCGAACTTAACTAAATCTAAGTCGCAAGAGAGAACTTAGCGATTTCCTTCCTTGCTCTCACAATCAAACACTCAATCAAAAATCAAAATGAACCCAAATCATAGTGGGTACTAAATTTGTCCTAGTGGCCTTCACGAAGGGGTCAGGGTCATAGAGTGCTGTATCTTCATCAAACTTTACATCGGTAATTACCATATATATTAGAAAAAGGGGTGAATTTCCGAGTCGTTATTTGCCGAATAATGAGTTTATTTTCAATGACTAAGTTGACTCGTACATGTTTAGGCTTAAGTGGCTTTTGGCTTTGGTGTCTTTTCTTCTTCCTCTTCAAATCTACTGATTTCAATGTAAACAACCCACGTTAATAGCTCACTCAATCTATGTTTTCGAAATTTGCTGTATCTCTTACGAATTTTAAGTGAAACTCCATGGAAGTAATGTGTTTAAGAACGATTGAATTCCTTCGTAAAAGCAGTGCGCTGTCCTGTCTTACATCACGGCGCGAGGATGCGACTATTCGTACTCGATGGATGTCCGTATTGCGTGCAAGAAATTGAAGGCGCGCCGGCTTGCCTTATTCCGGAGCAATAACACATAATGCTCTAATGAAAAAGTGCGCTGTCCTGTCTTACATCACGGCGCGAGGATGCGACTATTCGCACTCGATGGACGTCCGTGTTGCGTGCAAAAAATTGAAGGCGCGCCAGTTTGCCGCATACTCAGTAACTTCACTCATGCTGTCGCACGTTCTTATTGGTAGCACATTTGCTGTCTCCATATTGAGCCAGAAACCATGGTCCTTATATTTTGAATGTAATCCAATTAATGCACGAGGGCATAATTTCTCGGTAATCATCTTCGGTTAAAAACCACACCACTGAGAACTAAAGTATTAACCCATTCTTTGCACTATCTCAAGAGGCATTTTTGAATGGGACAGTTGCAATATTATTGAAGTTTTCTCACAATAAAACTGCTTAAACTTTACTCTTGTCAGGGTGAGATGTAGGTTAAAATTTCTAAAACAGCAGCCCGTGACAAGGGTGATATCAGAAACATAGGAGTTTGATACTCCTATGTTTTTCTCCTACCTTAAACTCCTATTTTTTTGATATCAGGGTAAAATTGGGTTTTTTCGTGTCTACCCTGTGAGAACTTGTCCTTGTTTGAGGTGTTTTTGAAAGGTTTTTGCCTGATTTACCAGCGCAAAGTAGTGAAGTTTTGCAGTTTTCTCGAATAATTGCTCATTTTCGGCCCTAAATTAGATTGTTTATGTATGAGCTTAAGCGACTACCAGTTTCTTCTTTAAATATGTTAATATTTAGTACACCCATCACAAAATTTTTAAAGGAGAAAGTGGTAGTCGCTTGTGCTCATACATAAACAATCCAATTTAGCACCGAAAATGAGCAATTATTCGAGAAAACTGCTGCAAAACTTCACTACTTTGCGCTGGTAAATCAGGCAAAAACACCTCAAATAAGGTAAGTAAAGTTCTCACAGTAGTAGTTCTAAAGTAGTTGCTTGAAGCGCCGCGCCATGGCGGGCGAAGGCGATCAGCGTGACACACGCATTGGCGCCTACAAACCTAACAGGGATACTTCACGCATTGCGCAATGCGTGAAGTATCCATGTTAGGTTTGTAGGGGCCGGTGCGCGTGCCGCTCCGCTCTACGTATGGCTCGACTATTTAAACTCGCGGAGTCAGCGTTCCTCAATTCATGATTTTCAAATGTTTGCACACTCTGCATGGATTATTCTCATTTAAATTGATGGGAAAAATATGTATTAAAGGAAAATATAATGTGTGTTTTATAAATATTAAGGTAGTTTCGTATAAAACTTTAAGATCTCCTAAGAACGTAATTTTTTTCTTTTATATTTTGTGCTTTTACTGTGCTACAGCCTGGCGTACGCGCAACCAAACTCTCAAAATTGGACTTATTTGACTCTAAAAGATCGATGTAGAAATAGGTTAAAACCAAAGATTGCGTGCTTCTTGGTTTTCCCCGTTTTATTCATTTTTATATAATTCCTTTCAACACAACTACGACTAATTGAGATTAATATCGATGCCATATCTTGGAAAAGTTTTTACAAATATTTGCCAGAATTTAAAAATTTAAATGTTTTTAAAATGAAGTAATATTTGCATCAAGAAGAAGAAGAAGAAGAAGAAGAAAGAGAAAAAAGATATATAAGGTATATTTTGTGTTAAAAATTGTAAGGATAGAAATAAATCCTAGTGTCCACCAATGACAATTTGAAAAGATAAATCAAAGAAGAAAGTAACATTTCATTTAAAAACTGAGTTACCATAACAACACCTCCTCCTCTCTCAATTTTCTCATTTGATATCATCAACACAATTTTACATACGGACTACTATATATGGCTTGGACCAAGTCACCATTGCTGTTCTTACGCGTAGACGTAAACTGCTGGACAAAACAGGTGCGCGGACAAAAAATCGTTGACGGATTTTCCTGAAACCTTGTCGCCAGCACAAAGAAAATTTAGTAAAATTTCCGGACAGCTTCTCGCTACAGAGCATTTTTGTTATTCAGTCGCTTTTTATTATGACAAGGTTGCCACAGTCAGGGAATACAGGGAAAACCCAGAAATCGTCACCCTCCGGCCAAACTATCACATGCGCCATGTGATGTTGAAAAATCTCCGCCGCCATTTTATTTTTTTGCTGAGAAATTTTTATTTGAATCCCTCCGAAACTTTTTACGGAATTTTCTTTGCGCTGCCGATGAAATTCAGTGAAATTTTCAAACAGATTCAACCAATAATTTCTCTGTAAAATAATAAAATGGTGCCTGAAATTTTGAAACGTGTTGCATGGCGCGTGTAATACCTTGGCCCGAAGGTGACGATACACTGGAAAAAAACTGAAGGCAAGTGGATTGAGTCAATTGGAGAGGTCGGACATGGAATTTTTTACTAAAACTGTGAATTTCGATGTTTATTTCGTCAAATTTTAAATTTAAAGGGGCACGCATAGGAAAATTTCATGAGGAAACCAACACTGGAAAAAAAACACATTGGATCTAGAGTCCAGACTCTTAAAAAGATCGACAAGAAAAATTATTCTTGATTCAATCAGATTTAAGCTTAAATCAAGAACCCAGCCTATTAATTTGAGCGGATTTCCTTTTTATTTAAGCTTAAACCTGATTGAATCAAGAGTATTTTTGCTTGTCAATGTTTTCAAGAGTCTGGACTCTAGATCCAATGTGTTTTTTTTCCAGTCTATACTTACTTTTTGTATCCCCAAAAATTGATGGTCCGTACACGAAGATTTCAACGCATTAAATCTCAACATATCGCGATTTTTGGATCCGGTAACATTGCAATAAATCCCTACCGATTAAATCGCGATAATCCAGCGATGGAATCGCAATCATTGCTGCCTGGGATAGTGCATCTCACGGTAAATAAAGATCCGGTCGGAGGGTTTTTCACAAAAGCTGTAATCCGGGGGCACGGTGCAATCATCGGTGCAAACGGTGAGCGGTGCATCGGTCTAGATTACAGTCCAACTTTCTGGCAAACAAACGATGCGACGTCGTCAAACTTAGCGGGAATCTCGATGGATTTCCTGCGAAAATTTGCCAGAGAGAACAAAAGAGTTGGATCGCATTTAGCAAAAACAAACCAGCGCGATTGCAGTGTTTTCAAAATCTTGCGACTTCACCTCTTTTAAAAATACTTATTATGCACTGGGAAAAAAACACATTGGATCTAGAGTCCAGACTCTTGAAAACATTGACCAAAAAAAATACTCTTGATTGAATCAGATTTTTGCTTAAATCAAAAGGAAATCCGCTCAAATTAAGAGGTTTGGTTCTTGATTTAAGCAAAAATCCAATTGAATCAAGAGTATTTTTCTTGTCGATGTTTTTAAAAGTCTGGACTCTAGATCCAATGTGTTTTTTTTCCAGTGTGTGTACGGTATTATAATTTACATGATTTTTTATCTTTAAAATTAAAAATTTTTTGTGGGGAGAAGAAACTATTTGCTATTCTATTGATTTTTTAATAATTATGAAGAATCAAAACTTTTACAACTCTGTAATCACGCTGGTTCCTTTTTGCGAAATGTGATTCAGTTGTTCTTGTGTGAAAATGACCAAAATATAACTTGAAACACGATCACGCGCGACACAGGAGCGGATCCAGCAATTCGGCAACAACGGATTCCCTCCATTTAAATCTATGTTAAATAATCGATTCTTGTTGGGGCACCTGGGCCCTCCAAGAATCGATACATTTCTATAGGTTTAAATGGAAGAAAACCGTGCTGCCAAATTGCTAGATCCGCCTCTGGCGCGACAAAAATTGCCGAAAATAACTCCGAACGAAGACTTTCAACGTTCTTTAATGGGTAAATTCAAACCTCTCGTTCTTGAAAACACAAAGATTTACGCGAGGCAAATTGCGTTATCTATAAACGCTACCGTAACAGCCTTTGCTGTGTGGAAATTCGGCAACCTGAGTCTCGGTGCTTCGGCTCAGCTGTTGCATGTTGTTGACACTTTGAACAGCACGAAGCTCTGAAGAGGCATTTTCGATCAGGGAGCCTGCTAAGGGCCGTTTGTAAGATCTCTTGTCAAGCTCTGGTTACCAAACCAGTCGTTAGACTCTGACCAGTAGTCAATCTGCTGATCAGCCTATGTATTGGTTTGCGAGAGAAGACAAAGGCTGACCGGGACTCTCTCATTCGAGTTTCACGTTGAGTAACCAGTGAGAATATGTGCCTTCCCTTATGAAATCAAGGTGGAAGAGACAAAGAGTGTCACTACGGCGGTGGGTGACATCATTAAACGAATTTGTCGAAGCGCGATATCTTGGTTGATATTGAACGTAGAAAGTTGCTGTTTAGACGAATTTTATTATTTTTAGCGAATCTGCAAGAATCAAGCATCAAAACACAATTCTATAACCAGCGCGTCTGATTCAAGGTAATGATAAATGGACTCAATTTTGCAATTTGGAACTATAAATTCTGGCTCTTCTGGAAAAACACTCATGTGCATAGGGAAACTAATGGCATATACGTCGTTTTTAAACCGAGCTAGAATTTACAGTTCCAAATTGCAAAATGCACTCCAAATCATTGTGGACAGTTTGAGTTCATAAGTTTGCAGTCCTTTTGGGCGCTGATAGCTCCACAACTTAACCTCTAAAATTACCATTGTGTCCGCACTCTTTGCATGGTGACCAAAATGTCCAAACGAGGATGACATGACAAATGATCAAACGAAGAAATTCTAAGAATGTTTGCACGAAGCGACATCGCCGGATGCAGGGATGATTTCGTGTTTGCGAGGGGCTGCTCCGTCATTTCTACACGGTTTAATCTCGTTTTGCGGGTCTGTAATGGTGTCCGGCCGGCTTCAGTCGAGGGCTCGTGTTGGTTCGGCCCCAGATTGTAACACGACCCTTCAAAACGCTCGGCGCCGGGCGGTTCAGGCGGAGAGCTCTCGTCAGAAATGCCCGTGCTCTAACTGTTGAGCCGAACCCAATCATAATTGGACGGAGTTAAACAGAAAGGAACCAAGCCACATCGGGATCGAACCGAGAAAAAGAGGTTCAAAGTTTGTCTCCTGCATAAGACTCAATGTAAAAGATAAACTTCAAATTCTGTTTCTGCAAAATTTGCTCCAACAAAAACTTTGAATTTTTGGCGATAGATGGTAGAGCAGTGGTCGAGTTCAAAACCACTCATAACTCAATTTTTTCCAAAATGTGGGTTGGTTCCTTTCTGCTTAACTCAGTCCAATTAGCGTGCGCCGTGTCCGAATCCACCATGACGGGTGTTTGACCAGTGTAATGAATTCGTGCATACATTTTTCGAGAGCGGAACAGTTAGTCCAAAATTTACTCGTTCCCCGGACGAAGAGGAATGTAACTCGATTTACACCGCGTTAAGCAGAAAGGAACCGAGTCACATATTTTATTGCCAAATTTAATTGGGTAATGGGCCTGTTGCAAACTTTTGCTAGAGCAAAAATAAGAGTTGTTTCTTGTAGATAATGCCTCAAAAATCACGATGAGCGCATCGGCAAAGTCTGAAATGCACTCATAACTTCACAATCTGCGTAAGAAATTTGCGTTTTTTTAAGCTTCCCGCTTCAAAAACGATACTACGGCACAGGTGAACATTTTGTTAGAGGAGTCGCTCCATCGTCGGCGATATTCATCATGGCCGACGCTTGCACGCAGTTCCGCGCGTAATTCAAGGAGAGTTCAAGGTCAATCCATTCGGGCGTGGAAAATATGAACGTTAACACACCGATTGTTATCTGGTCTAATCCAGTTCAGGTGTTATCTCGTCCCATCAAACGTGTTTTGGCGGATTGGCGTCGGCTATGATGATTATTGCCGACGATGGAACGACTCCTCTTACAAAATGTTCACCTGTGCCGTAGTATCGTTTTCGAAGCGGGAAGCTCAAAAAACCGCAAATTTCTTACGCAGATTGTGAAGTTATGAGTGCATTTCAGAGTTTGCCGATGCGCTCATCGTGATTTTTGAGGCATTATCTATAAGAAACAACTCTTAGTTTTGCTCTAGCAAAAGTTTGCAACAGGCCCATTTAATTGTTTACATGAAAACGGTCGTGCGGGTTTTTGCGCAAATTTCAGTGAATTTTTTGCATAGTACGAGGCAAGTTCCTTAAAAGTTTCAAAGAAATCCGTACAAACGTTCTTGCGTAAGAAAAATGAAATTGCCTGGTTAAATTTGGCAGTAGCTAATGTGACTTAGAGTCCCTTTCTATTGAGAGTCAAGACAATGTGAATCCATTTCTGATTGGTTCCCGAATTTTAGGCCTCCACAGTGTCACAAACGGGAATAAAGATTACATTTTCACCGATTGTAAAGATTATAATCTGGGATGGACCAGGGAATTACGGGTTCGGCAAAGAACAAACGGAATGAGAGAAGGAACGGAGGAAGGAATTTGAGAATGCGCCAATCAAAGATGACAAAAAACTGTCAATTCGTGTAATCTTTATTCCCGTTTGTGACTCCATGAGGGGGTGTTGTCTTGGCACTCAGTATAAATGGACTCTAGGACAACGCAACTCATTTAAAAAGCAAACAACGAAGGGTATCAGTCGGGCATCTCCGAGACCGGCATTGTGATAAAAAGGAAAATTAACAAAAATAAATTCCAGCAAGCGCCGTCCTTAAATTTAAATACCTTGCGAAAATTTGAATTTCGAGTTCCGTAGTTGCGTCGCGCAACTGAGGCGAGGCGACAGGCGACGCGTTGTTTGTCGCCAACAAGCGTAGAATATGGCGCGTGATTTGCCCCGTCTGAAAATACCCGGGCGTTTATTGTCATCTTTCGCCTCCACCGGCCCCCCCGCCTGCCGCCCCCGCATGTCTGTTGGCGTTCGCCGCTGCAGCAAAGTTCAAGCTCCAGATTAAAACTACGCTGCATAGCTGCAACCCGCAACTTCTCCGTCGCCCTGCATCTTCCTCTTCGTCTCGCGCGGTTGCCAGGTGCCATACTCCGGACTCATTATTAAAATTGATAGACAAAACGATAGAAAAGAAGGCATAGGGAGTATGGAACGATCCTATTGGTTGCTATTGTTCATCACTCAAACTATGTTTTCGAAATTTGTTGTATCTCTCACGAATTTCAAGTGGAACTCCATGGAAGCAATGTGTTTAGGAAGGATTGAACTCCTTCGTAAAAGCAGTGCGCTGTCCTGTCTTACATCACGGCGCGAGGATGCGACTATTCGTACTCGACGCATGTCCGTATTCCGTGCAAAAAATTGAAGGCGCGCCGGTTTGCCTTATTCCGGAGCAATAACACATAATGCTCTAATGAAGAAGTGCGCTGTCCTGTTTTACTTCACGGCGCGAGGATGCGACTATTCGTACTCGATGGATGTCCGTATTGCGTGCGAAAAATTGAAGGCGCGATGGCTTACCTCATTCCGGAGCAATAACACATATAATGCTCTAATGAAGAAGTGCGCATAGTGCGCTGTCCTATCTTAAATACATATAGGACTTCAATGTTGCGATTTGGGCCGAAATCGGCCCCTCCACGGAATCGAGAAATTTTTGGATGTACGGCAGTTGACAGTGCATATTTAACAGAAATAATCGAGTTTTGCCGATACTCACGTTTTTTGGCCGCGAAACAGGGGCCTAAAGATGGCTCCGGAGCCGAAAATATTTGAAATTTCGCGTTTTTCGCGGTTCTACCTTAGATTTCGACCTGGGCCCAAAGGCGACGGATGATGAGCTTTGAATATGGTGTCAAGGACACCTAGACACGTAACATACTTGGATATGATCAACCGTCGCCTTTCGGTCCAACTTCAAAATCAAACTTTTCCAACTTTTTAGCCCGAAATAGCTGAAAATCCATGTTATTTTCAGTTCTACCTTAGATTTCGACCCGAGCCTAAAGGCGACGGTTGATCATATTCGAGCATGTTATGTGTCAAGGTGTTTTCGACACTATACTCAAAGCTCATCACCCGTCGCCTTTGGGCCCAGGTCGAAATCTGAGGTAGAACCGCGAAAAACGCGAAATTTCAGCTATTCTTGGCTCCGTAGCCATGTTTAGGCCCCTGTTTCGCAGCCAAAAAACGTGAGTATCGGCAAAACTCGATCATTTCTGTTAAATATGCACCGTCATCTGCCGTATATCCAAAAATTTCTCAATTCCGTGGAGGGGTCGATTTCGGCCCAAATCGCAACCCCTCCTTTTTGTGTGCAAATTCTCCATTAGGAAAAGAATCAGAATTTCAATCTAAGTTATAATATTTGACTAATTGCCCAGGCATTTGAAGAAATGCCTGATTTTACTATTTGCCTGCGACACATACATTCTTATGGGTCTCAGGGCTCATGTCTCACTGCACATAGTTCCGATCGGCAGAAATACATCCAATTTCCTCTCGGAAAGAATTCGAAAGGATCAGACAACAAAAGGCGGAAAACATGCAGGAATCCGAGTACATGCAAACGTGTGTAAGCGCCGCTCGCTAGTTGCTCCGAGGCGCCTGAACATTTTACACCGTCTCTTTCACAACGGAATTTCGAATAACAACG
>NW_017547202.1:3078794-3157071 GCF_001854935.1 Bemisia tabaci | reverse complement strand
TGGGAGAAAGGTCTCAGTTTTAACTTTAAGCTGCCTACGCTAGTCTCCGAGGGAAGATTTTCCGTCACGTTCGAAAGTTCTCGGGAAAATTCACGGTGTCTCTTTGTGTACCGAAGCGACGCACACTGGATCGATTCGATCAGAGAGGGCGGACATAAAATTTTTGACTAAAACTGCAAATTTCGATGTTAAATACGTCACAATGGGCCTGTTGCAAACTTTTGCTACAGCAAAAATAAGAGTTGATACTCTTAGGAAGTGTCTCAAAAATCACGATGAGCGCACCGACAAAGTCTGAAATGCAGTCCCTAATACTTCACCGTTTGCATTAGAAATCTGCGTTTTTTTAAGCTTCCCGCTTCAAAAAGGATACTGCAGCACAGGTGAACATTTCGTTAGAGGAGTCATTCCATCCATCCCCTGCTCATTGATTGACCTCGTGCTCTCCTCAACTTGTGCGCGGAAGTGTCAGCCATCTTGTGCAGGGATCGAAGGAACGACTCCTCTAACGAAATATTTACCTGTGCTGTTGTATCCTTTTCGAAGCGGGGAGCTTAAAAAAACGCAAATTTCTGACTCAGATTGTGAAATTAGGAGTGCATGGGCTCATCGTGATTTTTGAGACATTATCTATAAGGAACAACTCTTATTTTTACTGTGGCAAAAGTTTGCGACAGGCCCATTCAAATTTTAAGGGGTGCTTCTTGAAGGAATTTTCACGAGGAAACCATTTTTCCCCATTTCTCTCTTTTATTGTAAAATAAAATTACAAAAAGGGGGAACCCCGCGCTTGCATTACATCCAACTAGAATTCATTACGATGGTCATATAAAATGTGGTACTGTGAAATAATTGGTCAAAAAATTTGGGCCTGAAAAGTTTCTTAAGATACTATTTCACGTACTACTAGAGGGTCGCATTTATATGACTCCAGGGCCTGATTTACTTACTTGCCGCCCATGGGCCGCCTGTATTTTGCCGCCCCCTTCTCATTCATTTTGAAATCAATAAAAACCATCAAGTGAACGTGCCGGGAGTGGGGAAGGGTGCATATGACGCGTTTTCTCGTGTTGTACACATTTTTTGCGAAAGTCCTGTCAACTTTACTAGCAAAAGTTCACGAAACTTTGCGGGCAAGTTAAGTTCCGTAAACGTATCTCTATGTGAACAAGGCCTTACATTGGTAAGAAATAAACGTAAAAATTATGCAAGAACAAACATAAATGTGGTTTAATAATAAGTTTAACCTCCGCCGCGGCGCCGCGCTGACCGCATTGTGTTTGACGCGATGCGTGAAGTATTCCTACAGTCTTGTAGGCGCCATGCATCTCACGCCGACCGCCTCTGAACGCATACTGTGTTTGACGCAATGCGTGAAGTTTTTATGAAGTCTGGTAGGCGCTATGCGTTTCGCGTCAACCGCTGCGCTGCTGACCGCACTGTATTTGACGCAATGCGTGAAGTATTCGTGCAGTCTTGCAGGTGCTAATATGTGTTATACATGCCAACCGCCACGCCGCGCCGCGCTGAGGACTTCTCCTTTTCATCTCAAGTCCTCATCATCATTGCTCTCTGCGCCGCGTCGCTCCATGCCAAATTGCGTGTTTTCTTATGTCACCGAAAGACGCTTTTCTCGTTTGTAATTTTTTTTCTGAATCCGATTTTGTTTGAACCTATATTTAAAAAAATTGCAAAATTTGCCGCCATGGGCCGTGGCCCATGCGGCCACCCCCTCAATCCGGCCTTGTACGACTCGAAGGGATTACCAATGGAACCACTTTTAGAACCACAAAATTTTCGATAAATAGAATTAGGAGCTCTTGAAGTTTCAAAATTTTGTCCGAACTCTCGTATTGACTCGATCCACTGTGCGATACGATGTAGGCGGATGACACGATCGAAGAGAATCGATCACTTACGACGGAGGCGTAAACGTAAACATAATATCGTCGCCTACCTGACATAAGGACGTACACGTAACTACAATTAGAAATGAACCCTGTCGTCCATACAATTTAATGCTTTTTGGGGCTCATCTTACGTGTACGCTCTTGGCGACGATATTCTACGGCAGAGCGCGAGAAACTGTCAAGTTGAGAACTGCATCGGAAACTCGAGCTTTGAGTCTTAAAATTTCATAGACAACGGAGTCTTATTATGAATCTGCGGAGAGTAAACTTGCGCTATTTTCTTTGTCTGCTCTCAACGGAAATTGAGTTGCGGAATGGGAGTTTGTCCCAGTTGCGAGGGTTCGCTGCGGAGGTTTCTCAGAAATGAACGCACCTTTAGTCGCGTCCGTAAGTTTGTAGCGATGCGAATTTTTGTTATTCTGTCGCTTTTTATGATGACAGGGTTGCCGCCATCAGCAATGCCGTGGCGTGAATTGGGATTTATCGATTGTTATTCCATTTAAACCTATAGAAAAGGATCGATAAACAGGGTATTCGCAGCGAACACCTTAATAATCGATTCTTTACCATACGTTTAAATGGCAGAACAATCGATACATCGCAATTCACGCCAGGCCACTGGCCATCAGAGAATACAGGAAAAACCGGGAAATCGTCAACTTCCGGCCAAAGTATCGCATGCGCCATGTGACGTTGAAAAATCTCCGCCGCCATTTTATTTTTTCACTGAGAAATTGTTCAAAGAAGCCATCCGAAAATTTCACTAAATTTTCCTCGCGCTGCCGATAAAATTCAGTGAAATTTTCGGAGGGCTTCGTTGAACAATTTCTCGGTAAAAAAATAAAATGGCGGCGGAAATTTTTAAACGTCGCATGGCGCTTGTGATGTGTGGCGGAAGGTGACGAAATGTCAGGGAATTTTAAAAAGTCAGGGAAAACGACAAAAATGGGAATTTTAAAAATGTCAGGGAAGCATCATCAAACCACCTTCATTTCGTTTCTCGAGTGGGTTTGACGTTTCGAACAGCAAATGCCTGAAAACTATTTATAACTTTATCTTCTTAATAATCCGGCATTTGTTCAATCGTCAGGGAATTCCACCAAAATGTGTCAGGGAAATCAGGGAAATGTCAGGGAATTTAATGTTCAAAACTCTGTGGCAACGCTGCAATGAGTTTGTCGCGCGCGCCATAGAACCTCCTTTAAATTGTAGGAATTGTGTAAAAAGCGTGGAATGATACTATATCGTTTTCAAGGAATCAGCAACTTCTTCGATAATCCCACTAAAATGATAGAAATTCCTCAGTTTTAATGAATTTTTATTGGATGGAGAGAGTATTGCCACTGAATTATAAATTTTTGCTTATTGCTTACCTGATTATTGAAGGTGCACCCTTTCTTGGAATGAATTGCAATAAAATCCGACGGTGAAACTATCAGACCGCGTATCTCGATTTGCAGCGTTGTAGACTTCCTGTCATACTTAACTAATTTTTTGAACGGAAAACCAACAAAGCAGAGTGGAACGAAAATACTGGAGTAAGTTGCGATTTAATAAAGAGAAAAAAGCATTGCATTTTACCCACTTTAATTATTTACAATATTTTTGCATGTTTGGGTCGATTCCCAATTTTTAACTACGAATAATATGAGCTCCGTGTAACAGAGAGACGCCTGGCAATTTGAAATTCAAAGAACAATTGGGTTACATTTTGCAATAAGGAACCACCATCTCTAGCTCATTTTAGAAACAACACTAATGCCATTGGTTTCCCTATGCAGATACGTGCTTTTATGGAAGAGTCAGAGGTATTGCAAATTGTAATCCAATTGCAAATTATTGCAAATCGACGGTGAAACTACCAGACCACGTATTTCGTCTTCGGTGTAGGAAAATCTTCGTTCCCATTTTATATTCTTGATGGAGAACAAAGCAATATAATTTCGTCAAAATTTCACAGAGTTGTCTTCGCATATACTCTGGAAAAAAAAAAAAACAAATTGGATCTAGAGTCGAGACTCTTGAAAATATTGACAAGAAAAAATACTCTTGATTCAATCGGATTTTTGCTTGAATCAAAACGAAATCCGCTTAAATCAAGAGGCTTGGTTATTGATTTAAGCTAGATTCTGATTGAATCAAGAGTACTTTTTCTTGTCGATGTTTTTAAGAGTGTGGACTCTAGATCCAATGTGTTTTTTTTGCCAGTGTAGAGGAAAAATCATAGAAGTTTTCAAGTATTGACGCTGACTATAGTTTCATTCTGATTTATGAATTGTTAAGTAAATTTAGCCTTATATATTTCTCTCAAACCGTCCTTTTTTCAAATACATAAAGCGCTTTTTAAGGAATCGCAGAAACTGTACAGAGAATGTCTCTCCTGAATATGAAATGAAGTGACGTTTAAGATGTTTGAAACCAGGTCAAATTCGAATACACAGGGCTGATCCGAACGTCATCCAGTTACTGGAACAATGCGCCACGGGTAGCTCGGAGTCAGCTACTAGAATATTGATGCTCCGTAACTTCCCAAAACTAAGTAAATTATTTCCTCAGTTCGCGTCGCTCAAGTTCCTGCAGCAGACGGCTCTAATTGTTGTTGTGTCGTTTCAGTATCTCCAACTTTTCCCGATGATCATTACAACCGTGAGAGGACGTGTCGATGCTAAAAGTCGCAGAGCACGTATATCGATGACGATGTTACAAGAGGACTGCTCAGCGCTAAGGGAGAACGCCGTATGAACATTCAAGAGTTGCCAATTTCCCCTTGATAAAACACGCGTTTTTGACTACATTAATGCATATTTTTCCTTGAATGTTCCTGATATTTTAGATTGAATTGCGTACAAAATTGTCTGTAAATTTTTGAAAATAGTACTCGAAAAAATTTAAAATTTTAACCGTTTTATACAAATTTAAGGAATACTCAGCACAGATTATTATAATAAATAAGATGTAGAGACCCCTCCCCTTCTTCTCTAAATACTAAATTCTAAGTCTTTCAGAAAAAATGGAAAATACAATGTTTGAAAATAATTTAAAAATTCATGTTGAGAGGAGAGAGAGAAAACTTCGTGATGTGAGCCGAGTGGCCGGCAAGTGGACTGAGTCAATTGGAGAGGTCGGACATGGAATTATTTTACTGAAACTGCAAATTTCGGTGTTTATTTCGTCACATTTTAAATTTCAAGGGGTGCACTTAGGAGAAAATTTCATGAGGAAACCAATGAAACCACTTTTAGAACCCCAAAGCCTTGTGTAAACGGATTTATAAGCGTTTAAAGTTTCCAAGGTTTGTTTGACCTCTCACTGGAAAAAAACACACTGGATCTTGAGTCCAGACTCTTGAAAACAGTGACAAAAAAATACTCTTGATTCAATCAGATTTCAGCTTAAATCAAAAGTAAATCCGCTCAAATTAAGAGGCTTGGTTCTTGATTTAAGCAAAAATCCGATTGAATCAAGAGTATTTTTTTCTTGTCGATGTTTTTTTAAGAGTCTGGACTCTAGATCCAATCTGTTCTTTTTTTTTTTTTTTTTTTTTTTTTTTTTTTTTTTTTTTCCCCCAGTGCTCATATTGACTCGATCCACTGTGTCGTCTAAATGGTAAATTCAGCCGTGAATAGGTATATCATTTTATTTCCTTACGAGTCACTCAAAATCATCCCGTAACTTTCATCCGCTCACAAGTCATGGTTGAATAACTTCGTTATACAAGCTCCCTTGAATGAAGAAAAATGGAGGCGGTTTTGCTGTAAAGTTGGTAATCCTGTTCATAATGGATGGATTGAACGGGAAACGAAGGATCGATGAGCTTTGCTCATCTCGGTAATTGAAACCTTTTCCCGACAAGGCTATGACTGTTACGATACTCACAACTCGGTAATTATATGTAAACATTCCAATTGACTGGAGAAAGAAATAGGATAGCAGGGATGAGCGCAAGGGGGTGTGCGGATAAGTGAGGGAAGGGGGGGGGGAACAACCGCAAAATGAACTGATGTTGCCGTTTTGTGGCTGAAAAAATACCGCAATATTCTTGTTAGGATTCGAAGCTTCTAGTGCAGGGTGGCAAAATTTCATGAAAAATAAAATCTTGAAGTTTTGCGTGAAATATTTCATGAAATTTCAGAAATTTATGAAGGATATTGAAAAATACCGGTTCCTTTTCGTGTTTCGCAGAATTTAAAAATCGTGACTTTCTTCTATTTTTGTGTGTTGAGATTACATACTCTAGCCCCTGAAAAATATGAAATATTTCACTGAAATTTCCAATCTTTTCGCGTGAAATATTTCATGAAATTTCAGAAATTTATGAAAGATATTGAAAAATACCGGTTCCTTTTCGTGTTTCGCAGAATTTAAAAATTGTGACTTTCTTCTATTTTTGTGTGTCGAGATTGCATACTGTAGCCTCTGAAAAATATGGAATATTTCACTGAAATCTCCAATCTTTCTTTTCTTCCTTACGTTTCATGCCACCCTGGTTGAGTGTCCCAAGTCAGAGTGTAGATGTCACAAGCAGTCAGCAATTGCCGGCAACTTGCAAGCGGCATGAGTGTTAACACCTCAAATTGCAAGTCGAATTTTCGTTGACAGAGAACTTTTAAAGCGCGAACTTGACTTGGCGTGCCTTAAAATTCTGATGATACTCTCCGCTTAACCTAAAGGTCAATTTGGATGCCTATTCGAACCAAGTCCGACTGAGGTCATTGATTTCACTACACGCATTTGCGAGTGTTCTAGCCTCCGCGAAGATTTTGCAAGTTGGTAACACTGTATATAATTTTGTGAAAAGTAAGCGTTTTGCAAAATGTCTCCTCCTGTCATATCAAGCATCTATTTTGAAAAACTCGTCAATCCTAGTCTGCCAAACAAGTTTTTTCCACTAGTTTGCCAATACCGGGTCAGTTTAGACCCATATTTAAAATACACGGGATCTTCTTCTTCATTAGTTTCTTTTAATGCATGCATGTATTTTAAATGATGTTTTACAACAGGGAAACCTAAAATTTGACTTACAGGCCTAATATTTTCTTAATCTTCCAAAGATTAAGTCTGTCATCTGGCCGTATAGCACCTGACCATTTGAGTATCAACCCCTGTTATAGTTTTGTTGTAGTGTATACTATGATCTCTGGCTTCGATTTTACCTCAGGTATGATAGCAGCATCTTCATGGGTCGTTGAAATAAAAAAAAAACGAAAATTCCGCAGGAAATGGGAGACGAGTCAAAACTGACCCGGTAGGTATTGTCGTTCTCGCGGTAGTCGTGAAAAAAAGCTCTAGCTACTCGAAATTTTTTTTTCCCCCAGTGGTATTTCTTTTAAATTCATGTAATTCAATGTTTTTGTAGAGCTATTTGTAAAGGTAAAGTTTCCAGGGGCAGTGGGTGAAAAACATAGAGTACATAGAGTCGTAATGTAAATGGGAGAGCTGGCGCCATGTTCTGCTCGACGAATTCCGAGCCCGGTGTGCGCCGAGTTCGGGTCGCTTTTTCGATACACTTTCGATCCAAAATGGCGGTGTGGAATACGTGGTAATTCCTATCTCCTTTGTTGTTGTTGTTGTTGTTGTTGTTGTTGTTGTTGTTGTTGTTGTTGTCATCGGATGGCCGGTTACCCGTGTATCGCAAACAATCGATTACGTATCGAAAAAGTGACCCGGCGTCATACAGGAGTCTCGGAATTCGGTACATGGAAAATGCTTAAAAGTGGCGCCAGCTCTCCCACTTACATTACGACTCTATGTACTCTATGGTGAAAAATAGGCGTTCTTTTACAAAGCGCCGGGTCAAAAATGACCCATGTTTGGCAGACTAGAGTTGACGAATTGGTCAAACTTTGCACATTATGTATTTACAGTTTCATGACCCAAAATTACTCTTTTCATCCCCACAGCACCTTGGCTGATAAACTTTCAATCATCAGAGGGAAGGGAGTTTTAAGTTTTATTCGTTCATGAGAAAAAATAAAATTGTAACTATTGTTTTATAAACAGATTCTTTACGGACTCGCTCTTTTTGTGAAGAGAAAATGAAGAACTACCTATAGGTTCAAAATTACCCTTACAATCGCTCTACTGCTTTGGAGCATAACGTTTAATATCTTGCCAACCTACATGACCGGTTGACTCAAGAAGCCTTCAGCTCAATTTACTGGTGACAATAGGGAGACTTATTTTGTGTAATCTGCACTGAAAAAAAAGTAGCTTGGATCAAGCATGATAATTCTTGAATTTGCCGCCAAGAATTTTCTTTATCTTGCTTTAAGCTGACTTTTTCTCGATTCAAGAAAAATAATGCTTGGGTTAAGCAAAAAAGTAGCTTATATCAACCAGCAAAATTCTTGATTTAAGAAGAAATACTTATTGGCGGCAAATTTAAGATTCTTTTTTTTCCAGTGTGTAATACTCCGTATAACGGTACAATGTAAAAGATAATTAAATACATTTTATTCTTTTCTGTTCACAGGTGAGTGTTTGGTCTTGCTCCCTTGCTCATAACAATGAAAAACAATCGCTGAGGTTTGAATATGTATCTTACTTTCTTAATCTAACTCATGTCTGGAATTCTTTAATCTTAAAGATCGTCTCTTTTTGATTTGCAAATCCTCGTTTTCAAGCTTAGGGGTGCTTTCAAAGATTCAATTTTTTGGAATTTTCGATTGTTTTCTATACCAATTGCTACGAATTTGACCCCGCATGCAGAAAGTATGGTGATATTTTTGCATTCCACATGCACTCTTAAAACGTAAAATATAGGAGCCATAATTTTACGATGTTAGTAAAATGATCACTAAATAGTTACAAGATACGGAAAAAACATGATTTTTAGGGGCCATTGAAGATTTTTATGGTGGTTAATTCACTTTTTGCCCAATCTCAGCGAATTTAGTGAAGAGTTAGACGCAAGATGTTTAAGTCGCAAAACTAGTAGCCGTAACTTGGGGGAAATTTCGAAAAATCACCATACAGAAAAATTAGGGTTTTTCTTTTTTTAGGGGGAAGGGGGTAATTTTTTAGGGGCCACGTTGGCGCAGAGCCATTATTCATTAGGCGCCATGACCGATTTCTTAGGCGCATTTGGCGCGTTGGCGCCTGTGAGATTCGAACACTGTCACCAAGTGATAAAATTATCAACGTGATGGTGGTAAAAATATGGTCAAGATTATTAATTATGAGTTCATACGGAGAAACTTCAATATGCGATTGTCAATGTTAACCATAGTTACTTATCACACTGGAAAAAAAACACATTGGATCTAGAGTCCAGACTCTTAAAAACATCGACAAGAAAAAATACTCTTGATTCAATCGGATTTTTGCCTAGATCAAGAACCAAGCCTCTAAATTTTAGCGGATTTCCTTTTGATTTATGCTTAAATCTGATTGAATCAAGAGTATTTTTTCTTGTCAATGTTTTCAAGAGTCTGGACTCTAGATCCAATGTGTTTTTTTCCAGTGCAGCGCACTAGTAAAACTGTTCAAAGACTTTCAGTTTCATCTCCGCTTACATACATACCTCCTCGAGTTATATTCGTCCCATAGCGGATTTTCTCACCTCCCCGATAAGGGAACGTAATAAATAACGACACGTGGGTCCCCACTTTCCCACCGGTTCCCCGCACCGTGGGGGCGCAACGTGGCATCTGGTCTTTGCCCAATTCCTCGCTCCCTCGCGAAATCGAGCCCGCGAAAGTAAATTATGCTCGTGTAAACCCCCCTCCCCCCTTCTCCCCCATCCTCGTCCCCTCTTCTCTCCCCCACCCCTCGCACTCCATTTCTTCTCTTTCTGTGCAAAGATTAATGTTTCAGGGCCCCTCAGCACCCTTTGTGAGTCCCCGTCTTCATTCACTTTTGAGTCTTGACCCATTTCGTTCCTGCATTCGCTTCGCGCCTCGGCTGCCAATCCTCCGAAAAATTGACGATTTTTTGTCCAAGCGCCGTGCTAGGGAGAAACGCCGTATGAACCTTCAGGCGTTGCCAAATTTCCTTTCATAATACTCGAATTTCCTTGTGAGTTTATGAATATTTTACTCCCAATTTTCCAGATAATTTAGTTTACAATTTTACCTAAAGATTCTGATAATTTAAAGGAAAAATATCCATAACCTTCCTCGAAAATGAACATTTTATCGCAGGAAATTTGGCAACTATCGAATGTTTATACGGCGTTCTGCAGAAATGCCGTGGTGAAAGGAGATTTTTCGCACGGTTTGGCAACGTGGTTGCTCTCTCGTTCCGCGGTTGTATGCAATTCAAATTTAACCTTCGTTCTCTTCCCAGCATTGTGCGCCGTATTCGCCGTATAGCGCGGTGGAATTTCATCGTTTTTAAGAGTGCTGTGGGGCCATTCATAAAATACGTAACGCCGGAGGGGAGGAGGGGGGTATTGGCGGTAAAATCGCGTTAGATAACATTTATCGTTGTATTTTCGTACTCTTTATTGGATTAACTGCTGTTTTTTATCAACTTTCCACTTCGAATTTGAAAATCGCAAAATTGCTCGACCACTAATTTTCTCTCCTTAATTAATCTTTTTCACGAATGAAAAAAGATAAGGGAATATTGATGTCCATCGGGGATTTTTCTATTTTGGGGATAGTTGGATAGCATTTTGCAAAAAGAAACCAAGAGCATTCCAACGTTGCTAAGATTGTGTATCTTATATTCATTCAATAAAATTACTGAAATTATGCAAAAAATTAAATTTACAAAGGTAATTTTCGTCTTAAAGTTATAGTTTGTTGAAAGTAATGGTAAAATTAGTTTAGATAATCTGTGTATATGTGCGAGGCAAACAAAGTTGCACAATCTTAGCAACATTGGAATGTTCTTGGTTCCTTTTTGCAAAATGCAATCCAGTTTATGCCAATATTGCGTAACTGCTTGAGAGGCAACAAATCATTTTAATAGGATAGAGCGATTTTTTGCTGATGCTTCCCGCAAACTTTCCTTCACACATTAAAAATCATCAAAACTCGTATAATCAGCACATACGATCCGGTGACGAAGCATGCGTGTGTCCTCAAACTGATGCATTCTAATTTGAAAATGCCTTCAGATCATGTATGCAATTTTAACTACACTCGTGTGCATAGATTTGTATCTAGAATAAATGCCTCTTACGTGTAAACAACATGTGTTTACTGACGTGCGTCGAAGTTAAATAATGCGCGGTTTTTCGTGCATTGCGTGACTCGTACAGTTTAACGAAAAAGTATTCATTTTGTCCAAATCACTATGTAATTCAAGGATCGATGTAGATATTAACTCACAAGTCATGATTAATATTGTTACATTCTCTCGTGATCTTGACACAATGAATGAAACCAACTGTGCGCGAAAGAATATGATACGTTCTGTTAATTTTTTATCATTTATACAGTTACAAAAGAAAACGATGAAAAACAAAAATAAATCAAATCAGTTAATCTTGCGATGAAGGGCAAAGGTCTCAGGACATTTTGTCAACGATTTCTTGTCCGCGCACCTTTTTTGTTCAGTAGTTTACGCCCACACGTGAAATAAGCAACAGTGACTTGGTCCAAGCGTTATATTTTAGTCGGTGTTCAAAATTATATTGACAATATGGAAATGAGAAATTGAGAGAGAAAGAGGTGTTGTTATGGTTGCTCATTTTCTAAATGAAATGTTGTTACTTTCTCCTTTTGAATCATCTTTTTAAATTGCCATTGGTGAATATTTGGTTTCATTTCTATCCTTAAAATATTCGATGTGCAATATACCTTATATATGTATAGGTACTTTTTTTATTTTTTTAATTTTTTCTTTACGAAATTATTACTTCATTTTGAAAACATTTATATTTTTAAAACGTGACAAATATTTGTAAAACCTTTTCCAAGCGACATTAATCTCAATGAGCCGCAGTTGTGTCAACAGAAACTGCAATAATGAATAAAGGAGGAATAAAAACCAAGGAGCACGCAATCTTTAGTTTTAACTCATTTGTACATCGATCTTTTAGAGTCAAATATGTCAAATGTTGAGCGTTTGGTTGCGCGTACACCTCGCTGCAGCACAATAAAAGCACAAAATGTAAAAGAAAAAATTAAAGTGCTTTGGAAATCATTAAATTTGACACGGAACCACCAATATTTAAAAAACACACATTATATTATTATTCTCCTTTGATAAATTGATACATATTTTTTCCCCATAAGTTTAAATGAGAATAATCAATGCAGAGTGTGCAAACATTTCAAAATCATGAGTTAAAAAACGCTGACTATGCGAGTATAAATATTAAAGCCTAACAGAAAGGCTCACTGGCGCCTACAAACCTAAGTGGATACTTCACGCATTGCACAATGCTTGAAGTATCCACTTAGGTTTGTAGGCGCCAATGCGCGTTTCGCGCTGGCCGCCCGCCCGCCGTGCGGCGGCGCCTGAAGCAACTATTTCGCAATAGAGGTGTTGCACAGTATTATACGAAATTGAACGTATTAAGAATGACAGGCATCCTTTAAAAGTACAGATCTTTCCTCGCAAAATAAATCAAGATACCTATCGTACACAGGAAAATCTAAGAGCCTTTAGCTGAGGCAAATATAGAGGTTTACCCGGTTCAGGTATAACAAGAGGAGAATTTCTTGAAAGATAATTAAGTCCTGTTACACCAAAGAGGTGTACAGAGTTGGTCGAGAGTTGGTTTAGTGAGTTTTGTCTCATGGAATTGACGCTCCCCCATTTTTACCAAAACTCTCAACTATATATTATTCTCCGTTGGACCAAACAGACAAACCAAAAAAAGAAGCAAACCCTCATTCTTCCAAGACATTATACATTTTCATCCAAAAACGTCTCGAGCAATTGTCGTTTGTATTTACATGCGGGTCAATTAACTTTGGGTCTCGACTGGCCCGTGGACCAAAACTCCCGTGCCGAAAAAACGCGTGGACGTAAATCATACTGGAAAAAAACAGGGGTTTCGAACACTGCTTGGTTCCCTTCTGCTTAACGCACTCCAACTGTCCGTCTTCTTTAAAACGAAGGGATTTCTCATAAGAATAAAAATAGCAACATTTGGCAAGGGTGGGCCGTTGGGAATTAG
The DNA here is from genome assembly GCF_001854935.1 of Bemisia tabaci. Taxonomy (NCBI): domain Eukaryota; kingdom Metazoa; phylum Arthropoda; class Insecta; order Hemiptera; family Aleyrodidae; genus Bemisia; species Bemisia tabaci. The sequence goes on along the minus strand of NW_017547202.1, from coordinate 3,144,084 downwards.
AATGGGTCCATTCTCCACTTGCACGAATTCTCCGACGCACTGATTATCTCTCCGTTGCGAGTTGAAGTCTTTCATTATGCACTGCATGACGAGATTTTCCGTTTTAATAAAAACATATTGCGAAAATTAGTACATCCCTCTCTGCTCTGGAACAATGGCGCATTATTCTGCGTAGACTGTAGAGGAAGCCATTGCCCATTCAAAAAAAGCGAGACTACTAAAAAGTTTTGCTTGGGCTAGAAAGAGTGGAGACAGATATGATTTTTCCCCATTCCGCGGTAAATTTAGCATAAAGATTAGTTTTCTCATGAAAGAGAGGAAAATCTTATTTTTGGGCCCGATTTTTCTGTAGATAGCTCTGCCAGTCACACCAAATATTATTTGAATGCTAAACTTGGAAACCATCACTGGAAAAAAAACATATTGGATCTAGAGTCCGGACTTTTAAAAACATCGACAATAAAAAATACTCTTGATTCAATCAGATTTAAGCTTAAATCAAGAACCAAACCTCTTAATTTGAGTGGCTTTCCTTTTGATTTAAGCTAAAATATGATTGAATCAAGAGTCCTTTATCTTGTCTATGTTTTCAAGAGTCTGGACTCAAGATCAAATGTGTTTTTTTTTCCAGTGATGTATCTAGGTTACGGTATTTCAACGCTTTCTCTCGAACTTTAATTTTTCAAAAGGAAACGAGTCGACTTTATCTTTGAAATGTTAATAGTAGAATAACTTGAAAGAGAAAAAGTCTGAACATGACGATCCTCCCATTTCCATGGAGAACCACGAAAATGGCAATACCTTGTTTTAGTTTTTTCAAGCGTCGCCAAATTTCCTTCGATGAAACCTGGTACACTTATGAAATTTGTCTTTTAATTTCGTAGATAATTGCAATTTCACCTAGAGTTACTAAAAATTTCGAGGACAAATATTAATACCCTCAAAAATAATCATTTTATCTGAAGAACAAAATTTTGTAAAAAAGACTCTCTTCTTATGACGTGCCTCATAAATTAATTTGACGTGCAAGTTGGTCTGTTTTACACAATTTTGATCATTTTCTTGTGCAGACTCCAAGGCAAAAAAGTTTTTCGATTTTTCGTTTTATTTTCGTTATCTAAAGAAATTTTAATGCAACGAAGAAGCTTAAATTCTTACCTTTCTTTACTTCAAGGACCTGTTTTTTTGTGATGAAGTCTGGCATCGTAGATCTGGTCTTGGACGCTGGCGTAATTTTAAGCGTCGACCCTCACTAACTCTTAGCTCTCTCACTTCGGGTGCGAAAGCAACGAAGATAGGCTAACGAGGGTGGAAAATCAGAAGATCGCCGCTTTAAAACCGTGTTCCAGCGTAATAGCACCATTTAAATTCTTCGTTTCAGCGGGAAGCCATTTTTATCTCCGCGGCGCCGCGCTGGCTTGCGAGTGAAGCCTTGTTGCTTCCAGCTTCCCCCGGTGGCCCTAAACTTCTTTTCGAATTAACCGAATCTTGATTACTTCTCTGCCGTGATAGCGATAAAAGCAGTAAGTGTGCAATTTTCGAAATCGAGTTTCCTTCAAAATTCGTCTAATCTCTTTCAGATGAAATCGCTGAAATAGCTGAAACAGCAAAATTCATATTATTTTTATAAAAACGAGACATGTGAGGAAGCCACTTTCAAGTATTTATTTATGTATTTTACATACGAACAAAAGAGCCTCATGATTGGGACTATGGCACATGTCAAAGTATACAGTTAGTCACGATAAGAATTATTAGTGACGAAATTTTGACTTAAATTTTAAAATGTAACTTAAGAAGTAATTTAAATCGGAAAAGTCATTCATCTGCTGTTGACAGAAATTTAGAGATATTACAAAACGCCCTGGCTTATAGTTATTGTGTTCCACAGAGAGGAAAAGAGAAACTTGAAACCCTTTGTTATAATTTCAGCTGAAGAGAAATCAGTGCGACTTATTTGCAGTGGCGGGCTGCGCGCCTTCATTTCTGTGTGACACCTCCCGCATTGCCGCAAAGTTGATATAGTTGCGTGACCTAATCTAACCTAACTCGAGTTTCAGTGGCAGCTCTGGGCGCCATCCAATTCCCTCCCCCGATTCCCTCCCGAAACCGATTCCCTCCCCCGATTCCCTCCCAAGACCGATTCCCTCTTGCGGCCGGAACCGATTTCCGATTCCCTCCCGGCTTTGAAGTAAATTGAAAATATGTGGCAACGTCGCAACAATTGATCAAGTAGTAAGACGAAATAATCAAGATCCAAAATAAACTCACCATTCCCAGATACACCTGATACCGCATAGGTCGCGTAGAAGAGGAGTAGAAATTCAGATACCGCTCTCTGTACACCCGTTTAAGGTACTTCATAGAAATTCGCCAAATGTTTTCTTGTGATAATTTTATTCTTTTGGTCTTACTTTTTTTGACGCGACGGACTCTGTACACCCGTTTAATGTACTTCAAACTTCTACAACTTCTACCACCTACTCTTCTACTCTTACGAGAAATGGCGCTGTATCAGGTGTATCTGGGAATGGTGAGTTTATTTTGGATCTTGATTATTTCGTCTTACTACTTGATCAATTGTTGCGACGTTGCCACATATTTTCAATTTACTTCAAAGCCGGGAGGGAATCGGAAATCGGTTGCGGCCGCATGAGGGAATCGGTCTTGGGAGGGAATCGGGGGAGGGAATCGGTTTCGGGAGGGAATCGGGGGAGGGAATTGGATGGCGCCCGCAGCTCTACGCCTTTGCGACTGATTTGAACCAGACCGGGACCATTAATTGGACGTATTTCTATCAAACGGAACTATGTGTATTACGATGTGAGCCCTGTTGTGCATATATTCTTATGGGTCTCAGGGCTCATGTCTTAATGCACATAGTTCTAATTGATAGAAATACGTCCAATTGAAGTGAGCCAATACTGAAAGTAAACAAACGTCTAGATACCACACATACTCTGATGCATTATTGATTTCTTTTTCAAATTTCCATTGAGAGCGAAAATTTTACATCTTAAAGCGTAGATCAACCCAATATCACCAACATATATTTTTTCATTTTTTTAATTTTACGACGCTCCAGTGGAGATATCAGGATTGTCATAGTCAGGGAATACAGTAGGAAACTGGGAAATATCAGGAAATTTTAAAAAGTGAGGGAAAACCAGGAAGTGTTAGAGAAAATGACTGAAATGTCACGGAAAATTTGTTAAATTACCTTTATTTGCTTTCTAGAATTGGTTTGAAGTTTTAAACAAAACATTTTGTCTGAAAACTATTTTCAATGATGTCTTCTCAACCATCTGTCGTATCTTTAGTTGTCAGAGAATTTCACCAAAATGCGTCAGGGAAATCAGAGAAATGTCAGGGAATTTGATTTTCCAAATTCTGTGGCAACCCTGGATATTGTCAGTGTAGGTCCGCAACCACGTATCTCGGTTTGCGACGTCGCAGATTTCCTGTCATTATTTAATTTTCAAACGGAAATCTACTCAACGGCAATTCTTCAAAACTGCCGTGATTTTTTTTCTCAGTGCGAAAAACATTCCGCAAAAACTTCAAGGTATGATGTTAATTTGTTCTCCTAGGAAAGAATAATATAGAGGTGGATATATTCTAATACCGTAAACGAGATATGTGGTTGCGGTCTTACGCCGTCGATATATCGCATACAATTAGCAATCGCCGGCAATTTACAAGCCGGTGGTGAATAAATATAGAAAATCATAAAATTCAAAAATAAAATGACAATATTAGAGTGCTGATTATGTTGCCTGTAATGTGAATAGACACTTTTTCAACCTTAAAAACATGACAGGAATATGCACACTTTTTTAGAAGAGCGTGTAGTGAACTCTGTGACATTATAGTTGGGTTGAGATCGGAAAGTCAACTAAACTAACATCGTGACAAAGCGTAGAGTATCACAAAAAATGAAGGCGCTTCAAGCCGAGCTCATAATTTTGGAGACCATAACCCTTAAAAATTTCATTATGCCGATGCGCATCCTTGCGATTTATTAAAACAAAGTGTGAACCACTTGCAAATTGCCGGCGATTGCTAATTGCCTGCGACCGGTATATATTTTTCGACTTTAGTCAGTGCAATCACCCTTCCTCGTAGAAATTAATTCCGGATAAAAAACTATCGAGATCCGGAATGAGATCCGGAAAACAGGAACACTAAGTTAACACGGCTCCAAACCACCGACAGATAAGAACGAGCCCACTTGAAGAAGTTGCCAACCATCGAAAGGGGTGAGGGGGGGAGCAGGGACGGTCAAGCGATCCGCCGTGGAGGATAATTAAATTACCGTGAAATATTTTCCTTGTCCCCGGATAATCGAGAGACCAAACTTCGCCCCCTCTCCGCATCCGGAGGCGAAGTTTGACGGCTCCGGGAAATGTCCGTCCGGATCCCCGACTTCCGATCTCCCGCTAACGACGGATCCCCGCTCAACTCGTGAACCCCGGGTTGTATCCTTGACGATACCGAGCAGGGCTCATGAATTTTCGGGCTTCCGCTGTTTCGCGTGTTTCGATCTGATTGACTTCGAGCCGCTCGGACCGCAACCGAGCAGGGCTAGCGAGGTCAGTGTTGACCAACTCGGAGTTTCACCCCCTCTCCCCCCCCTTCGACTCCCCTCCGGTCGCAGCGAGTTCCCGATGGAGCCAATTGAGGCCGATTTTTCCGTGATAGCTGCTCGTCAACTTAAGACCGCTAATTCAATCACTTTCGGGTCCGATCGCTTTGAGATATTGGATTCCGGAGAGTCTTAAAGTCGCTGAAAATCAATACCGGGGCGGTTAAGCTGAACTATCGCTCTTGGGAGTGATTCGAGAACAGCGGGTCGATTGTTGAACTTGATAGACGAAGCTGTAGACGAATCCATAGACAAAGAAGAAGAAAAGGGTATGGAGGGATCCTATCAGTGGAAGCGGATAGTTGGAATGGAAAAAGGAGGTAGGTAATAGACTAATTAACGTGAACTTAGGAGAGACCTTATAGTCAGCCCATTATTTTCTGCCTTAGTCTATAGGGACCTGGAACCACCCATTTTACACGGAAAAAAATTAAATTCTGATTTAGCATTTAAAATGTTAAAAAAAAGCCCGTCAAGTTTCAAATGCTAATTTTACAATACAAAAATGCTAACACAACATTTGAATTTGTTCGTTTTACAGTGGGCGTAGTTAAGTTAGCATTTCTTCAAATGTAAAATCAGAATTTGAAACTTGTCGGACATGTTTTCCACAATGAAAAAGCTGAATCAACATTTAATTTTTTTCCGTGTAACCAATAAGATTGCGTTATTTTTTATTTTTCCATTTTTCTCTATATTTTTGTCTATCAATTATCAGCCCGCAGAAAGGCTCAGACATGGGGCTCTCATTCCCCACGGTACACAATTTTTGTAGCCTTGCTCATGTGGAAATCTATGTCTACTGAGTCTACAACAACCACCCATTTCAACCAATAGAATCGCACCATACTCCCCATGTCTTCTTTGTCTATCGCTTTGTCCATCAATTTCAACAACCAGCCCGCGGGAAGGTCTGTAACACTAGTTTGGTTAAAAACAATTTCTATATGATAATAGTGAGGTTATTGCCAAAGAATGTTGATTGTCGCCTGATAATGTTCGGGAGGCCCGTGTGGCGTTCGGGTGTTGCGGAGCACCAGGATGATACAGTTTAAAATTTCGGTGTTTGATGTCACTCCGTGATACATTGTTTAGCATTGCGCAGATCGTGTTTTACGTGAAATTATGACTGAGAAACATGTATCATAATGTTTAAACTCGTAACTTATCAATGGACTACTAGACAAGGTACGAATTTCAGCATTCTGATACATGTTTCGTAACTAAAATTTCACGTAAAACGCGTTACGCACAACGAAAATTACCGAAATCAACCCCTTACGAAGATATGTAATGATTCTTGATGCGTGAATTCAAACCACCCGCTCATGAAAACTCAATACTCTACGTGATTCACATCGCGCGCTACACGTTATCATAACAGTCTGTGCGAAATAAAAATCTCGCAACCTCGATCTTGACGCTTCGGCTCAGCTATAGCAAAATTGCTTAAAGTTTGAACAATGCGTGGTGGGAAATGAACATTACTCGATTGAGAAGCTTGTTGAAACCGTTGTAATGCGCGATTCGACTCGCGTAGAGCTTTGAGTTTCTTGTCAGAGGGCAGTTCAAATTCCTCGTAACAAATGTGAAATAAAAACGTTAACATCTTCGTTTGGAGTTTTTTCATTAGTTTTCGTTGCGCGAATCGTGCTGTACGTGAAATTCTGGTCAAGAGACATGTATCAGAATGCTTAAATTCGTACCTTGTCTAGTGGTCCATTGGTCCATTCTCCAAACCTCGAGAACCATTCATGCATCCACTTCACAGTGACGAAGCGCGAAAGATCGATTATCGATATCGATATCTCCCAATTTGAGGCTACGGTAAAAGATCGATTACTAACAAGGTAGATTTACACAGGTATGGAAAAGTTGAAAATTTCCCATGAGCCTCAGTACGTGTCACATGACCTCGTGACGTAGGTTAAGGGGCCCGTTTTTTAATTAAATTACAATCAAATTAACATTCAAACGTTTGTGCGTTTAAAAGCTAAAATTAATATCGCATAACCAAAATTGTGCAAAAAATCCCACAAAATTTTGACAAACGATAAACCGAACATAATAAATCAAAATAATCAAAACATCCAAAATGGCTGACGTTAAGGGGCCGCTGGAGAGCCAATCAGAGGCCAGTTGTTTAGTTCTGTCCATACCTGTGTAAATCTACCTTGGATTACTAAGGTGTTCGTTACGAACACCCTGCACATCGATCCATTTCCATGGATTCAAACAGCAGATCAATCGATTTCTCGCAAAGCACGCCACGCCACTGCTACTCCATCTACAGCGGTCAAGTAGATCGGTGCAGATAATTCCCCTCCGAACGGCCGAGCAGATACCATCGAATTGCATGCAGAGTCACCGGAGTGGCGAGCGACCGTGTCCGGTATTTCGGGGGTCGCCTGGAGAGATGCAACCCGCAACACTGAGCCGTAAATCAGGCGGAAACTGATAAAGGGATGGCAGGGACCACGCGCAGTGTCGCTATCCGCTTTAATGGTCCAGCTTTGTGTTGTGCGGCGAAAATTTATGTGGCAGCGAGCTCCGCGGAGGACCCAAGCGCCGCACGGTAGTACCGTGATAGCGAAGAGAGCAGTAGGAGTATTTTCGAAATCGAGTTTCCTTCAAACTTCGTCTAATCTCTTTCAGATGGAATCATCGAAATAGCTAAAACAGCAAAATTCATATTATTTTTATAAAAACTAGACTTATGAGGAAGCTACTTTCAAGTATTTATTTATGTATTTTACTTACGAACAAAAGAGCCGCATGATTGAGACTATGGCACATGTCAAAGTATACAGTTAGTTACACAGAAAAAAAAATCTCGGTGTATTTACTAAGAAAAGGGTAAAATTACCAAGAATTCAGGGTTCTATTTGATCCCAGTTTTTTCTTGGTAAAATTACCATTCATGGAATTGGTAATTTTACCGAGAAATCTCGGTAAAATTATCGACTTTCTCGGTAATTTTACTGGACCCCGGTAAAAACGCCAATATTTTTTATCGACTGTGGTAGAATTACCGAGATAAAATGGCAAAGTTACCGGGAATTGATTACCAATAAAAGTGGTATTCTTACGTGAAAAAATAGTAAAAATACCGGTTTTTAGGTAAGCTTACCAGTCTGTCTTGGTAAAATTACCAATAATTGGTAAAAAAGTGAGATGGTAAAGGTACCAACGGACCTTGGTAAAAACGCCGAGAATTTTTTTTCAGTGTACAATAAGAATTATTTGCAACGAAATTTTAACCTAAAATTCGTCTTGACCATTTTAGATGAAATCGCTGAAATTGCTAAAACAGAAAAATTCATCTTAATGGACCACTAGACAAGGTACGAATTGAAGGATTCTGATACATGTCTCCTAGCCAAAATTTCACGCAAAACACGATTCGCGCAACGAAAATGACTCCATGAAGCAAATTGTTTTTGTTAGAATCCAAAGGAACGGATTCCGGTCGTTTCGATAAAAATTGCAGTGTGTCTGGAATGGAATAGAACTGAGACGTATCGTGCCATCGTGCCTTCAATTTTGCGTAAATGCAATACGAACATCCATCAAGTACGAATAGTTGTATCTCTGCGCCGCCATCAAAGCGCTTCTTTTCTCTTGCTCTATTTCCATATTGTGGTTGTTTCCAATGGACCACCGGACAAGGTACAAATTTAAGTATTCTGATACATGTTTCTTAACCAGAATTTCACGTAGAGCACGATTCGTGCAACAAAAATTACTGGAACCAATTCCTCACGGAGATATTAACATTTTTATTTCACATTGGTTACGCGGATTTTGAACTGCCCGCTCACAACAAACTCAAAGCTCTACGTGAGTCAAATCGCGTACTACAACGGTTTCAGCAAGCTTCTCAATCGAGCAATGTTCATTTCCTCCATGTGTTGTTCAAACTATAAGCAGTTTGCTATAGCCGAGCCAAAGCGTCAAAATTGAGGTTGCCAGATTTTTATATCGCAGAGACTGTCATGATAAACGTTTAGCTTGCGATGTGAATCACGTAGAGCAGTGAGTTTTCATGAGTGGGTGGTTTAAATTCACGCATCAAGAATCATTTAATTTCTTCAAGGATGTGATTTCGGTAATTTTCGTTGTGCGCATCGTGTTCTAGGTGAAATTTTGGTTAAGAAGCTTGCATCAGAATGCTGAAATTCGTACCTTGTCTAGTGGTCCATTGTATCAAAACGAGACATATGAGAAAGCCGTAAGTTCGCAAAAAATGACGTAGTTTCAGGCACGACAGCAGTAAGTGACATTATACCTCCAGAGAGTCAATGAAATCAGTGCTCTGAAGTAAAAAGCCGCTCTTCTTTGCCAATTTCTAACCTGAAAATGCGTTTGTCACGAAAGCATGCTGAAGATGGCACTTACGGCTGTCTTGCCTGACAATAACCAAGCATGAAAATGAAAAATACCCTTTTCATGTAATAGAAATAAAATCAGTCGACTTTTAACCATCCAAATTATTTCTAGGAGTCTTTCGGCTTATTAGTGGCAATTTGACAAAGAACGGAGGCTTCTTTCAATACAATTTTCGGTCAGAAGCTTCTGAGCCCGTTGTCTCAAAACTTGTTTTTTGCACTTACTGCTCTCTTCGCTATCACGACAGAGTAGGTTAAGTCCATAAAAGAGGTCGGACATGGGAATTTCAATTAAAACTGCAAAGTTTGACGTTTATTTCGTCACATTTTAAATTTTGAGGAGTGCCGCTAGGATCAAAATTTCACAAGGAAACCAGTGAGACAACTTTTAAAACCTCAAAGTTTTGTATAAACGTAGTCATAAGCTTTTAAATTTTCCAAACTTTGTCCGAACCCTATCGCTGACTCGATCTACAGTGCGTCGCTCATCGGTCACCAGCAACGAAAACACCCGTTGGCCAGCGCGTCCCGTCCTATTGCCCGCGCCAAATTAACTCGCTGCGAGTTGCCAATCTTTGCAAATCAATGGGTCACTAAACAATGAACGAATTTCGACCCGCAAATACATTTTTCCAAAGGTGAATGTTACGTACATACACGGTGCGCACTTGAAAAACGCGGAAAAGTAACTCAGAAACCGAGAAACACGCAGTTCAAAAGCGCAACTTTTCTGCAGATTTAAAACGCCCCGATTTCGCGCCGAACCGAATGATGTCATCCGCCACCAATCAGAAGCGAGCCCGGGTTTCCATCTCTCTTCTCCTTTTATACAAAAACAATAGAAAAGCCGAGACTATACCTTCAGAATCAAATAATTGGATCACATTCATGTTATCTATATTGTTAAGAAGCAATTATTCTACATTGAAATGAGTTTTATTTCAACAAATTTTAGTAGAAAATGAGAGGAGATAGCGATTTGACTGCCGTAGTATTTCATCTCCATCATTTTCCCGCCATTCCAGCGCGTTTGAAATTCCTTCGAGTCTATGGAATTTTCAAAAGAGGACTTGTCCAGGATTCTGGCTCCAAAAATACGGAAATGCATCACTACGTTATTTACTCACCTGATACTCTTATACCCAAATGTAAAATACAAATTTTAGTGATCCATTATAGTAGGAGGTGTGGTCCCTGGCCGCGTAACAGCACAACCTTTTCCTCTTCTCAGGGAAACTTTAAGGAGTCTCTGGCGCCAGAAATGAGAACCAGAACCAAAGAGCTGGTAAGAGCGGTACCAAAGTAGATACAAAACCAAGTGTTGTGATGTTGCACAGAGTGTGTATCGCACGACATCCTGGAAAAAATGAGGGGTGAATGGCCAGGAGAAAGTGACAGCAAAAGATGCAGACTTTCCAATAGTAATTTGGCATTGATGAATAATGCCGATTTTGCGGATTCAATATTTCCTCGTGGGCAGCATACCCACCAAAAAAAAAAATACTTTCTCCCGGTGTTGAACGGCTGGCTGAGCATAGGATACTCGGTAAATTAAACTAACTACTGTGTGTTCGTTTGTTGAATGCATTGTTCATACAAACATCACTCAACAGCACCGTAGGAAGTAATTTCAGAAGTAAATAGTTAGGTCCCTAAAATAGAGACTTACGGGGTGGTGTCGCGTCGCCAAAGGGTAGCGAAAGTCCATTTTGCCTTCAAGAGCAATATTGTTTCAAGAGAATGATACAGATGATACTGTAGAGCGAGGTATGCTGCGAACGAATAGGAAGTGCTGCGTGTTAATGCTACCGAAACTCAATACCTACGCGTTTTGCTCTAATGTTGGAGAGTGCAATGTGAACTGCAGTGTGGCGTGCTTTGCGATGTATCGATTGATCTGTCATTTAAACCTATGGAAAATAATCGATAAACGGGGTGTTCGCAGCGAACACATCAATAATCGATTCTTTACCGCAGGTTTAAATGGCATATTAATCGATACATCGCAATTCACGCCACGCCACTGTGAAGTGTGAACTGAGTAGTTTCTCTTTAACAAAAATTGAAGTGGTTTAAATGAGGCAAAATGCCTGGAGACTCTGTATACGGCCGTGCTAAGGAAAAACGCCGTATGAACATCCAGGCGTTGCCAAATTTCAATTAGTAAATCAAGAATTTTTGGGAAAATTTGTATATATTTTTCCTCCAATTTTTCAGATAATTTTGTTCGCAATTTCATCAGTGTAGAGTTCCTGAAAATTTCAAGGAAAAATGTTCATGGCTCTCCTCAAAAATAAGCATTTTATCGAAGGAAATTTGGCAACTCTCGAATGTCCATACGGCGTTCTTCCCTAGCACGGCGGAATAGAATAGCCCTTTAAATTGTAAAGGTTACTTTTATGGCTCGAAGAATCTGATCCACGAATGATACATAGAAACGTAGTTTTTGCATTCTTATAAGTCATTTCTCTGCCGCAGGCCTCAATTCTACCGCGCAATAGTTCCAACTCGCATATACACACATGTTTGCATCTCCCTTTTTCGAAGGAAAAGGCTCTTAAACGCATGGCATCCAAGCTGGCATCTTTAATTCTTAACATTTTTAAATAATTTCATCCGTCCCAAGCAGCATATCGACGGTGCAAGTCGGCAATCACACAACTCGGTTTGCGACGTCGCAGACTTCCTGCCGTACGTTATTTTTTAAACGGAAAACTACTCGACGGCAATGCTTTAAAACACACACTTCGTACAGAGAAGAAAATTCTGCAAAAACTTCAAGGAATGATGTCAGTTTGTTCTCTTAAAAAAAACGTAGAGGCGGATATTTTCATACACCGCAAATGATTTATGTGATTGATTACCGACTTACACCGTCGATATGCTACAAGCAGCACTGCCGTGATAGCGAAGAGAGCCGTAAGTGCAAAATTTTCGAAATCGAGTTTTCTTCAAAATTCGTCTAAACTCTTTTAGATGAAATTACTGAGACAGCTAAAACAACAAAATTCATCCTAATTTAATGAAAACGAGACGTATGAAAAAGCTGTAAAAGCACAAAAAATGACGTAGTTTTTTTCAAGACAGCCGTAGGTGCATAAGAGCCAATGAAAACAGTGCTTTCAAGTGGAACGCGCGCCGCCCTCATCTGCCGCATGCCGATTTCTAACCTGAAAATGTGTTTGTTGTGTGTCCAACACGCTACCACAAAAGCACGCAAAAGATAGCACTTACGGCTGTCTTGCCAAATACTAACCTAACATGAAACTGAATTTTACCTTTTTCATGTACTGTAAAATAAAATCGGTCGAGTTTTAATCCCTCAAATGATTTCTGAGAGTCCATCGAATGATTGGTTGCGATTTGACAAAGAACGGAGGCTTCTTTTAATAAAATGTTCCACTCGGAAGCTTCTGCGCCCGTTTTCTCAAAACTTCATTTTTGCACTTACGGCTCTCTTCGCTATCACGGCAGAGCTGGATACAATCAAGAAAGCGAGAGCGGCAACGGTGGAGACCCTATTCATCCACCGTAAAAGCACGTACTCGTGTCCTACCCGCAATCCTGACCTTTCCCAACTCCGGCTCCCGATCGCACAATCCCGGAATCCGGGACGCGGGACGCGGGACTCGCCGTGGCACGAATGCGCTTAGTCACACTCAATCCACTCCGCTGAATTAGAACAGGCCAAACAGAAACTCTAGCTACGGTAATAAGTCATCCACGAGGATTTCGCTCCGGGCTTGTCTCAGGTGCACTCACTTTTAAGTATTATCCACGGATGCATGTGAAACTGCGGGAATGTATCGGAGCTGTAAATAAACCATATTATATAACTCCCTGTTAAAAATGGTGAGTAAAAATGAATCAGTGAGTTCGAAAACACACCAACTCGGAAAAAAAAAATTGTCCAGGCAACACTTAAAACTGCGCAGCGGGCAAGGAAGTTAGTTTAAGAAAAACCTTTTTGGTACCAAAGGACAAGTGCTTAGAGACTTTGTAAAGCATCAAGTTGAAAACGATACACCATGTTTGATGACAGAGAATTAAGCGTTTAAATATTTCCGAGTTGGTGTGTTTTCGTTCTCACCGACTTTCAGATACTGATCTTTCATAGTCTGCCCGGAAAAATTTATATTTTTCGACCTGAATAACGCTTGAATATTTGTAAAACTTGTTGGCACAAGGTATACTGAACCGGAAAAAGAAAACCGCAAAATCGGATGGTCACCCGTTTCCCTTGAAATGGCCAAAAATTGGTATTTCCAATGAAATACTTAGATTTTTCTCTTTTCCCATCGCTGTTTCGAGCACTTCCGATTTCAATTTCGAAATTTCCTTTTGCGTGCGGATGCTTCAATCCATAAGTGTTACTAAACCGTAAAAAAGTGGAAATCAAAAAAAACTCGAGTTGGTGTGTTTTCGAACTCACTGATTCAAATGAGAAGAAAATCAAAGTCATGTGAATTGAATCTCAATTCATAGGAATAAAATTTCAACTCCATGAATAGAATTTCAACGTATATGAATAGAATTTAACTCATATGAGCAGAATTTCTCCATCCAGTTTTCGCCAACTCATATGACTAGAGTTTCCAACTCATATGACTAGAGGTTTCAACTCACATGAGTTCAGTGTTGAATCTACCGTGTCTGATATCTCAAAAAAATAGTCACCGCATCAAAAAAATTATAAGAACAAAAATTGTTTTATTTTTTAAATTTCCATGCTATTTCGGTGTCTCTTGGTCAGAAACAGCACTTCTGAAAAATGAAAAAATTGAATTTATATGAGTCGAACTTTTCTACTCTTATGAGCAGAATATTCCGGTGATATGAGTAGGATTTCTACTCGTGTAAGTAGGAAGTTCTACTCACGTAAGTTGGCGAATTCTGAATAGCCTACTCGTCATCTTTAAATCAGTAGATCGGTAGAACGAATTGTCTCAAGAAGTGAAAATTTAGGGGGGGAATAGTCGCATCCTCGCGCCGTGATGATAAGACTGCGCACTTTTTCACGACGGCATTATGTGTTGTTGCTTCGGAACTGAGCAAGCCTGCGCGCCTTCAATTTTTTGCACGCAACACGGACATCCATCGAGCACGAATAGTCGCATCCTCGCGCCGTGATGTAAGATAGGACAGCGCACTTCTTTACCGCAGCATTCTGAGACAAATATATTCTTTTCGACCTAGCTGAAGTTTGCAACAGGACCATTTTCGAAGCGCGTAAAGGGTTTATATTAAACGCACGAACTAGGAGTTCAAATGAATTCTATATTTTATGCTGATCTATTAGCTTAAGCCATCAAAATGCAATTCCGCGAGCAACGCAACTGAACCTCCTAGTCCTCCGAGCCGGATCCTTTTTTAATCTACAAAGCAACGCGGCTTTAAATTATTCACGAGCCATCAAAAGAGTGACATCATTACGGCGGCGAAGTAACTCGAGCGAAAGAACAGGACAAGTCAAAAGCAGCGACAGCCGGGGTCCCAACAGGCCCTTGCCCGCTTTGAATACGTTCCGCGTTGCCAGATCCCCTCGAAAATTCGCAGAGAGAGGCCTAGGATTTCAGATTTGGAGCGGGATTTGGCAATAGGGCAGGAATGGTTTAAGTGACGGTCCTCCGGGATCCGTCAGGGATGAGCGTCACCTGCGAAATTCATCCGTTCGAGCACTCGCGCGCAAAATGGCGGGAAAACGTTCTCTTGCGACTTGGTCGTGATAACGAGTGATTTGATAAGCGGGTCTTGGGTATCCGACGGGCCTCCTGTTTTCGGGATAATTATCCGGAATCGGGAAATTGACACAACAGTGGAGAAGTGCGCTGTCGTATCATCACGGCGCGAGGATGCGACTATTCGTGCTCGATTGATGTCCGCGTTGCGTGCTAAAAATTGAAGGAGCGCTGGTTTGCGCAATTCCGGAACAACAATACATAATGCCGTCGTGAAAAAGTGCGCTGTCGTATCATCACGGCGCGAGAATGCAACTATTCGTGCTCGATGGATGTCCGTTTTGCGTGCAAAAAATTGAAGGCGCACCGTGCAGTTTGCTTAATTTCGAAGCAACAACAAATAATCTCTCTGACCCCCTAATTTTTCACTTTTTGATGCAATTCGTTCTACTGATTTAAGGTTATTCATTTGAGAATTTTCCTTGAAGAGTCCTCTCTATTCAAATTCGTGAGTCGGTCGCAAAGTTTTGCGAGAGCAAAATTAAGAGTTGTTTCGCTTAGAGAATAACTCAAAAATCACAATGAGCGCATCGGGAAAGTTTGAAATACACTCTTAACTTCACAATCTGCGTAAGAAATCAGCAGAATGAACCACTAGATAAGGTACAAATTTCAGCATTCTCATACATGTTTCTTAACCAAAATTTTACGTAAAACACGATGCACACAACGAAACTCGCCGAGATCAATACCTTACGAAGATATTTGATGATTATTGATGCGCGAATTAAAACCACCCGCTCATGAAAACTCAATGCTCTGCGTGATTCACATAGTGCGCTAAAAGTTATCATGACAGTCTCCGCGATATAAAAATCGGGCAACCTCAATCTTGACGCCTTGGCTTAGCTGTAGCAAATTGCTTATAGTTTGAAGAACACATGGTGGGAAATGAACATTGCTCTATGAAGAAGCTTGCTGAAACCGTTGTAGCGCGCGATTTCACTCGAGTAGAGCTTTGAGTTTCTTGTGAGCGGGTAGTTCAAATTCCTTGTAACCAATGTGAAATAAAAAGGTTAATATCTTCGTAAGGAGTTGGTTTCAGTAACTTTTGTAGCGCGAATCGTGTTTTACGTGAAATTTTGGTCAAGAATCATGTATTAGAATGCTTAAATTCGTACCCTGTCTAGTGGTCCATTTGGCAGCCGTGGATTTTGCGGGGGGCAGGCCACCCCCGGCTGCACCGGTCAGCGGTGTGTTTTGGCCGGCGGTGGCGCGGGACCGATGAGATTGAGCGATAAATTGCGGAACTTTCCTTGTCGTTGATGAACTTATCAAGCTGGGCGGGGGAGCGGGGGAGGTTGTTAATCGGCTCCGGCGGTGTGTGCAGAACGGCGATCGACTGACTCTCCCGGGCTGCGGACCCGTAAATTTCCCGCCTTCGCCGATGCCACCCCACCACAGCGCCAGAATCGATAGCTTCGTTCCTGCAGCGTGAAAACGTTGAAGTGTACCGCTGGTCAAAGTACAGAGACGTGGATCTTGATTTCGGTGTTGGGAAATGTTTTAGAGGACCGTCCATAAATGTGTGTCCAAAAATTTGAAATTCTATTCACATGACTTTGATTTTCTTCTCATTTGTACTCACTATTTTCAGCAGGGAGTTATATAATATGGTTTAGTTACAGCTCCGATACATTCCCGCAGTATCACATGCATCCGTGGATAACACATAAAAGTGAGTGCACCTGAGACAAGCCCGGAGCGAAATCCTCGCGGATGACTTATTACCGTAACTAAAGTTTCTGTTTGGCCTGTTTTATGTCTAGTCATACGAGTTGGCGAAAACTGGATGGAGAAATTCTGCTCATATGACTTAAATTCTATTCATATAAGTGGAAATTCTATTCATATGAGTTGAAATTTTATCCCTATGAGTTGAAATTCTATTAACATGACTTTGATTTTCTTCTCGTTTGAATTAGTGAGTATTCAAAAACACACCAACTCGGGAAAAAAATTGTTTCGGAAACACCTAAAGCTGCGCAGCGGGCGAAGAAATTAGTTTAAGAAAAACCTTTTTAGTGCCAAAGGACAAGTACTTAGAGACTTTGTAAAGCACCAATAAGTTGAAATCGATACACCAAGTTTGATGACAGAGAATTAAGCGTTTAAATATTTCCGAGTTGGTGTGTTTTCGTTCTCACCGACTTTCAGACACTGATTTTTCATGGTCTACCCTGAAAAATGTATATTTTTCGACCTGAATAAAGCTTGAATATTTATATAACTTGTTGGTACAAGGTATACTGAGCCGAAAAAAGGAAACCGCAAAATCGGATGGTCACCCGTTACCCTTGCAATGGCCAAAAATTGGTATTTCCAATGAAATACTTCGATTTTTCCCTTTTCTCGTCGCTGTTCCGAGCACTTCCGATTGCAATTTCGAAATTTCCTTTTGTGCGCAGATGTTTCTATCCATAAGTGTCACTAAACCGTAAAAAAGTGAAAATCGAAAAAACCCGAGTTGATGTGTTTTTGAACTCACTGATTCAAATTACGTCACCCATTTTCCCCCCAATTTTTCGACTCCCCCCTCTCCCCACACCGTATCCAACTGATTTCCTTTGCTAGACCGTCTCTAAAAATTACGTCATTCTGAGCGTACATACGCTAAGAATGACGTAATCCTATACTTCCCTGGTTTTAGGGGGAAAACGCAAAAATCGATAAAAATCCGTAGGTATAGTCCGCAGCGCTAAGAATATGACCAATTTCTTTTATTGAGTATAGAATATATTTTGAGGTCCCCCCCCTCCCTCCCTCTTTGGGGGAAATGCAGAAAATCGATAAATATTAGTGGATATGGTCATATTTCAAGCAAGCATCGTCAGCCTTTCAGCTTTCAGGAAAGCTTACAGCATCCTTGGCTTGACACCCCCCCCCCTCTCGCTCCGGCACCCACTGCCAGACCCCCCTGGTTTATTCAGGAAAGTAAAATGTGACCAAAGATTTGCAACGTAGCAAAACCTAAAAATGTGATTTAGTCCTTTGACAATTGATACCGAACCCAATAAAGAGCAAACAAATGAATTTTTTTGTCCGTCACGGATGCGAATTCGTCAGGTTGATCAGTTTGCCGCGGACGAATGGATTTTCTCAACGAAAGGTTTACGAAAACGTGTATACATCTGAAAGCCTCCATTTGAGATTCGTAGCCGTAGTTATTTAGTTATTTTAAAAACTGACGGTCAATCTGTACTTTAAAAGGATTGCAATTTCACGCTCTAGCTAATGAGTAAAAAATGTCATTTTTGTCTCCTTGTTTGAAAAATTACTGAAAATTTAGAGGGGTCAGCTCGATTTTAAAACGGTGTAACTCGGTCAATGTTTGACCTAGAAAGCTCAGGGTGGTCTAGCCTTATCAGCTAAGTATACAAAACACGAACGCATACAAATCTACTCGAATGAAACATTTGAAATAATGTTTCTAGTTTCATCTCGGAAAAAATAAGATTACAGTCAATGTTCACATTGGTTTACCCGAATAAATCAGGCAACGTCGCAAATTGAAGTATGAATGTTTTTAACCTCACCGTTGGTGATGCAAACATGTGTAATAACACGTGCAGGCGCACTCGCCAGATAATGTCAATGGAAATCGTTATCCTCCGCCATGAAGTCGAAGCGATAGCGTTGAAGGCGCTGTGAGCAACTATTCCGCCACGGAAGAGTTGCACAGTATCAGGCGAGATTGAAGGCGCACTAACGTGTGTGACTCGACTGAGTCCTACTGATCGTACGATACGCGGCTCCTGTTCAGTGGCGTGGCGTGAATTGCGATTTATCGATTGTTCTGCCATTTAAACCTATGGTGAAGAATCGATCCTTAAAGTGTTCGCTGCGAACCTCCTATTTATCGATCCTTTTCCACAGGTTTACATGGTATAACAATCGATACATCGCAAAGCACGCCACGCCACTTTGGAAACTTGGTACTAGGTGCCATTTTCCGACGAGCAACTTGAATTTCAACTCAAACTTTGAAAGTTCGAAAATCCAAGATGATGGATGTGACCTAAAATTATTTTTAACGTTATTACTTCCTCGAGATAGCATTTATTCCTTTTAACCGATGCTAACATTCTTGTCAGTGGCGAGGCGGTAATGATCAACCATCGACATTTCCTTTTTTGAAACTGTGTTTAAGAATCGATTATTAAGGTATGTTCATTGCGAACACCCTGTTTATCTATCCTTTCCCATAGGTTTAAAAAATAGATCCATCTATACACAGCAAAGCACGCCACGCTACTAATTTCTATCTATAATTTGACGAGTGTTTTAGTAGATTTTTTTATCGTTTCCAATTCCTTTTTCCAGCTAAATCGCTTACTTCCGTACTATCCGCGAATCTTGCCTACCCGCGAATCTTGCCTATCCGCGAATCTTGCTTATCCGCGGTGGCTCCGGTAGTCCAATCTCGATAACCGCGGATACAGAGATTCTATAACGTTGGCAACAGTCACTGAAAAAAAAAATTCTTGAGATATTATTTTTACTTAAAGCGTCATTTCTTGTCGACGAAATTTGGTTTTTTGAGTCAACTTAAAGTCAGCGTATTTTATTTAAAGAAATGGTGTTTAGCTATAACTTTTTTTTTTAACTTAATCTTAACGATAACATACCAACGCTTCTGAACTTTAAAAACGATATTGAGTTGAATTCGCACGGATTTAACTAAAAAAAACCCAACTTTGTCGACAAGAAACGACGTTTTAAGTCAAAATAATGTCCCAAGAAAATTGCTCTCAACGCAGTTTTTGTTCTATCTAAATGTCTGAAAAGCAAGCGATTCTTGGTGAGGCATCTTGCCTCACTGAAGCCCGATATTTCCGATGTATGTAAATGGAGGAAAAACTGGGTTGCTAACTTGCCAAATCGCCACTCACTGAAAAAAAAAATCTCGGTGTATTTACTAAGAAAAGGGTAGAATTACCAAGAATTCAGGGTTCTATTCGATCCCAGTTTTTTCGTGGTAAAATTACCATTTATGGAATTGGTAATTTTACCGAGAAATCTCGGTAAAATTATCGAACTTTCTCGGTAATTTTACTGGACCTTGGTAAAAACGCCAATATTTTTTATCGACTGTGGTAGAATTACCGAGATAAAATGCCAAAGTTACCGGGAATTGATTACTAATAAAAGTGGTATTCTTACCTGTAAAAAATAGTAAAAATTCCGGTTTTTAGGTAAGCTTACCAGTCTGTCTTGGTAAAATTACCAATAATTGGTAAAAAAGTGAGATGGTAAAGGTACCTTGGTAAAAACGCCGAGAATTTTTTTTTCAGTGTGTATCGCTGCAGTGTACAATCTGAGTTTCCGGATCAATGCATATTCTTGCTCGACTCGTCACACATTACACCCTGATCCCGACAGAATAATGAACCCCGAACACGTATGCGAACTTTTACAGCACATGGTTGGAAACCCATCTAAAAGTCCTCGTTTCCAAGCTCTCAGGAAAGTTGCGGGACGGTGCAATAACAGGCCAGTTGTTACCGCGCCGAAGAACACTATCTAAAACAGCATACCTACATAGGTTTCCCCATTCCGGTTCCGTTGGTTTTACCGGACATGCGAAGCGAGAGATGGCAGCGCGTCAAAAGCGTCGGGAAATTTAATAAAAGCGCCTCGACGACTTGGCCGGCCAACTGGCGCGCCGGCCGAAATTTTGAAAAATTATCGCCAGCTGCCCCACCGCATTTTTTGTCGGGTGAGATTATTGCACCCGATTATCCTCGTTAAAGGCGCCGGATCGAACTCCTCAGAAAGGAGCCAAACTTTACCGGTTGCCATTTTCTACTAATTTTAATCTTTTCACGCCACGCCTCTGAACAGGAGCCGCGTATTGTACGATCAGTAGGACTCAACCCGTTGGTAAACGGTTCCAGTCATGTCACTTACGTTAGTGCGCCTTCAATCTCGTCTGATACTGTGCAACACTTCCGTGGCGGAATAGTTGCTCACAGCGCCTTCAACGCTATCGCTTCGACTTCATGGCGGAGGAGAACGATTTCCATTGAAATTACCTAGCGAAAGCGCCTGCACGTGTTATTACACATGTTTGCATCACCAACGGTGAGGTTAAAAACATTCATACTTCAATTTGCGACGTTGCCTGATTTATTCGGGTAAACCAATGTGAACATTGACTGTAATCTTATTTTTTCCGCGATGAAACTAGAAACATTATTTCAATGTTTCATTCAAGTAGATTTGAATGCGTTCGTGTTTTGTATACTTAGCTGATAAGGCTAGACCACCCTGAGCTTTCTAGGTCAAACATTGACAGAGTTACACCGTTTTAAAATCGAGCTGACCCCTCCAAATTTTCAGTAATTTTTCAAACAAGGAGACAAAAATGACATTTTTTACTCATTAGCTAGCGCGTGAGATTGCAATCCTTTTAAAGTACAGATGGACCGTCAGTTTTTAAAATAACTAAGTAACTACGGCTACAAAACCATTCTCTGCAGGGATGGACTGGGTTAAAATTTTCAGGAAAAAGAGCCTGCGTGCTGATTATTGAAATCGGTAGACAAATTGATAGCCAAAGAAGACTAGGAAATAACGGAGCGATCCTATTTGTGGATGCGGGTGGATGCAATTGACAAAGGAGGTAAGCAATAGACTAACTAACGGCAACCCACAAGTTATCCTTTGATTAGTCAATCATTTTCCCTCTCAGGCTATGTAAGAACCACCCGTTTTAACCGACTAGATCGCTCTATTTTCCATTTGTCCTCTTTGTCTATAGCTTTCTCTATCAATATATCGCCACTGAACATTCGAGCTTCATGCGGTTTCAAAATTTTCCCACTTGGTTCCCATAGCGAGCCCCTTTTCCCATGAAAGAATGTTCATGTTAAGCGCTCAGCCGATAGGCAGCGCTTTTTGATTTCGACTTGCCTCTGAGTACTAGTATACTAGTGCTAATGCGTTTAAATGGCGCACCAGCTCATCGATGTGTAGGCTTTTTGTGGGGGTCCAATTTTAAAATAAATAAAGCTGTGAAAACTGTATTTTATGCTTTTAACGTAATGCGCAGGTAGTTTCGATCGTTTGTCTATAAGAAAATTTCCTAGCGGTAGAGTAATTCTTATCGAAATTGATCGTTGAACTCAAATGAAGCCTAAAAAAAACGCGCCTGATGAGCTCAACGGTGAGCTATTTTTCGGGAAACAAAAATACGCGTTTACGGTTTCCTTGGTAACCTTTGTTTTCTATCAGCTGATGTTTTATTTCCATTTCCCAGCCAAGTCGACGGAGTTTATACGTCCTTTCTTCACTAAATACATTTACTAACACCTGAGCGCTTTTCTAATACGACAGTATTAGAACTTTCCTGCTTGTTTTTCTCTTGTAACCTAGAGGTATCTAATGCACAACCTGCTGTATCCCACATTATCAAAATATTAATCCGGACATAAAAACGAATTTTCCGTGAGTCCTCTTTGTCTATAGCTTTGTCTATCAATATATCGCCACTGAACATTCGCACTGGAAAAAAAACACATTGGATCTAGAGTCCAGACTCTTAAAAATATCGACAAGAAAAAATACTCTTGATTCAACCAGATTTAAGCTTAAATCAAGAACCAAGCCTCTTAATTTGAGCGGATTTCCTTTTGATGTAAGCAAAAATCTGAACGAATTAAGAGTATTTTTTCTTGTCAATGTTTTCAAGAGTCTGGACTCTAGATCCAATGTGTTTTTTTTCCAATGCGGGCTCCATGTGGTTTCAAAATTTTCCCACTTGGTTCCCACAGCGAGCTTCTTTTCCCATGAAAGAATGTTCATGCTTTTTGCTTGTTTTTTTTCTCTTGTAACCTGGAGGTATCTAATGCGCAACCTGCTGTATCCCACATTATCAAAATATAAATCCGGACATAAAAACTAGCAAGCGTAACCTCAGCGGCCGTTCATTCTTTGAGCGTCGCGTTGGCGCTGCATCCCGGCGTAATTGTAATACACGTTTGTTTTGTTTTGTGTTCCAGTGTTCCGGTTTCCACTGCTCCGGACCCCTGCACCGGAATAAAAAAACAACGGTGAGTTTCATTCCACCCTGTTCCTCTTCCCGTTCCGCCTCGGGTCTCATCGAAAAAAAAAACTTACGCCGCACAGTGGGTCGAGTCAATCAGAGAGCAGAGCGGCGGATTCAGCAATTTGGCAACACCGGATTCCCTCCGTTTAAATCCACGCTAAATAATCGATTCTTGTCGGAGTACCTGGCCCCTCCAAGAATCGATACATTTGCGTAGGTTTAAATGGAGGAAAACAGTGTTGCCAATTTTCTGGACCAGCTAATGTCAGAGAGGCACGTCGGACGTGAAATTTTTGACTAAATCTGCTGATTGAATCGAGACATGCGAAAAGGGTGGAAGTCCAAATTTTTCAAAATCAACTTTTTTTTTCATTTTTGCACTCCTCTAATGTATATACATCGACTCTGCGAAGAACGGCGGAAGTCCATCGTTTTAACGTTGATTAATAGGGAAGGGAAATATTGGTGACATGCGAAAAGGGCGGAAGTCTTGGACTTTTTTTTTTTTTTTTGGGGGGGGGGTATATAGAAAACTCCGTTCCCATTTTATTTTTGTGAAGGAGAACAATCCAATATCATTCCTTAAAGTTTTCACAGATTTTTTTCTCACACTAATAAGTTAAATTACGGACGTTTCAAGAATTGACGTTGAATAGTTTTCCATATTTTTAAAAAATAAAGTGTGACAGGAAGTCCACGACGCAGAGTGGATCGAGTCAATCGAAGAGGTCGGACCAAATTTAGAAACTCTAAAAACTGACGATTCCGTTCATAAAAACTTTGAGGTTTTAAAAGTGGTTCCATTGGTTTCCTCGCAAAATTTCCTCGTAATTGAAAATGTGACAAATCAAACATCAAAATTTGCAGTTTTAGTAAAAAATTTCAAAATCAGCGAACATTGTAATACAATGTCTGAAAGGTAGTAGCACTGAATGTATTGGTATTTGGAGTGTGGCCGAGTGCTAGAAATGATGTAAAATTTTCTTTAAAAAACTTACATTTTATTAACAAACTTAGACCGAAGCTTTTCGAAGCAAACGCTTCATCGCCAGGGTCACAAAATGGATATCAATATGGCCATAATTTAATAACCTGTTACCTTGTTTGAAATTAAATTATGGCCTTTGTGATATCGATTTTGTGACCCTGACGATGAAGCGTTTGCTTCAAAAAGCTTCGGTCTAAGTTTGTTAATTAAATGTAAATTTTTTAAAGAAAATTTTACATTATTTCTGACACTCGGCTACACTCCAAATACCAATAAAAAATTTCATGTCAGACCTCTCTAATTGACTCGGTCCACTGTGCGACGTCGAGGTACGTGGTTCGGTTATTCCACCTTCGAAGTGCTTGTACGGAGATCTACATTATTTCATGGAAGAATGGGCTCAAATTCTGACAGTTTTTGTTAATTTTCGAAGCTCATGCTTGATTTGCAATGCTGCATCGCATTGCTCGATCTCTCGTCTTACTTGCAAATTAACGTGCATATTGATCACATGCAAATCAAAGGTTTCAGGTGGATGTATAATTTGAAAGCATTTGTCCCGTCTTACGAAGTGCATAAATATCGATGGTGAAATAAGAGAAGCGCATATTTTGGTTAGCAACGTTGCGAACTCCACTATCGGATTTTATTTGCATACCAATTAGAGTTTTTAACGGATCGAAGCAGGAGAATCTGTCACCCGTGATTTTGAAGTCTCGCAGTCATTATTCAAACCGCCGGATTTAGGAATGATATGTGACTAAATTGCAAAAAAATGTTTTAAGTCCAATTTAAATTTAATTTTTTGTGTAAGCAAAAGCTTTGAGGAATTTTCTTGTATAAAAATCATTTGAATTATTTCTACGCTTACAGGAAATATTTACAACAACTCTCACAAATCGCCTTATTGTAAAAGCAGAAAATTAATGAAATGTGACCGTCTACCTCCAAAAATATTATTTATAGTAGAGCGAAGCACATATTTAAAAATAACTAGTTTTGTCGAGTGGATATGAAAGAACGGAGCTTGAGTTTTTGGTTAAAAAAACTCTCTTTATTATCTCAAAGAATAAGTAACAAATGACGTCACTCAAACTTTTTTGTGCCGATTGAGAATGGAAAATAATTGCACTCTCGTTCAACAATTTCAACCCTGAACATGTTCACTGGAAAAAAAACACATTGGATCTAGAGTCGAGACTCTTGAAAACATTGACAAGAAAAAATACTCTTGATTCAATCGGATTTTTACTTGAATCAAAACGAAATCCGCTTAAATTATCGTTAGAGGCTTGGTTCTTGATTTGAGCTAGATTCCTATCGAATCAAGAGTACTTTTTCTTGTCGGTGTTATTAAGAGTCTGGACTCTAGATCTAATGTGTTTTTTTTCTAGTGTTGGATTAAAACTTAAAATTCATTTTCCTCAAAACGGCATCTTTTCAATCGCAAACCTCACCAGTTTTTCACGTACTAGCCTACTAAAATTCTGTAGGCAGGTCGAAATCAAAAAGCTCTTTCCATCATTGAGCGCTTAAAACACACCAACTTCGGATACCGACGAGCGTTTTACGTCTGCAACAAAAATAGAGAACTTAAAAATAATCGCTCTTTTGAAAAATTCGGTTAGATTAGTTGTTCCGTGGACGGTCCAAACTTTATAATTGATTCCAGAAATGTGGCCATGAATCGCTCGAGCGTATTCCTCGGAAATATCACTTATCTCGGCTCCTGGCAGTGCAATAACTCTCCTATTTTGGTTCGGATTTGATTCCATTAAGTACTCACCCCTACTCATCGCTACAGTTTCATACACCCGTTCATAATGTCTAAAAATAAATCAAACATTCCCAACTGGTATCGCAGTGTCTGGCTTTTGTGATTATTTATTCGACCATAGCTGTCGCATTGTGCGACTTTCACGAAAAAGCCAGGATTTGGACGTCTAAAATGCCTGTTACGTCTTCAAAGAGTCTCGAGGATGATAAAGTAAAGAAATCCTGAGTTACTTTTTTCACAGAAAATGACGATTGGTAAAATTTCCTCCTCTTCTTGATTTTAGACTTTGGTGATTCAGTAATGTATTTCTTCAGCAAAGTTTTGTGACCGTCAGGAGATTTTATTCGATCCGTGATAGTTTTCTTATTTCAACGGACGACTTTAATGCGACAGTGAAATGCTTTGAATATGCGTAGACTTACTTGCAAAAGACGTACATTACTGAATTACTGTATCTAAAATCAAGAAGAGAAGTAAATTCACCAATCTTTATTTCCCTTCTATTTTTCCACGATTTAAAAGTATTGGTGACACCTTATATATGACAAAAATTCTATCATCATTTATTTTCTGCAGTACTTGAACTATATATGTCGCAGGCAAATAGTAAAATCAAGTATTTTGTCAAACGCCAAGAAAAAAAGTCAAATATTCTTCCGTGGAATGTGATTCTGATTTTTTTCCTGAATTTAGGAAAAATATGTAATTTCCCAGTAATTAAGGATTTTCTGTAAAAATTTGGATCGTGCAATAATATTTTAAACGATTTTTCGTTCCTGAATAAACATTCATCTTGAAGTTATCAGCATGTAATAAAAGACAGATTCTTTAACATTTTAACATTTAAATACATGAGAGGCGTTCGAAGAGGAAGAAACAATATTAAGAGTTCGTATATTTGATGAGTTATTTTTCTCAAAATATTGAAAACTCGTTAGCTCTTCACCAGAAATTTACAAATTTTCATAAACTGTCAAAATTTGACTGTCTGTTTAAGTATTTGATAAAATGCCTGATTCGACTAATTGCCTGCGACTTATCGATCCTCTACACTGAAAAAAAATCTCGGTGTATTTACTAAGAAAAGGGTAAAATTATCAAGAAATCAGGGTTCTATTTGATCCCAGTTTTTTCTTGTTGAAATTACCATTTATGGAATTGGTAATTTTACCGAGAAATCTCTGTAAAATTATTGACTTTCTCGGTAATTTTACTGGACCCCAGTAAAAATGCCAATATTTTTTATCGATTGTGGTAAAATTACCGAGATAAATGGCAAGGTTACCGGGAATTGATTACCAATAAAAGTGGTATTCTTACCTGAAAAAACAGTTAAAATTCCGGTTTTTAGGCAAGTTTACCAGTCTGTCTTGGTAAAATTACCAGTAATTGGTAAAAAAAGTGAGATGCTAAAAGTACCAACGGACCTTGGTAAAAACGCCGAGAATTTTTTTCAGTGTTGCGCGGATGTAGTATAACTTTAATTGACCGAAGTGGCAACGCCGCCGTTTGGCAACTTTACAAACTTTTCCGCCCCCTCTCATACACGTTTGAAAAACTGCCACGAACATGGACGATCCCTCGCGATAAAGAATGGGGGGCGTATTTTTCCCCAGTAACGAACTTTCCCGAGCAATGCCCCCTCCAGTTTGGCCAGTTCTCGTCGTGATTTAATCTCTGCCTTTTCAAGGCTTCGTGCCGGGCGGCATCTGACAGCGGGGCGGCGGTCATTTCCGCGAGGAACTGAAAAAGGGGCTGGAAATCGGCGATCATTTCCGCAAATTATTTCATGACAATTTTTGTTACCATTTGGAGGAGTTGGCAACGTCGGCAAACCTGAAACTATCCCCTAAATAAACATTAATGTACTCACCCATTGATTCAAGAAGATTCAAGAAGAAGACTGTGATTTGAAGTAGCAAAAGAAGATACAAGAGGTCGGTTGACAAAAAGTTCCAAAACTCCACTTCATTTTGTAAAAAGTAAAAGTTCGGAACTTTTTCCCCCCCTCCCTTAAATCACGTATATGCAAATCGCAAAATTTCAAAAAACCTCTTTCTTTTTAAAAAAAAATAAAGAAACTGTCCGCACGGTAAGGATTTTTGCACATCTCAACATTTCAAAATCCACTTTAAAAAAAAACAACAAAGAAACTGTGCGCACAGTTTTTTTTTAAGATAAAATAATTATCACGTCACATTTTAAGTCGAAAACTTTAAACTTTCTTCCCGTGAAATCGGTATCCCATAAACTTCAGGTACCTCAAGCGAGCCGTTTCAGAGCCTCCTTCTAATGCTTCTTTGCATGTATTCCATGCCTGGATGGATGTTGCAAGTCGATCGGCGGTTTCTTTCCGGATAACATTTGTAGATTGCTTCTTGATTGAGTTAATTTTTGTCATTGTGAGAGCTTGCGTTTCTAGTAAAACTTGCGTGACACTATGAATTGAAGGCCGATGGTAAAAATTTTTATTGTAATTGCTGTGGAAGGATTCAGGTCCATTGGTCGTTCTTGGCCCATCAGAGGGGGGATCATTCCAACAACTTAGAGTTGCCACGTTGTGCATATTCATTTTTTGCACTTGCGGAAACGATCGATGATTTCCTAGCGGAAATGATCGCCGATTTCCAGCCCCTTTTTCAGTTCCTCGCGGAAATGATCGACGCCCTGACAGCGAGACACTCCTCGAGCTCCTCGCGGAACCTCTACTGGAAAGGAACTATGTGCATTACGACGTGAGCCCTGTTAAGCGTGTATTCTTATGGGTCTCGGGGCTCATGTTTGATGCACATCGTGCTGTTTGGCAGAAATACGTTCAACTTTCTTCGCGGTCATGCTGATACGCAAAAGTGCATGCAAGTGCGGATCTTAGGAAGTTCCGGAGTTTTCCTCTCTCCGAGTTCGCATGACTGCGGAAATGCGGTGGAAAGTTCAAAGTCACGATATGAAGCCATCCCCGTTTTCCTTTTTCTTTTTTTCTATTTTTCTTTTTTTTCTTTTTTTCTTTATTTTTCTTATTTTTTCTTTCAAAGAAACAATCATAGGTTGGAGCGCCTTCATTTGTTCATGATGCTCTACGCGATGTTATATAGTTAGTTTAGTTGCCCATTACATCCGTTCCAAACCCAACCAATGTCTCCAATTCCATTATACACGCTCTTCAGAGTGAGCCTGATGTTACAACCATTTTTTACGGAGAAAAAATTGTGTATTCGAAATAGCGGCAAAATGATCAGTACTCTACAATTGTTCCCTTTTTTCCATTTTTTCACTCGTGGCTTGCTAATTCCCGGCGATTGTTGATTGCCTGCGACATACGTGTTATCGGTTCCCCTGTTTAGATAAGTGTTGATGAGCCAGAATTGAACCGCGTTACACAGAGAGGAACCAAGCCACATCAGATAAATTTCATTTTTTACATAAAAACGGTTGTGCGGATTTTTGTGCAAATTTCAGTGAAATTTCTGCATAGCCTGAAGCGAATTCCCTTAAAATTGTCCAAGAAATCCTCACGAACGTTCTCTTTTAAGAAATTCAATTGCCCAGTCTTTGGTAATAGCTGATGTAGCTTGCGGTTCCTACCTGGTAAACGCGGTCCAATTAGTGGTTCCTAAATACAAAACGGATTCAAATTACCCAACCTAATTTTCTACTCTTAGTGGAGCTCAGCGCGGCCACAATCATGTAACGCTATTCCACAAATAGAGACATTTTTCCTTGTGAGACTCCTCCATTCTCCACTTTTTAACATTAAGTTTGAATGGGGGAAGTCTCTTTGTCGTTTACTTTCGTTTGAAGAACCGAGCCAGACAATGTCGGTTATTTCGGGTTATGCAGAGTTATAAAACCGTAGTTATTATCCATCGAATCACGTATTTGCCGCAGAATAATTTATGCAACGGGGTAATATAAAATTCTCTTTCATGCGCAAAATGGACCGTATTAAAAGAAAGAACTTCCAGTACATCAGTATATCCATGGCCAAAGTGAGAAACCACGTATCTCCATTGCAGTGCATCAAAATTCCTGGCCCCATCTTATTTTTTCGTAGGGAAACAAGCCAACTTAATATCCCGAAATTTATAGAGAATATACTGCGAACAGAGAAGGAATGGAGATGTTGCATGTGTGAGGAATTTACGATTTGACTTTTGATTTTTGTATAAAAGTTCGCGAGAAACACGATGGTGCCATTGGTTTTCTCTGAAATCAACTCCCAAGCTCAAAAAAAGCTCTCAAGTTGAGGCCAAAATAAACCCCACGCTATCCTGAGAGTCCACCTCTACATCAAGACAAACTCTCCATGCAAAGATAGGGAGCACATACATTAGCAGTTATGCCGTGTTTTCAGTAGTGGAGTCCCCAAATAAAGTGGTAGCCCTGTCAATGTATTTGCTTCCTATCTTTGCATGGAGAGTTTGTCTTGATGTTGAGGTGGATTCTCAGGATAGCGTGGGATATCCCCTCCATTTTGGTCTCAACTTGAGAGCTTTTTTTGAGCTTGGGAGTTGATTTCAGAGAAAACCAGTGGCACCATCGTGTTGTTCACGCGACCTTTTACACAAGGATCAACAGTCAAATCGCAAATTCCTCACACATGCAACATTTTCATCATCCGGGATCGGGAAATTTCTTCCTTCCCAGATAAACTACCGGAATATTTGGAAATTAAGAAGTTTTCCAGAAGATTTGCAAATTGAGATTTTTTCCAAAAGATTTGCAAATTAAAAATTTTTCCGGAAGATTTGTAAATCAATAATTTTTCCAGAAGATTTGCGAATCGAAGGCGTTTTCAAAACAGCCAAGTTCCGATACCCGGATTATCGTTTTGCATAGTTCCTATTCTTTAGTTTCATTCCGTACCACTTGTTTATTTTCAATCCTCGTATAAAAACCACCCATTTGCTAAATTGTTGCCCATTTGCCCCCAAATACATTGACAGGACTGCCGCTTTATTAGGGGCTTTAAAACTGAAAACACGGTATCGCTGCTGATGTATTTGCTCCCTATCTTTGCATGGAGAGTTTGTCTTGATGTAAATGTGGACTCTCAGGACAGCGTGGGATATCCTCTTCATTTTGGCGTCAACTTGAGAGCTTGTTTTGAGCTTGGGAGTTGATTTCAGAGAAAATCAGTGGCATCTTCGTGTTTCTCGCGAACTTTTACATAAGAATTAACGGTCAAATCGCAAATTCCTCACACATGCAACATCTCCATTCAAGGAAGTTTTAAAAAAAATTATAGTGTCCTTCATATCAAGCTCTGTATTTACGAACTAAGAGATCACAACCCTGAAAAACCCCCTCTCTGACCGTATAAGTTCGGGGACTCGTCTGTCCATTTCAATTTTCAACATCCAATTTCCCGCGTCAATCAGAGCGAAAATACGGTCACCCCTGCGTCCTCTTCCTCACGACCCCAGTTCGATACGCGAGTGTGGGATTCCGGCGTCGAACCGAGGGATGATTAAATTAAAAAGGGGATGCATTCATGACACCAACCTGTCCCCACCTGTCTCTCGCTGTAAAAACAGTTCATTTTTCATGAGAGGCCCAGCGCTGCCGACTCTCCGTGTAAATCACCGAATGAGCACCACGCGTGGAATGCATCGGTATGTCGGTTTTATCCGGCAACGGATCCGAATTGCGGATTCGTTTTAACTCGACTTATCGACAAGGACACTGACATGAAAAACGGTGGGGTGAAACTGTGAACAGGAGCCGAGTATTGAAAGGTATGATTGATCTGAGGAAATAAAGGTTTGAAAAAGTTCACAAATCGAAGAACAAAGGCTGAAATACAGGATGTTTCAGAATTAAACGGCCAGGCTGCACTGTCGTGCTAAGGAAGGACGCCGTATGAACATACACTGGGGAAAAAAAAACGCATTGGATCTAGAGTCCAGACTCTTAAAAACATCGACAAGAAAAAGTTCTCTTGATTAAATCAGATTTAAGCTTAAATCAAGAACCAAGCCTCTTAATTTGAGCGGATTTCCTTAGCTTAAATCTGCTTGAATGAAGAGTCCTTTTTCTTGTCAATGTTTTCAAGAGTCTGGACTCTCGATCCAATGTGTTTTTTTTCCAGTGAGTAAAAATGTCATTTTTGTCTCCTTGTTTGAAAAAATACTGAAAATTTGGAGGGGTCAGCTCGATTTTAAAACGGTGTAACTCGGTTAATGTTTGACCTAGAAAGCCTAGGGTGGTCTCGCCTTATCAGCTAAGTATACAAAACACAAACACATACAAATCTATTTGAATGAAACATGCAAATAATGTTTCTAGTTTCATCGCGGAAAAATATCGGCGGATTACAGTCAATGTTCACATTGGTTTACCCGAATAAAACAGGCAACGTCGCAAATTGAAGTATGAATGTTGTTAACCTCACCGTCGGTGATGCGAACATGTGTAACACGCGCAGTGCGCACTCGCTAGATAATTTCAATGGTAATCGTTATCCTCCGCCATGAAGTCGAAGCGATAGCGTTGAAGGCGCTGTGAGCAACTATTCCGCCACGGAAGTGTTGCACAGTATCAGACGAGATTGAAGGCGCACTAACGTGTGTGACTCGACTGGGATCGTTTACCAATGGGTTGAGTCCTACTGATCGTACGATACGCGGCTCATGTTGTTAAGTGGCGTGACGTGAATTGCGATTTATCGATTGTTCTGCCATTTAAACCTATGGTTTTTTTCCAGTGTTCAAGGGTTCCCAAATTTCCTTCAATAAAATGTTTATTTTTGAGGTAATTTATGAATACCTTTCCCTGAAATTTGCAGGAACTTTAGAAGAAATTGCAAACAACAATATCTGTAAAATTGGAAGAAAATTGTTCTTAAGATTACCAGTAAATTCGTGTTTTAGAAATGGAAATTTGGCAACGCCTGAAGGTTCATACCGCGTTCTTCCTTAGCACGACAGTACAGCGGGCTGATTATCAAAATTGATAGACAAAGCTATAGACGAAGAGGAAAAACGGAAAATGGATCGATCCTATTTGGTTGTTATGGACTGAATGACAAGAAGGCCGTCCCTAAAAATGACGTCAGAATACATTTTTGACCCGTTTCTCTCCCATTTTAGCGGGTTGATTGTTGAATTTGGACCAATCCGTTGTGGATTGAGGTCCCTACTCTTTTGGGCTTTCACACATATTGAGACTAAGGGAGGATAACCTGAAGTGGATTTAAGAAGTGGATTTTAAGATATAGAAAGTCGGTTTCAAACCAATTATATCAAAACTCAAAAATTGCGTATTTCTAATGTGGCCATTCTTAATTTCCGCTCCTATTTTATGGTTTTAAGGGCCACGTACCAACTTACTCGCTTGAAATGTTCACGAAATATTCCTCGGACACATAAGCAAAATATCGAAAATGGTCAAGGAATTGCGTTGATTTGTCATCGAATTAATGTCGAAGCCAACGATGTTATGAAAAATTAGTAGACTTTTCCCATTCATTCCCGAGGCTAACTCGTAAAAAGCAAGGTTTGGCCTCACAAAATTATTTCCGGAATATTATTACTTACTGGCCATTTGTTTATAATTGCCGACCTGAGAAAGACTTACTGATTGGTAATTTATGCAAATCAGTCAAAGTAAAGCTTTCCGCCATTTTCTTGTGTGAATTTGGCGGAGATTGAACTGTGAACTGTGCAATACCTCTGCCCAAAGCGGTTAATTGGCAGAGCAATTTTAGGTAATTTGGCTTCAGTTCGTGACTAATTATTCCCCTTAAGTTTAAGCCTTATCCAAATTGCTTGGAGTCAAAAAGTCCCCACAATCACTACGTTCCAAATCCTCCAAGGTAGTTAATTTTACAGCTTTGAGCCTCTTTCGTGAATATTATTACTATTATTTGCTCTCGTAAGTCGTAAATAACTGAAAATGTGGAAGTATTGTTTCACCTTGCACTCTTTCAAAGGAATATTATACAAACGGAGTTATTTCACACAGCAATTGGGATATTAATATTATCATAGTTGCGCAGTCATGACGGAGCCCGCTTAAAGAGTAAACTCACCGTGGACAATTTTAAACAGCCTATAAATATAGGAAGTTTCCTCCCCAAAAAGTCCACGCGCAAATAAGACCAATAAAAAATAGAACTTTTCCTTTTAAAAGGTAAACCAGCATTGAGGAGAGGAGAGTGTTCAACTCAGGCAGTTTGCATTGGAATATTAAGTTGGAGTCTCTCTAATTATAATTTTTGGAACTTCTTGGCTTTGTTTCCTCGCGAAATAGTGTGGACCCAGCACCATTCCTCCTCCTTGTAACATACAGTTTGGGCCAGTTCTAAGTGTTTGTTTTTTTTTTTCATTTGTGAAGAACCCCTCCTCCTATTTTCGGAATATTTCATTCGCACCAGATCTAAACAATTTGAAAATCCGAAGAGAAAATATTCACAACTCTCCTCCAAAATGAGCATTTTATCAGAGTAAATTTGGCAGCTCTCGAGTGATCATGAGGCGTTTCAGCACGGCAGAATACCAACTGGACTACATTTTGCAATTTGGAACTATACTGCCGTGCTAAGGAAGAACGCCGTATGAGCCTTCAGGCGTTGCCATATTTCCTTTAATAACGAACAAAATTACTGGGAAAATTCTGAATATTTTTCCTCCAATTTTTCAGACAATTTTGTTCCCAATTTAATCTAACATATCGGAAAATATCAGGGAAAAATATTGATAACAATCCTCAAAAATAAGCATTTTATCGAAGGAGATATGGCAACTCTCGAATGTTCATACGGCGTTCTTCCTTAGCAAGGCAGTATAAATTCTAGCCCGGTTTTAAAACAACGTATGTCTCATTAGTTTCCCTGTGCACATAAGTGTTTTTCCAGAAGAGCCAGAATTTACAGTTCCAACAAAATGCAGTCCAACTCATGACGTCCAAGTAGATGCATTATCAATGTCCATCGAGGGTCATGAATCCACGTCCGTCGGGCAATTTTCCATGCAAACCACCAGCGCTGCTGTGCTAGGAAAGCACGTCGTACGAGCTTTCGAGAGTTGCCAAATCTCCTCAGATAAAATGTTCATTTTCGAGGCAAGTTATGAATATTTTCTCTCGAAATTTTCAAGAATTTTAGGTGAAATTGCGAGCAAATTGGACCACTAGACAAGGTACGAATTTCAGCATTCTGGTACATGTTTCGCAACCAAAATTTCACGTAGAACACAATGCACACAACGAAAATTACAAAAATCAACTCCTTACGACGCTACCTGATGATTCTTGATGCGTGAATTCAAACCACCCCCTCATGAAAACTCAATGCTCTAGGCGATTTCTATCGAGCGCTAAATGTTATCATGACAGTCTCTGCTATATAATAATCTGTCAACCTCAATCTTGACACTTTGGCTTAGCTATAGCAAATTGCTTATAGTTTGCAGAACACATGGTGGGAAATGTGTGTTGCTCGATTGAGAGGTTTGTTTAAACCGTTGTAGTGCGCGATTTGACTCACGTTGAGCTTTGAGTTTCTTGTGAGCGGGCAGTTCAAATTCCTCGCAACCAATGTGAAATAAAAATGTTAATCTCTCCGTGAGGAGTTGGTTTCAGTCATTTTCGTTTCGCGAATCGTGTTCTACGTGAAATTCTGGTTAAGATACATGTGTCAAAATGCTTAAATCCGTGCCTTGTCTAGTGGTCCATTGGAAACAAACACAATATGGAAATAGAGCAAGAGAAAAGAAGCGCTTTGATGACGGCGCAGAGATACAACTATTCGTACTTGATGGATGTCCGTATTGCATATACGCAAAATTGAAGGCACGGTGGCACGATACGTCTCAGTTCTATTTCATTCCAGATACACTGCAATTTTTATCGAAACGACCGGAATCCGTTCCTTCGGATTCTAACAAAAACAATTTGCTTTATGGAGTCATTTTCGTTGCGCGAATCGTGTTTTGCGTGAAATTGTGGTTAGGAGACATGTATCAGAATCCTTTAATTCGTACCTTGTCTAGTGGTCCATTAAGATGAATTTTCCTGTTTTAGCAATTTCAGCGATTTCATCTAAAATGGTCAAGACGAATTTTAAGTTAAAATTTCGTTACTAGGAGTTGGTTTCAGTATTTTTCGTTGCGCGAATCGTGCTCTACGTGAAATTCTTGTTAAGAAACATCGAGCTCTACGTGAAATTCCTGTTAAGAAACATGTATCAGATTGTTTAAATTCGCACCTTGTCTAGTGGTCCATTATATGAAGACTCGGAAAGAAAATTTTCATAAGTTTACCAACAAATTCGTGTTTTATCAAATGAAATTTGGCGACGCCTGGAGGTTCATACGGCGTTGCTTCTTAACACGGCAGAGCGGCTGTCATTACGACTTTCGTGCGGTCTCTAATTTCGTCAACTTCGAGGGTGTCTGCAGGTCGTTACCTAGTAAATCTATTCGCCCCGATGGGGGGGGGCATGGCTGCGAGGGGGGATTCGTCCCCGGCGGAGTGTGGGTGGGGGCGGGGGCGGCTATGCCCCCGAAATGTACGTATTTCTGCCAAACGGAATTATGGGCATTATGACATGATCCCTGAGACCCATAAGAATATATGCATAGCGGGGCTCACGTCGTGATGCACTTAGTTCCGTTCGGCAGAAATATTTGTACGTCCAAATTATACCCGGGAAGTGGGAACACAGATGCCGGAAGCCGGCCACGGAAGTCGGCATGTCAGCGGGCACGTGACATTGACACATATTTCAGTGACATTTCCATCGGGGCGGGGGTGGGTGGGGGGGGGCTCGACGGCCGGGAGTGGAGGTTTCCTGTCTTGAGGTTGTTCTGCGGGGCCGGTGGGCGGGGAAAGGGTCGGAAAAAGCTCCGGTTAATTGGAATTTTGACTAATCACGCATGGATGAAAGCGAGCTTGCACGCTATCCGCAGCCCCGCCGCCGGTGTTGGCAAACCTCGGTGCAGTGTTGGAACACACTGAAAAAAAAATCTCGGTTTATTTACTAAGAAAAGGGTAAAATTACCAAGAATTCAGGGTTCTATTTGATCCCAGTTTTTTCTTGGTAAAATTACCATTTATGGAATTGGTAGTTTTACCGAGAAATCTTGGTAAAATTATCGAACTTTCTCGGTAATTTTACTGGACCTCGGTAAAAACGCCAATATTTTTTATCGACTGTGGTAGAATTACCGAGATAAAATGGCAAAGTTACTGGGAATTGATTACCGATAAAAGTGGTATTCTTACCTGAAAAAACAGTAAAAATGCCGGTTTTTAGGTATAAGCTTACCAGTCTGTCTTGGTAAAATTACCTATAATTGGTAAAACAAGTGAGATGGCAAAGGTATCAACGGACCTTGGTAAAAACGCCGAGAATTTTTTTTCAGTGTGTTGGAACAATATTGCCGTGCCAAGGAAGAACGCCGTATGAGCATTCGGACGTAGCCAAGTTTCCTTCGATAAAAACCGAATTTACCGGGAAAAATGTGAATATTTTTTGCCGAAATTTTCAGACTATTTTGTGCGCAATTCAATCTAAAATATCTGAAAATTTCAAAGAAAATTGTACAAGAATTTCATCAAAAATACATGTTTTATCCCGGGAAATTTGGCAACTCTCGACTGTTCATACAGCGTTCTTCCTTAGCACGGCAGAAATAGAGAAGGCCCGGCCGTCGATGAAAAATGTAGGGTCATTTTTCAGATTTTTAAACCCCTCTATCTAGAGTACCTATATAGGAATGTCGGTAATTTTGAGGTTTGGTCATGCAGCTTTTAGGGCCCAAATGGCCAGACTACATATGGATTACATTTTGCAAAAAGAAACCAGGAGCAATGCAATGTTGGTAAGATTGTACAACTTAATCCATTTCAATGTAACTATTGAAATCCTGAAAAAATATGAAATTTACATGATAATTTGTATCCTAAATTTACAGTTTTTAGCGATTAAAATAGAAATTGTTTATAGATCATCGGGTTTCTCTTCCAGGACGAAGAAAGCTGCACAATCTTAACAACATTGGAATGCTTCTGGTTCCTTTTTGCAAAAAGAAATCCATATGAATTTTAATTATCTAGAGTGATTTGTTATGGACCGCATTTGATGGTGGTTTGATGTATCGTTCGGTTCACAACAATAGAACATAACATCAAACAAAAATTTCGGGATTTCAGGTGGAAAAGCTGATGCGGAAACATAACGATTTGGTCGAATTGACTTAGGGCAAACTATCACATAAAAAAAACCAACAGTTTGTGTTACTTCGTGTTTTTCTTCCCTTATCAACACAAAATTTGGTTTCTTTATCCTACTGTGTACCGTTAAGCAAGCAGTTATATATTTTTAAAAATAGCCTACCTGTTTAGCGTATTAGAGTCGATTTCGGGAGAGAATTAAAACGGAGTTTTCGATTTGGGCACCAGTATTGGACACAGATCATTTTAAAAAATTCTCAACACAGGTATGATTCGTTCGTTGGATGCAAATTGAGCTTGATAAATTAAATATGCTCACAGGCACAGATCCTTGAGGGGAGAGCTAGTGCTATACTGGGTATGTTATTTTGTCTACCTCGAAATTGAAGGCGAAATGAAAATGTGCGTATGGCCCTCATACCTCCGAGCGTCAATTCAGCATCTCTTAAATTTTCCATCACGAAATGCCTCTGCTCTCTCTTCGCTCTTAAGGTCTCTTTAAGGTATTTTTCTTAAGGTCTGCGTAAAGGTAGTACGGCGACGTGTTCTGTGATACCTTTTGCTAGTATCAAGGGAAATATGAAGTCCCGAAAACTCCACGCGGGATGCCGTACTAAGGAAGAACGCCGTATGAACATTCGAGAGATGCCAAATTTCGTTGGATAAAATATTTAATTTTAAGGCAAATTATGAATATTTTCCCTTGAAATTTCCAGGAACTTCATGTGAAATGGAGATGTTGCGTGTGTGAGGGATTTGCGATTTGACCATTGATTCTTATGTAAAAGTTTGCGAGAAACACGATGGTCTCACTGGTTTTTCTGAAATCATCTCCCAAGCTCAAAAAAAGCTCTCAAGTTGAGGCCAAAATGGAGGGGATATCCCACCCTACCCTGAGAGTCTTCCTCTACATCAAAACGAACTCCCCATGCAAAGATAGGGAGCAAATACATTAGCAGGGTTGCCGTGCTTTCAGTCTTGGAGTCCCAAATAAAGTGGCAGCCCTGTCAATGTATTTGCTCCCTATCTTTGCTTGGAGAGTTTGTTTTGATGTAGAGGTGGACTCTCAGGATAGCGTGGGATATCCCCTCCACTCTGGCCTCACTTTGAGAGCTTTTTTTGAGCATGGGAGATGATTTCAGAGAAAACCAGTGGCACCATCGTGTTTCTCGCAAACTTTTACATAAGAATTAATGGTCGAATCGCAAATTCCTCACACATGTAACATCTCCATTGCGAACAAAATTATGTGAAAAATTGGAGGGGAAAAATTCATAAGCTTACCAGGACTTTCGTGTTCTATCAAAGGAAGTTTGGCAACGTCTGAAGGTTCATACGTCGTTTTTCCTTAGCACGGCAGTATAACGCGGTCTTGAGGTTCGGAGAAAGAACCCCTGGGGATTGGGCGAGCAAGACGCCCTTGGCAATAACCAAGAGGCTTTGCGAGCGGAGCTCGTTCGTTGATGAACAAAAGAAAGTAACAAAACGAGAAAGGCCTTCATTTGACGTCATTCTGAAGCAGCGTTAATAAGTCATAGGAATTCGCCTGTGAAAGGAACGATTGAAAAGGTCCCTGTGACCTCAGCGAGATTATGAGGCAGGAAGCTTTGTGCCCGCGACCTTATCTTCACCAGGCAAGAGTCTGGCGAACAGGAAATGGACCACTAGACAAGGTACGAATAGAACTGAGACGTATCATGCCATCGTGCCTTCAATTTTGCGAATGAAATACGGACATCCATCAAGTACGAATAGTTGTATCTCTGCGCCGTCATCAAAGCGCTTCTTTTCTCTTGCACTATTTCCATATTGTGTTTGTTTCCAATGGATCTCAAGACAAGGTACGAGTTTAAGCATTCTGATACATGTTTCATAGTCAGAATTTTACGTAGAGCACGAATTGCTTAACGAAAATGACTGAAACTAACTCCTAACGAAGATGTCAACGGTTTTTTTTTTCACATTTGTTACGAGGAATTTAAACTGCCCGCTCACAAGAAACTCAAAGCTCTCCGTGAGTCAAAGTGTATACCACAACGGTTTCAGCAAGCTTCTCAATAGAGCAATGTTCATATTCCACCATATGTTGTTCAACCTATAAGTAATTTGCTATAGCTAGGCCAAAGCGTCAAGATTGAGGTTGCCAAAACTTTTATATCGCAGAGACTGTCATGATAACGTTTAGCGCGCGATGTGAATCACGTAAAGCATTGAGTTTTCATGAGCGGGTGGTTTGAATTCACGCATCAAGAATCATTAAGTATCTTCGTGAGGAGTTGGTTTCGGTAATTTTCGTTGTGCGCATCGTGTTCTACGTGAAATGTTGGTTGTGAAACGTGTATCAGAATGCTGAAATTCATGCCTTGTCTACTGGTCCATTGTCAGGGAATTTTCAACGACTGGGAAAAATCAATGAAAAATCAAGGAATGTTGAGGAAATGTGACAGGAAGTCAGTGAATTCATCTATCCCAATAACGAGCACAGTATAGGAGCCTGGAGGACAAGACGCGCATAAGTGCAGTTTTTGAAAAAATTGAGATATCAATGAATCCGAGTGAAACTAGTTCCAATGCAGACTTCGACAAAAATTTGCTTCCCAATTCCAATTTTTAAGCATCAAAAAATCAGTTTGAACTTTCCTTCCGTCATGAGGATCCATGTCGTTTCGAAACTTCAAAAC
The DNA here is from genome assembly GCF_001854935.1 of Bemisia tabaci. Lineage (NCBI taxonomy): Eukaryota > Metazoa > Arthropoda > Insecta > Hemiptera > Aleyrodidae > Bemisia > Bemisia tabaci. The sequence continues at coordinate 3,103,643 of NW_017547202.1, read as the reverse complement.
TTTATCGAAATAGCGGAAACTGCACTTTTGCGGATTGCCCTCCAAGCCCCTCTGCAGTACTATTGTCGCGTCCCATGCAATGTCATCAATAAAATTACGAAAATTCGCATATCCACTGTCAAGGTTTTCTGCTGTTGTTTTCCCCCTTTTTATAAATTAGAGGCCCAGCCCCAAAATCTCAATTTTTGCCCCCGCTCATTCCCCCTCTCGTAGGATTTCCGTGTTGAGTCAGTGGCGCGGCGTGAATAATCGATCATCGATATCTCGCCATTTGAAGCTATGGTAAAGAATCGATTACTAAGGCGTTCGCTGCGAACACCCTGATAATCGATCTTTTTCATAGGTTTGAGTGGCAGATCAATTGATATATCGCAAAGCACGTCACGTCACTGGTGTTGAGTTATGATTGCGTGGTCGTAGATTTGCCACGTTTCCTTATTTCCCGTGCCGCACAGTGGATCAAGTCAATAGGTGAGGTCGGACAAAATTTGGAAACTTTAAACGCTTATAACTCCGTTTATACGGTCATTTAAGGCTCTAAAAGTAGTTTCGTTAGTTTTTTCGTGAAATTATCTTCTAGAAGCACTCCTCGAAATTTAAAATGTGACGAAATAAACATCGAAATTTGCAGTTTTAGTTAAAAATTTCATATCCGACCTTTCTAATTGACTCGATCCACTGTGCGCCGTGGAGTTTCGCGGGAAGGCTCAACTTATTCATTACCTTGCCAAAACTGCAGATCGCGGAAGAAAACTCGAGAGCTTCGCAAGTTGGCCGTCGGAGAAGGCGACAAAGCCGAGAGAGTCTGAGGGGCTGAAGGGGGTGAAAAACGAGGAAAAGGGGTAATTGCACATAATTAGAGACTTCATCTTTCACATGCGGCCGCTGTAGCCAGTTTCCGCAGGAAACAGCGATTTTTCGTCGGAAGTGACAATGGGAAATAGGGAAGTCGCGTTGTCTGACAACATTCCCCGGAGACCTAGTCAAAATTGGACCGCGTTAAACAGAAAGGAACCAAGCCACATCAGCTATTGCCAAATGTAATCGGGCAATTTAATTTTTTACATGAAAACGGCTGTGCGGATTTTTGGGGAAATTTCAGTGAATTTTCTCCATAATACAAAGTAAATTCCTTAAAATTCTCAAAGGAATCTGCCTAGATGTGTTCTCGTAAAAAATGAAATTTCCCTGTTAAATTTGGCAATAGCTGATGTGTCTTGGTTCCTTTCTGTTTAACGCGGTCCAATTAGTCGTCGCCCAAGTAAAATGACGTAACACAGAGTGTCTAGCGACCGCGAGGAAACCGAGAGAACCGAGAAATGTCAGGAAATTATACTGTCAGGAAAATATATATATAATATTATATTTGTCAGGAAAATCAGGGCAGAAATCTGCAAAAATCCGGCGTGTTAGGGGATTGTATTTTGCTAGCGATTTTCGTTTCAGGGAATCGTCAGGAAAGTCGAGAAACACGGATTTTTCGGAAAATATCTCGCGAATTTCACTCTTGCGGAGATCTCTACCAAAATTTCCATCAGAATTTTTGTTGGTGTCTTTTAAATTTTGAGAATGAGGCAAAAATATCTCGTATAAGCTTAGGCGCCATATATTTTTCTCTATTTATTATTCCTAAAGCATGAAAAATACTCTTACTTACATCTTATCAGACCAAACGAAAAATGAGGAATATTGTTCCGTTTCGTCACGGAAATGTGAGGGAATTATTTTTTCTTATATTTTAACTGGACTACATTTTGCAACTATGAACTACAATTCCTGGCTCTGCTCAGAAACAACGTATGTGCCTTTAGTTTCCCTAAGCACGCAAGTGTTTTTACAGACGAGCCAGAAATTATAGTTCCTGATTGCAAAATGAAATTCACGTATCTCCTTCACGTGCCATACTATGTCAATACAAGTACTATGTTGATACCATATCAATGTCACTGACGTGTTTCAATTTCCATAGCATTTGTGCAAAAAGTTCATAAAACGCCTTCTTTCATAAAATTGGCAAAACTGCATTTTAGCTCGGGTTATATCTCCGCGTCAGATCATTTTCTCGACTTGGACGGAGCTCAGACAAAAGTGGCCTGCGCGCAAGTTTGTCGCGATACAATGTTGCCATTTAGAGATTATTCTTAATTTAAGCAGACTTAAGTCTTGAATAGACTTAATGTCAAACATTGCTAACTTAAAGAGGCTCTTCCTACCTTTATCAAATCGTCGCTTCTCTGGAGTAAGAGCGTATCTAGATTTCCGCATGACCCTCAAAAAGCATAGATTTATACGTAAAACAGGGGGGGACCCGGGGGGAGGCCAGGCCCCCCCTAGCAAAATGACCTAGCTACGCCTATGCTCTTCGATCGGGTAACCCTCAATCTTCAATGTAAAAGTTTCAAGTACACTCACTAGGATATCTTGCGCTTAGCTGAGAACTATGTCTGCATGCTAAGGTAGAGGTTATTTTTTTTTGTAACTCTGCCTTTTTTCCCTGGACAATACGCTGGTTTAAAAAAATATATATGCATTTCTCAGTTTTTTTAAGAATAGTTCTTAATAGCAGTGGCGTGGCGTGATTGCGATATATCGATTGTTATGCCATTTAAACCTATGGTGAAGAATCGATTATTAAGGTGTTCGTTGCGAACACCCTGTTCATCGATCCTTTTCCATGGGTTTAAATGGCATAACGATCGATGTATCACAATTCACGCCACGCCACTGCTTAATAGTCTGCAGAACGAAGACTGCAGGTTGGATTATTTTTTAAAAGAATCTGTTCAGTGCTCTTTTCCTTAGCATAGCAGCAATACCATGATGGGATTTATTTTTCAAATCCAATACTACTATGAGTAAATGAAACAAATTGAAAAATCATTTGCTTTCACCAATGCATGTATCGTTTAAGAAGGCGTTTATAAATCGCCAATTTTTTTTTTTTTTCCCAACACATTTTAAGTTTTTTTGTGATTTCATTCGTGTTATGATACTATCCTAGCCTGCAGGTCGATTGTTGAATCGTTATCGAATGATCTCAATCGATAAATCCGTATCTTCACAATGCAATATATCGATCAAGGTCATTCGATAACGATTCAACAATCGACCCGCAGGTTCTTATAAAAAAAAAACTGAACCAGATCAAAAATTGATGAAAATAGAGGAGTCTTTACAAAAAACCGAAAAATGCGCGCGCTGTCTCTTTTAGGGCAAATTATTTGAGTTTTTCCCACGGAAAAAGGCCTGGAAAAATTTTCATTTTGGCCTGGAAAACCTGGAAAAGTCAGGGATTTTTTTTTCTAAAATTGGCTGGGAACCCTGTACACCTTTCTCCTCATTTTTCTCCTCTCTCTCCTTATTTCTCTCTCTCTCTCTATCTTTCTCTTCCTCCTCTTCTCCAACAGATTAAATCTCGATCAATTGATAAATTATTTCTACGCAAAATCAATGGCAAATCTTTGGACGCTCGTCACTACAAAACTTCTAAATTTATATTTGAGAAAGGAGCATTTAGCCCCAAAATCAAAATCGTATTGATTAAAAAGCTAAGATGCTCTAATTCATGTGTTCTGATATTTTATTTGTTAATCATCTGTGTTTTTTCTAGGCATATAATTATTTGTCTCCTGAAATATATTATAGAAATCAACGAGATGAATGAATAAGTTATAGAAATCGTGAGAATGGTCAAAAACTATAAGTCAAAGATGTATTCATCTGAAGAAGGTGCTACCAGGGGTCATGAAACATCAAATAAACTGAAGTATCGACCCCTGTGTATTACTACCAAAACTAGCACCAATTTTGTCGGCGTTTAGCCGAGGGTAAAACCCTCGTTTCCACCGTCCACCACGAGGAGGAACCGACATCAGACGGCACGCTTCCACCGTCCAACTTACAACTCCCATGGCATACGTTAATTTGAAATTCAAAATTTTGAAAAAATGGAGAAGAAATTTTGAAAAATGGAGAAGAAATTTAAAAGACAAAGGCATGGGGCTCATGCCTTTGTTGTTAGTGAGATTTAATAAGGATAACCTTATTTTTAAAAAAATTTTAAAATTTAATAATTATTAAAGATCTCATGCCATGAAGAGTTGGGTTGGCGTTCTGGGCGCACCCTCACTCACAACAGTGAACAATTCGCCATTGACCGAATGCAGGGAACTCCTCTACCACCGTGCGATCCAGCAGTGAGACGACAAACTCGTAGCTGGATACTCTCTACAGAGATAGAGATTGCTGAAACTTTGTCCGGCTTGTTCGGCCCAGGAGAACAGAATACCCTGAGCCACGAGACCCCGGGACTCTCGTGAAGTATTCGGCTCGTCCTGCATCAAAACCTACTTCAATCTGCAACATCGCCCCAACCACCAGCCCGTTTGAGAGGCGTCCGACCCTCCGGTTCCGACTTTGCCTGGTCTAAAGTGTCCCGGGGGGGATGACGGCTTTAGACTTAATGCGCAAGCATCGGCAGATACCGGAGGTTGACCAGAACAGGATCGCCAGGCTTCGATCGGTCACCCCTGCAATTGGTCACTGGCGAATCGCGCAAAGTCGGTCACAGATCGGGATTTTCAGACCACTGTGTACCGGTTGATCCTTGCACCTCGCGGTTCAAGGATATGGCCTAACTACTATCAGTGGTCCTCTGAAGATCATCGTTCCCCTCATGTTCCTAAGGTTCCGCTTGATCTCTTCCGTAAGCCAGGGATATGGGCTAACAACCAAGGTAATAACGTACCAGGGTTCCGCTTGATCCAAGGCTGCAATGGATATGGCCTAACATCCAAGGTGTAAACAGCCCTGCTTCGCGCGAAGCAGGGCACCGAGGAAGTGGTTGATCCATGCCCGAGCGTATTAGGGATATGGGCTAACAACCAAGGTAATAACGTACCAAGGATGCGCTTGATCCTAAATTGCTCGTTACGATGTGTGAAGAGATATGGGCTAACAACCAGAGGCGAGGGAGGGTGCAGAATCACAACAGTTTGCCGGCGTTTGGCACGGGTCAGAGACCCGCCCCAGGTCCACCACGAGGAGGCTCCGGCACCAGACCCTTTTCTCTCTCTTCTCACGTTTCCTCTCGCTTTTCCTCTCGATTTTCTTCTCACTTTTCTTCTCGCTTTTCTTCTCACTTTCCTTCTCACGTTTCCTCTCGCTTTTCCTCTCGATTTTCTTCTCACTTTTCTTCTCGCTTTTCTTCTCACTTTCCTTCTCGCTTTCCTTCTCGCTTTCCTTCTCGCTTTCCTTCTCGCTTTCCTTCTCAATTTCCTTCTCAATTTCCTTCTCGCTTTCCTTATCAATTTCCTTCTCGCGCTTTCCTTCTCAATTTCCTTCTCGCTTTCCCTCTCACTGTTTTACTGTGTGCTTTCACTGTTTTACTGTGTGCTTTCACTGTTTTATTCTCTTTTATGTTCTCTCTATTCTTCTCCTCTTCTTCTCCCATGTCTCTTCTTTTCTCTCCTCTCTTCTCTCTTTTCTCCCTGTTCTTTCTCTTATCTTCTTCCATCTCTTTCTATTCTTCTCCCTCTCCTCAAACTTTGATTTTACCCTATACGAAGAGGTACTTTCACGAATGAGCCGTAAATTGTAGTTTTTTTATTGTAGAATATAGTCTATTTTGATCCCCAGGGAATCTAGTAGCCAGTAATAGACTTCTGACAGTGCTTCAGAAGACAAACGCATACCCCGTCACCGAGACAGAAAATTGACGAAGGAAGTGATTTGGTCACTTCATTCGAAGTTAGGAAAAATCTCAAAATGGTGAGCAATAGAAAAATGTTGAACATCTTATTTATAATCAAGAATCTCACTCCTAGACAAAAGTCCTGAGGACAGAAGAACTCGCGATCCCAGTGGCGTGGCGTGAATTGCGATATATCGATTGTTATGCCATTTAAATCCATGGTAAAAAATCGATTACTAAGGTGTTCGCTACGAACACCCTGTTTATCGATCCTTTTCCATAGGTTTAAATGGCCGATAAATCGATATGCCGCAAAGCACGCCACGCCACTGCACGAGCCGTCCATTTTTCATCATTTATTCCGGTAGAAATAACGTTGAATCAATAAGAAACTCAGTGAAACACAACCACACCGAAACACACTCGTTCATCATATGTATGAACTGATATTAATCAAAATTAATCATTTATTGTCTCAAACTGTGTTTTTTGCTAAGTCCTGACGACGGCTAAGGCCGAAAAGCTCCGACTATTAAGTTCCTGAATTTCAAGTTAACGTGAGTTAACAGTTTATTTTAACCCATAGCACTGGCTACCCAACAAACCAAAAATTACGCAAAAACTACTACCATAATGTTGTAAATCAACACTTTCAATACAAATTGTCATTGAAAGAGCAAAATTGACCAAGACAGATTATAAATATTAGTCGTAAAACAGTACCTAACCTCAGGCGGAAATTTTTCGTTTTGCAAAACAACCTCTAGTATTGCAATAATGAAAGTTTCGGTGGTTCACTTGCCTCGGCACAGTAAAACTAAACTTAAGAGAGCTCATCGTTTCCCGCATGAAAGAACGTAACTTCATTTCAATGTTGCCAAATGTCCCCTCGGAAATCGCATATTAAGTAGGAGGATCTTGAACTTTCCTAACTGAAAATTTCATTGATAATTTTCCCCGAGATTTCATGCAAAATTAAAATAAAAATTACACAGGCACATTTTCATTATTTTGTTTTACCAAGTTGTGACTGAAAATTGCACAGGCATAACTTTGTAAAATAAATTAATTGTTTGAGTCAATTTGGTGACCTTGGAATGGAGTTACATTCCTTCGTACGGGAGACAAGTTTTACATTTAAACGTCTGGTCAGTTCTACTTATATGTGACAGACGAGGGTTAAATGGACTACGTTTTGCAATTAGGAACTAAAATTTCTGGCTCATTCTTAAAAACACTTTTGTGCGTCGGGAAACTAATGGCTCATAAGTCATTTCTAAACTGAGTCAGAAATTATAGTTCCCAATTGCAAAATGTGGTCCAAATGAGTCTGGAGGCTATTGGAGCGGAGGAAAACTTATTATTCATGTGGAAGCTACCTTTCATAACAATATGCCGGGCCCCTTTTAGTAGTGACCAGATCTGTAAGAGGAGACCTATCTTTTTGGGGACAAAATTCCTTTACTCAGGAAATTTGATCCTAAATATCAAAAACTGTCGTGAAGCTTGAAGACAAAAATTCCTAGGTTGTAGAAAAATGTTGTTCATGTGTCCGCAAAAAGTTAAGAACAATTTTCTCCCGGAGGAGAAGCTCTTTTTACACAGATCCACACACAAATGGGCTGCATTTTGCAATTGAGCACTAAAATTTGTGTCTCAAGTTTAGAAACAACGTACGTACCCATAGTATCATATGCACATAAGTGTTTTTATAGATGAGCCAGAAATTGTAGCTCCGAATTGCAAAATTTAGTTCGAATTAAGTAACGTTGACTCAGACCGCTCTCGGCGCTCTCTGCTCAATCTTCACCAGATTGAAGGCAAGAAGGAAGTAAAGCAGTCGATAACCTAACAAGGTTGAACAGATAATTTCCACCACGACGCACTTTTAGACCCCGGCTCGTCAAAAATTCTTCCAAAGACACGAGGCACTCTGGAAATTCATGAATAATCATCCAAAATTGTTACATATTGTTACTTTGCTCAATGATGACCCATGTCTCCAGTTAAAATCTTAGCTTCAGGATACGTCAGGTTTTAGAAGTACAGCGTTGACAAGTTTCTATATTTAAGCTTTCAAGATTATTGTATTATCAAGTATCTTACTTTCTGTAAACAACTGTCATTGGATGTTTCATGATATTTTAAGACATTTTATCAACAGTCGGTGTACATTTTTCTAAAAAAATACGTCAATAATAAGTAATTTTTCTACGTTAATGCTGTTAATTCTGTTGATACAACGTTGCAAACATGACATCACAGACCTATAAAAATGCCCATTTTGTTCCGTTTTTTAATTAAAAAACGAACTTATTGACCACGTAAAGGTATGATAATGTAGTTTAGCTGAAATTCTATGATAAGATTAGTCTTGCGTAAAAGTTTTACCGCGATTGTAAGTATAGATTTAACGATACAGCGTTGCAAAGTTTATGTATATAACCTTTAAAAATGTTTTTATTTTTAAGTTCAGTGTATGTTTGTTTGTTTGTTTGTTTGTTTTTTTTTGTTTTTTTTTTGTTTTTTTTTTTTTTATGAAATAAACCATTAACGTTATCTGCAGATGTAAGATTGATTTGTAGTGATACAGCGTTGCCAAGCTTACAATTTTGAACTCAACGAAATATGATTTTTTTTTTAAATTTTTTTTTCCAGTTTAAGATAAAATCAATGGGTATCATCCCTCATATCAATCCAAAATATCAAGGTCTGATGTCTGTTCCAAGTGACAATTGGTTTTTGCAATAATACTTTCGCCAAGTTTATTTACAATTCTCTCCAAGCAATAAATAATAAACGATTTTAAAATAAAGATGCTTCCAGTAGTTATTTGATTTTGCTTATTTTTTTATTTACATTGACATTTTTTTTCTTTCATTTTTATATGACTTTCTACATACATACAAGTCGCTTTATATGACTTTCTACCGTACATTATTTTTCATTTATTTTTATTTTTGTATTTTTTATAGTTTTTTTATCTTCTTCCTTCAAAATATTTTATTCGTGTGATGCTTCAGTATCAGTCCTGTCTTGCCTTCAAATCTATAGAAAACGCCTCAGCATGATGAGAATTTTAAACTTTCACCCTCCAAAAGTCATTTTTAAATAATTTTAAAATTCTCTCTTAAGGAGGCGTCTGGGGTTTTCATACATTAACGCAACAGTGATTTAAATATTCTATTTAGGTTTTAAATTATATTTTATTGTTTTGTTTTGTTGGTGTATTTATTATTTTTCGTTCATTCAATTTACTTTGCTTTTTTTTTTATTTATTTCTTTAATATTTTCAAAATCTTCCATTCTTACGTTCAACATACTCAGTTTTTTAAGGCATAATGAATGTATCGTCTATATCAAGATTTATTTCTACTTAAAAAAACCCAAACGCCTCCATATTCTATGTTAGGTTCTTCATTACACCTAAAAAAGGTTGAATTTGCAACTAAGTCTGGGCAGAACATTTCAGATCTTGAAAGCAACGCTGATGCTGAATCATCCATCGTATTCCAAAAATCCTCTGGAATTACATTTTAAAGTAAAATAACTATTGGAAGTATCCTTACTTTTAACTAATTTTATACAATCGAATGTTAAAAGAAAAGCAGATAAAATTTGCAACGATATTATTTTAATGCAATTGTCACCCAGGATCAACATAAAGCCTCCACATTTCGCTTCACACTATTAACCATTAACTCATATTGTATCTTGTCTCCAATACAGTAACAAGAAAAAGTAGACATTTTCATAGATGAAAGATGAAAACTTTGCAACGCTGTATTGCCCAAAATTATCGTATACTGATTAAATCTATGCTATACATCTAAACTTTGCAACGCTGCATTGCCTAAAATTATCGTATACTGATATAAATTTTACTATGAGTCTGCGAGTATCTCTAATTGTATATTTTTTGTCTCAAATACTGGTACAATATACAAAACTATAAAAAATGGGTATTTTTAAAGAGCAAGAATGTAATTTTTGCAACGTTGAACTGCTATTAACGGCTCATCCACAATTTGAAACTTTTACTACGGATTTTCTTATAATTATTCAGTTACGCGTCATGTTTACTTAAAACTTACCTTACTTCTTACTTACATTACTTTGAAATTGGCTTTTGGAAGAAATTCTTCAAACATATGAAGATTTTTAAGACTCAAACATGCAAACTTTGCAACGCTGTAGCTCCAAAACCAATGGCGTGGCGTGAATTGCGATATATCGATTGTCATGCCATTTAAACCTATGAAAAAGGATCGATAGACAGGGTGTTCGCAGCGAACACCTTAATAATCGATTCTTTACCATAGCTTTAAATGGCATGAGAATCGATACATCGCAATTCACGCCACGCCACTGTCCAAAACCAAACGTATCCTCAAGCTAAAATTTTTACCGGAGGCTTGTCTCATCATAAGGTTTCATTTCGGTCACGTACGAATGAAATCCCCGGGTTTCAAAAAAGGTCGCTCCTCTGACATGAGGACGTATCGCACTTTTCACATGAACCGCAGAAAGCATGGATTTGAATGTGACCCAGGGCTCACGAGGGAATTGAGATTCGCCCTTTCGTCAGAGGAGCGAAGAAACGGGGCCACTCATTGGGAGGCTTTTTAATCTACTTTCCTCCCTCAATTGGACTGCATTTTGCAATTTAGAACTATAAATTCTGGCCCGGTTTGAAAAAAACGCATGTGCCATTAGTATCCCTATGCACATAAGTGTTTTTTTTCAGATGAGCCAGAATTTATAGTTCCAAAGTGCAAAATGCAGTCCAATTCGTCGTTACCTCCCACGAAAGAACATAACTACGTTTGGATTACATTTTGCAATAAAGAACCACTATTTCTGACTCTTCCATAAAACCACCGTTCTGCACAGGAAAACCAATGTCATATACGTTGTTTCTAAAATGATCCAGAATTAGTGGTTCCTTTTTGCAAAATGTGGTCCATTTCATTGTTGCTAGATTTCGCGTCGTAAATTTGAATTCGTAAAGGAAAATGTTAGGTATTAATCGTACATTTCACTGATTTTTCCGCTGATCTCATGAAAAACGAAAAAAACTTTGGACAAAAATTTCGCATTCTCGTGTTTGTGAAAAATTGAATTCTTTGAATGAATTTGACAACCTTGAATTGGAGTTACGTTTCTTCGTCCGAGAAATGACAAAAAATGAAGCTGAATCCTGTCGCAACGAATTCAGTGAATAGTTTATTCTGCAGAATCTTGGAAAAATAAGACATTTTCAAGGCAGTATGTTCCGTAGTTCTGCAGTATTACATAAACAGAACATCAGGAAAAACTATGCACCGTCAAATGCAGTTAAATTGATTCTACCTAAAATCGCCCGAATGATGACAGCGGCGATGAGCAGCGTTGAGGACAGTGGCGTGGCGTGAATTGCGATGTATCGATTGTTATGCCATTTAAACGTATGGTAGAGAATCGATTATTAAGGTGTTCGCTGCGAACACCCTGTTTATTGATCCTTTTCCATAGATTTAAAGGGCATAGCAATCGATATATCGCAATTCACGCCACGCCACTGGTTGAGGAAGAATGAGGGGCTTGTAGGACAAAGCACGTAAGTGCAGTTTTTGCTACCTCGAGAAATATGTGTGTTTGAAATTTCGAAATAACATGGATCCTTATGGCGGAATGAAAGTTTGAACTGACTTTTTGAAGCTTAAAAATTGAAATTTGGGAGGGAATTTTTCACAGAATATGCAGTAAGCCTGGTTTTACTTGAAATCATCAATATCTCAATTTTTTCAAAAACTGCTTTTATGCGCCTTGTCCTCCAAGACCCTCAAATATTTTAGCAGCCCATTTCAAAAATTGAAATTATTGACGGTAATCGATTCATTAGAAGTTAAGGGGATTCGATGGACGCCATATTTTTTGTTGGAACGACATGCGGTTTATCGCGTCGATTAGTTTCATTTTTTCAGCTACTCGTCATTTTTCTCGAATTTTGAGAAATCAATACTGTTGTCAGGAGACTAGAGCACTCGCTTACCAATTTAACAATGAAATGTAACGTAATAAAGGCGTGTTTTTATTACAGAGAAAATATCGCATTCAAGTGCAGTTTCGATATCAGTATCGAATGCGATGTTTTCTCTCTCTCTAAAAAAACCACGCCTTTGTTACGTTGAATTTCATTGTTAAAATTGGTAAGCAAGTGCTTTAGTCTCCTGACAATAGAATTGTGATCTCAAAATTGGAGAAAAATGACGAGTAGCTGAAGAAATGGAACCGATTGATGCGATATATCGCATGCCATTCTGACTCAAAATATGGCATCCATCGAATCACCTTAAGTTGATTTTACCTAAAATCGCCTGAATGATCACAGCGGCGATGATCAGCGTTGAGGAAGAATGAGGGGCTTGTAGGACAAAGCGCGTAAGTGCAGTTTTTGCTACCTGGAGAAATATGTGTTTGAAGTCTCAAAATTACACGGATCTTTATGGCGGAAAGAAAGTTCAAACTGACTTTTTGAAGCTTACAAATTGGAATTTGGGAGGGAATTTTTCACAAAATATGCACTAAGACTAGTATTACTTGAAATCATTATCGAGAAATATGTATTTGAAGTCTCAAAATTACACGGATCCTTATGGCGGAAAGAAAGTTCAAACTGACTTTTTGAAGCTCACAAATTGAAATTTGAGAGGGAATTTTTCACAAAATATGCACTTAGACTAGTTTTACTTGCAATCATTAAAATCTCAACTTTTTCAAAAACTGCACCTATGCGCCTTGTCCTCCAAGCCCCTCAAATTTTTTAGCAGCCCATTTCAAAAATTGAAATTATTGACAGTAATCGATTCATTAGAAGTTGAGGTGATTCATTGAACGCCATATTTTGTGCCAGAACGACATGCAAAATATCACGTCGATTGGTTTCTTTTTTTCAGCTACTCGTCATTTTTCTCGAATTTTGAGATCGCAATTCTGTTGTCAGGAGACTAAAGAATTCACCTACCAAATTTTGACAAACAAATTCATCGTAATGAAGTCGTGGGCTTTTTTTATGAGACAAAATATCCCATTCGAATGCAGTATTTTTCCTCTATTTTTCTCACGCCTTTAATACTTTGCATTTGTTCATCAAAATTGATAAGTGAATTATTTAGTCTCCTGACAATAGAATTGCGATCTCAAAATTCGAGAAAAATGACGAGTCGCCGGAAAAATGGAACTAATCGATGCTATATATCGCATGCCGTTCTGTCACAAAATATGGCGTTCATCGAATCACCTTTATTTTCGAAATAGGAGGAAGCGTGAGAGATCTTACCGTAAAGAAGCGATGATCTGCAAGGTCAGGAACAGCTCTGATGCGTAGGGTGAAGATTTCCATCCTCTTCATCGCCTTCTCGAATGTTGCCTGCAAAAAAAAAATTAAACCCTTTTAGAGATAAATTCAACGTAACGCATTGTTGCACATTGTCTAGTATATGGAACAGCTTAACAAATAAATTGAAATAATGTTGAAAAATAATGGAATAAAACTGCTTTTTTTACCACAAAATTACAATATTTTCACATAATGCATTCAATAATAATCAATTTTCAACGATTAAAGATTTTCATATCGACTACTTAAGGAGATTTGATGGACGCCATATTTAGTGTCAGAAAGGCATGCGATATATAGCATCCATTGGTTCCATTTTTTCAGCTACTCGTCATTTTTCTCCAATTTTGAGATCGCAATTCTGTTGTCAGGAGACTAAAGCACTCGCTTACCAATTTTAACAAAGAAATTCAACGTAATAAAGGCGTGGTTTTTTCAGAGAGAAAACATCGCATTCAAGTGCAGTTTCGATATCAGTATCGAATGCGATGTTTTCTCTCTAAAAAAAAAAAACCACGCCTTTATTACGTTGAATTTCTTAGTTAGAATTGGTAAGTGAGTGCTTTAGTCTCCTGACAACAGAATCGCGATCTCAAAATTGGAGAAAAATGACGAGTAGCTGAAAAAATGGAACCAACTTATGCGATATATCGCATGCCGTTCTGACACAAAATATGGCGTCCATCGAATCACCTTAAGTGTAGAAACACGCGCTTTCGTCTGCTACTCAACACATTTTCTGTCATATACTTCATTTTTTCTCGGGGGAACTGGTCTACCTAATTTCTTTAAAACTTCCGTGATTTTTTTTCAATGTTTGCAGAATACTTTGTATAAATTTCAAGCTATGAAGTTGGCTTGTTTTTCTTCGAAAAATAAAATAAAGGTGGAAATTTTATGACACCTTAATAGAAATGCATGATTTTTCACTTTGGCCATCGATTTATGAAGAAGTTAGGTAATTCACAAATGCAAAAAATTGCAACACATTTCAATACGCAGAATACCTCGATAACTCCACTGATTGTGAAAAAAATCTCGAGAAAATCAAAAGATTATCGCCCACAGGGATTCTCAAATTATATATCGATGGCCGAAGTGCGAAACCACCTATCTCCGTCTGCGACGTCCCGGACCTCCTGTCACACTTTATTTTTTCTTGGTAAAAATAGTTAACTTATTCCTTGAAAACTACCTCGATTTTTCCTCTCTTTTAGCAAAATATTCACGGAAAAAACACAGTGGATCTAGAGTCCAGACTCTTAAAAAAACATCAACAAGAAAAAGTACTCTTGATTCAATCAGAATCTAACTTAAATTAAAAACCAAGCCTCTTAATTTAAGCGGGTTTCGTTTTGATTCAAGCAAAAATCCGATTGAATCAAGAGTATTTTTTCTTGTCTATGTTTTCAAGAGTCTGGACTCTAGATCCAATGTGTTTTTTTCCAGTGTTCTGTAAAAGATATCAAGCCAAACAGTCGACTTAAGTTTCTTCGAAAAAATAAAATGGTAGCATAAAATTTACTGGAAATACATGATTTCACACTTAAGTTATCGCTAGTAAATGTAACCACACTTCTCTCGTAAAAAAAAGAAAACAAGAAGAAAAAAAAAATTTTGTTGATGACATCAAGCGACTTACCGAATCAACGCTGAGGAATACACGTGAGCAAAATGACTTCCGAAACGATATCCTCAAATCAAATTTCACAGGAATATCACTGTAAAGACACTACCGAAAATTCGCACGATGACAACCGACACGAGTGACAAATACTACTTCCACTTATTGTAAAACACGGCAAACTATCGCACTGGACGGAAAAAGTAGAGGCTTGCAGACTAAAACTTTCGGCGGATAGAAAACTTTCGAATAGTAAGGTTGTTCAACTATTCACTGCACCTTCTATATTTACGAAATAGTTCACAGAGAGAAATTTTAATAATAAAGTACCGAACACGAAAATTTAGTACCGAACACGAAACTACACTAATGGTAATACACTCGAAGCACACTACTATCACACGCGGTCCCGAGATGAATATATTTCCGATAAAATATACTTCCGATTTGATTATCCTCCTAGGGGTTGAGCTCTAGCTCAACCCCTACGGCTGCGCGACTTCGACTGACCAAAGTACCGAAAGGTCCGAGCCCTCGAGGTCTCCAACTTTTTCCTTGTTCTTCTCGAAAACAAAAGAGTGGCTTCGATTTCCAAAATATCCCTACATTTCGGGTTTCCCCGAGGTGAAAGCGGTACAAGCTCACAAAAGAAAATATCTTCATTGAACTGAAAACTAATTGGACGTATTTCTATCAAACAGAACTATGTGCATTAAGACATGAGCCCTGAGACCCATAAGAATATATACATAACAGGGCTCATGTCATATTGCTTATAGCTCCGTTTGATAGAAATACGTCCAATTATTACAATAATTAATGAGGGTTTTTGGATTTCCCGGATTAATTCATCTCTCACTTTTCACAACTTTCCATTTTTTGCTGAAAAGTAGTGAGGGTTCGTCCATGAATCACATAGCCCATTTTTCCCGACCTTTGACCTCTCCTCCTTTTGCCCTAGATGTCATTTACCTCCAGACACCCCCCTCCCCCCCCTGAAAAATTTGTCATTTCAAGCGTGCCTCCCTTTTTTCCGCAGGTGTGGGTCGTCGCGAACCCTTGCCACGGGCATATCACATACGAATTCAAGTGTTTAAATGACTCAAAAATAACATAAATCACATAGGAAAAATCTAGAATCCACTCCTCCTTCACGGCATTTCTTGATTGCAATCGACTCGGCTTGAATTCTGCCGTGCTAAGGAAGAACGCCATATGAACATTCGAGAATTGCCGAATTTTCCTCGACAAAGCATGTATTTTTTACGACATCCATGCATATTTGGACCGCGTTTATTTAACAGAAAAGAACCAAGCCACATCAGCTATTGCCAAATTTAAGGGGGCAATTTAATTTTTTACGAGAGAACGTTCGTGCGGATTCCTTTGAAAATTTTAAGGAATTCGCCTTGTATTTCGGAGAAAATTCACTGAAATTTGCACTAAAATCCGCAAAACCGTTTTCATGGGAAAAATTAAAATGCCTGATTAAATTTGGCAATAGCTGATGTGGCTTGGTTCCTTTCTGTTTAACGCGGTCCATTTTTCCTTTACAATTTCAGATATTTAGATTAAATTGCGTACAAAATCGTCTGAAGATTTGGGGGAAAATATTCACAATTTCCCCACTTAATGAGCCAGTTGCGCTGGTCACAGAATCGCGTTTTGATGCTTGATTCTTGTAGATCATCTATAATAATAATAAGATCCGTCCAAACAGCAACTTTCTTCGTTCAATATTAATCGAGATATCGTCTTTTGAAAAGACAGGTTTTGGATGTCATCCATCGCGGTGGTGACACCCTTGGTTTTTTTCACCTTGCTTTCATCCAAGTATCACGCTTAGTAACCAATTCATCGCTGACTGATAAAAGCGAGGTGGAAGAAACCAAGGGTGTCACTACCGCGGTGGATGACGTCAAATTCCGGCTTTCTAAAAGGCGATATCTCGATTAATATTGAACGTCGAAAGTTGCTGTTTGGACCTATCCTATTAATTTTAGGTGAACCGCAATAATCAAGCAACAAAACATGATTCTGTGACCAGCGCAACTGAGCCAACACTGGAAAAAACACACATTGGATCTAGAGTCCAGACTCTTGAAAACATTGACAAGAAAAAATACTCTTGATTCAATCGGATTTTTGCTTGAATCAATAGGAAATCCGCTTAAGTTAAGAGGCTTGCTTCCTGATTTAAGCTAGATTCTGATTGAATCAAGAGTACTTTTTCTTGTCGATGTTTTTAAGAGTCTGGACTCTAGATCCACTGTGTTTTTTTTCCAGTGAATCCGGTTTTTGTTTAAAGAAATTTGGCAACGTCTGAAGGCGCATACGGCGTTCTTCTTTAGCACAACAGAATTAGACACCAGGACTTGGATTTAATGTGCTATTGTCATGTTGCCTGGATTGAGCTTTGTGAAATCCTCTCGAACCCGCGCATCCGATGCGTCTCAATCAAGATGATCAGGATGCATTTCCCCGAAAGGGCAATTGCGCCGACACGAATGCTCGAATGCACCATGCGATGACCGCCTCGATGAAGAGATGCTTTCACCTATAGCCATTCATCTCATCCTCATCTCGTACGCAGCATCCTGGGCTCCCGCCATGCCAGATCGTCATAGACGTCGACCGTCATTTCGTCGCTCCTTTGACGTATGGGCGTATAACAATTTCCGCATGAGTCTTGGAAGCATGGATTTGTATGGAAAATAAAGCTCACGTGGAAATTGAGATGTGTCTCTTCGTTGGAGGAGCGACGCTTTAATGCGTGATAATGTCTTGATTCGTCGATCCTTTGATGGAGGGACGTAAGCTCGTTTCAAGGTTG
Source organism: Bemisia tabaci (assembly GCF_001854935.1). Taxonomy (NCBI): domain Eukaryota; kingdom Metazoa; phylum Arthropoda; class Insecta; order Hemiptera; family Aleyrodidae; genus Bemisia; species Bemisia tabaci. The sequence goes on along the minus strand of NW_017547202.1, from coordinate 3,086,113 downwards.
GAAAATTGATCAAGGAATTCGATTTTTTATAGAAATATGACCGGCAATGACCTGATCATTGCAATTGATTGACAAAGTTAAAGATAAAGAAGACTAAGAAAAAATATAGCGATCCTATTGATTGAAACGACCGATTATTGAAGACTGCGGTCCGCTGTCTAAGACAGGGAAAAAGTTGGATTCGCCAGGGAATGACAAAATGAACGGGAACTATGTGCATTAAGACATGAGTCCTGAGACCCATAAGTGTATGCGCATTTCAGGGCTCACGGCATAAATCAGGGCTATTTGAATATTAAGAAACGTACCCAGGAAGGAAAAGGGTATTTTTCCTTTTATCTTATCCATAGGGTATCCATAGGGTAGGATCATTCATTACCATTCAAATGAACCTACAAAAATGCGTAACAAGAGGAAGAAGGAAGTGCTTAAAAATACGAAAAAATTGTTTTCATGATATTTTGACGATCCTCTTATGACTGGAAATTTTTTAAAATAAAAAACTCTGTATATAATTTTCTTCTCGTCCTGCATGTAAAAGAGATAAGAAAGCTCCAATACGCCGTAATTTTACAACAAAACCCGACTCGAAAAAGAGAAAAGGAAAATAAGAAAAAGAAAAGAGAGCATGTTTCAAACATCGCGACGCAAAGTGTCGGTATTAAAAATGTATTTCCACGGCTCTGATAAGAAAAGTTGAGCTTCCTCAAGTTGCCGAAGTTTCATAAAGTTTGGGATCTACATGCACATCTACTCCCCGCCTCTATCTTTCATCGGTGGAGCGAGAGTGAGATGCATTGAGCTTTTGAAAAAACTTTCTTACTTGTTAGTTTATTTCGCGGTAACACCCTGACTATGGGTATACACGATTTTATTCAGACTCGGTCTCGCATGAACTAATATTTTTTTAATACCCGTGGATGTTTGTTGCCGTTCCGGAGCATCCTCTGACTAAACTGCTTTTCTTGCCTCCTTAAACTATAGCCTCCCTTAAATACATGCGTTTTGCTAAAAGAAGAAAAGGAAGGAGAAGAGAAGAAGAAGAAGAAGAAGAAGAAGAAGAGAGGGCATTTAAAAGAATTGAGTAGACAGGTTTGGTCGCAGATTTTACGGCAATGCTTTAATTGCTATACTAGACTAGGTACCAATGCAGGTACATCCCTTTTATCAGATAGCCGCAAACGCGCAATATTTTTTTCTTGCATACCTCCCAAAATGAAGGCTTAAAAAAACAAAACAAAAATCCGTAACCTAAAACCGTAATAACCTTAACACCTCCTACCAATTCAAGTCCCTCGTCAACCATGACTGAACCAGGGCCGGATTAAGGGGGGGGGCACATGGGCCGCGGCCCATAGCGGCAAATCTGGAGGATGGCAAATTTTGCAATTTTTTTAAATGTAGGTATAAAAAAATATCGGATTCGGAAAAAAAATTACAAACGAGAAAAGGCGACAAAATCTCACATTTCCTGAGAGTATAGTAAGTTTTAATTTTGTCGCCTTTCAGCGATACAAGAGACAGGACCTTTAAGTAGTCGAATTAAGAGAGAAACCAAACACGCAGTTTGGCCTGGAACGGCGCGGCGCAGAGAGCAATGATGACGAGGACTTGAGATGAAAAGGCAAGGAGAAGCCCTTGGCGCGGCGATCGGCATGTAACACATATTAGCGCCTACAAGACTACACGAATACTTCACGCATTGCATCAAACACAGTGCGGTCATTGCGGTCAGCGTGAAACGCATGGCGCCTACAAGAATGCATGAATACTTCACGCATTGCGCCAAACACGGTGCTGTCTGCGCGGCGCGGCGGCGGAAGTTTAAATCATTAAACCACATTCATGTTTGTTCTTTCATAATTTTTTTGTTCATTTCTTATAAATGAAAGGCCTTGTCCACACAGAGATAGGTTTACGAAACTTAACTTTTGCCAGTAGTGTTGACAGGACTTTCCCAGAGTATGTGTTCAACACGAGTAAACGCGTCTTATGCACCCCTCCTCCGCTGGCACGTTCACTTGATGGTTTTTATTGATGTTTCAATACGAATAAGAAGGAGGCGGCAAAATACAGGCGGCCCATGGGCGGTAAGTAGGTAAATCCGGCCTTGGACTGAACCGCCTTTCTTGCCTTCTTCAACTGTAGCCTCCCTTAATTACATGCATTTTGCTAACAGAAGAAAAGGAAGAAGAAGAAAAAGCAAAAGAAGAGCGAGTACTTAAATGAATTGAGTCGAGAGGTTTGGTATCAGATGTTGCAGTAATACAATTTGCTACCAGACTACCAATTCAGGTAAATTTTCCTCTCTCAGATAGCCGCAGACGCACATGATACTTCACCGGAAAAAAAACACATTGGATCTAGAGTCCGGACTCTTGAAAACATTGACAATAAAACATACTCTTAATTCAATCAGATTTAAGCTTAAATCAAAAGGAAATCCACTCAAATTAAGAGGCTTGGTTTTTTATTTAAGCAAAAATCCGATTGAATCAAGAGTATTTCTTCTTGTCAATGTTTCAAGAGTCTGGACTCTAGATCCAATGTGTTTTTTCCAGTGTTTCTTGCATACCTCCCAAAATGAAGGCGAAAAATCTAAAAATGTCCGTAGCCTACGACCTCAATTATTTTTCCATCTCTTACCGATTCAAGACCTTCGTCAACCATGACTGCACTGCTTTTCTTAGACTCCCTTGGTTACGTTCATTTTGCAAATTAAAGAAGAAGAAGCGAGAATATTTAAATGAATCGAGTCGAAAGGTTCGGTCGCGGGGCACTTGACGTGTTTCGCACTGCGGTGCGGTTTCAAAACAGCGTCGTTAGCTTGACAACGCGTTGCGAGGGGCTCACTCGCTGCAGGAGTAATTCATAAAATCGTTAAAACCAAACTTCGCTGCGAAGTTTCCTAATTCACGCGAAATGTTCCGCTCTCACGGCTAACCCCCCTCCCCCTCCTGCTTTGCTGTCGCATTATCAATTAACCGGCAGGTCGGTGAACTCCCCATCTTCCCTCGGCGACTGATCGCGAAGGAAAAGGTTTCCCGGAAGCTTTTCTGTTTTTCCCTCGGGCCTAAAGCTCCGAGAGTCATGAGGAAAACTGCTACGCACAGATTTGTTAATCCCCTTTCTCGATGATATAAACAACTTTACGAGTTGAAAATTTGATATTGCAATGTTGAAAATCTCGGAGCGAAATTCGAGGTTTGTCTTCTTCTCTGCCGCGTAAAGGAAGAACGCCGTATGAGCCTTCAGACGTTGCCAAGTTTCCTCCGATAAAAACCAGGTTTCCTAGGAAAATGTCGAATATTATTTTCCAAAATTTTCTGACGATTTTGTGCGCAATTGAATAGAAGATATCTGAAAATTTCACCTCTGATGCTGGGAATGGCGTCGCCAAGGCCCGCAGACATCACCCACGCACTCTGAAGGAAAAGTATGCATGAATGCTGTCAAAAATACACGTTTTATCAAGGGAAATTTGGCAACTCTCGAATGTTCTAACGGCGTTCTTCCTTAGCACGGTAGTGTAAGGCACTGGTTACCATTCTCTCCTCACCAAGGGTGTTTGGGGATAAAACTGCCACCGATCCATAGTCAGTGGCAATCTTGAAAATTGGCAAAAACATTTTTCCTCCATTAAAAACCATTAAAACTACCGATTCTAGGAGAGGCAAGCTGCCTTTTCAAAAATCGATTAATTTACATATATTTAAATGTGGGATAAACAGTGTTGCCAATTTTCAAGAATCGCCACTGGTTCATACCCGCACTCTTGAGATCCTGTAATGAATACGCATGGATACTCTCGACGGTGTAGGAGTCCTAGAGTTCTCTTGCGATCCTGGCCCTTTGATATCTATCAATAAAATAGGTAGGTGAATTTCATCAGTCTATGTGCTCTTTGGTAGTATATGGCTCTCTTCTCTGAAAAATCAAGAGTCTCGGCTCAGTAGCAGGTATTATTCGATGTAAGTTCTCAGAATTCTAAAGTTGAATTAAGTGAAGAGATCGGAAGAGTCAGACAGGGAGATACAATCCTCTCCCTATCTGCCTTTCCGAACTTTTCCTCCTACTTTTGAGTCCGCGAGTGAGAAATCTGCCTGAAGTAAAAACGCCATATGAGACTCTAGGCGTTGCCAAATTTCTTCCGATAAAATATGAATTTTTAAAGAAACATTCGGATTTTTTTGTATCCAATTTTCCAGAGAATTTCACACGAAATTTGATTGAAAGTACGTGGAAATTTCAACGAAAAATATGCATGACTTCCCTTAAATTTACTGCTTATTAGGGGAAATTTGGCAACTCCTGAAGGCTTATACGGCGTTTTTCCTTAGCACGGCATGGATGGAGACAGATTCTCGAGATTTCCTCCCGCCGTTTCCCAATTAGGATGCGATATTCATCAAAGGATTTCCAGAGTGCGGGTGTTATTTTAATTGGGAGCGATGGATTTTCATCTTAATCGAATGCGGTACGTTACAAAGGATCACAGTACTTACTCTGCCATGCTAAGGAAAAAAACCGTATGAGCCCTTTGCCAGATTCACTTCAATAAAAACCGAATTTTCTTGGAACATTGATAACATGTTTCTTCAAATTTTTCAGATGATTTCGTTCGTAATTTGATCTAGAATATCTGAAAATGTCAAGAAAAAATATGAAAAAAATTCATTTCATTTTTTATATATAGACATATCGTCCGTTCTGGGCTCAGAGGCCGAAAGTTCCGGGTGCTGGAGCCGTAGCTTCGATTGTTCCGGGTGCTACACCCGGAAATTTCGGCCTCTGAGCCCGGAACGCGGACCGTATGTCTATATAGCCCATAAGAACGGCTTCCATGGCCGAATTTTTTTTCGGTGCATGGTCTTCGTCGCTGAAAAAACCCAGAACTACGTCTCGAGCACTTTTTAATCGGAAGTATTTTCTCTAAATTTTGTCTTTTTGCGATTTTTAGCTTCGCACAACCTTCCTCCATTCTTTCGTCCCTTTTTCTCCCTCCTTTTTTTCGGGCGAACGGGGGAGCGCACACCCCCTACCCCAAGTAGCTGTGGTCGCGGTAAGTTGCGATTTGATCGGAGATCTGCCATGCTTAATGAAAACGCGGTATGAGCCTTCAGACGTTGCCAAATTTCTTTTGATAAATTACAAATTTACAGAGATATTTGTTAGTATTTTTCCTCCAATTTTTCAGATAGTTTCATTCGCAGCAGATCTAAATAATCCGCAAATTTCAAAAGAGAATAGTAATAAATATTCTAAAAAATGATACTTCTATCGGAGGAAATTTGGCAAACTCTCGAATGTTCATCTGGCATTCTTCATTAGCACGGCAGAGAATGCATCACGATTTTATCGATGTCGATTTATTGCAATATTATCGGACACAAAATTGTGACGTCATCACAGAAATCTGCGATGAAATCGCGATTTTATCGACGACGATTTATCGCAATATTATCGAACAAAAAATCATAATAAATTGGGTTCACTGGAAAAAAAACACATTGGATCTTGAGTCCAGACTCTTAAAAACATCGACAAGATAAAGTACTCTTGATTCAATTACAATCTAGCTTAATTCAAGAACCAAGCCTCTTAATTCAAGCGGATTTCATTTTGATTCAAGCAAAAATTCGATTGAATCAAGAGTATATTTTCTTGTCAATGTTGTCAAGAGTCTGGACTCTAGATCCAATGTGTTTTTTTTTTTTTTTTTTTTTTTTTTTTTTTTCAGTGTTAAAAGCGAATTTATAGAGATGAAATTTTGACAAAATCGAGGATAATCGCTCAGATGTTGATGATCTTAGCGATTTGATCACAGAAATCGTAAAAAAATCGCAACTTTACACTAAATGTCGCGATTTTCCCGTTGAAAAATGTCAGTGGGGTCGCCCTCCCCTTTGGATCTACCCGCGTTCCAAAATATTGTCAAAAATTCGCGTAATATATCAATTTCTGGACAAGTACCACTGCGCGGCGGGTGAATCGGGGCGAAACCGGGGGAGCTTGCCATGCCTTGTCCTGCCTCGCCGCACGGTGGATCGGGCCAATCAGAGAAGTCGGACATAAAATTTTTGACTGCAATATCAAAGGATGTGTCCCATTTAGGAGCGGAGGGTATTTTGGCCCTAACTTTGGTCGAAAATTGAAACAGCTTAGAATAATGTCATGTATGGTCAAATCGACTCTTAATCATCAACCCTCTGAACACTTGTCCTTATTTTGAGGTGTTTTTGAAAGGTTTTTCCCTGATTTACCAGCGCAAAGTAGTGAAGTTTTGCAGTTTTCTCGAATAATTGCTCATTTTCGGTCCTAAATTAGATTGTTTATGTATGAGCACAAGCGACTACCACTCTCTCCTTTAAATATGTTGTAATGGGTGTACAAAAGTTCAACATATTCGAATATGAAAGTGGTAGTCGCTTGTGCTTATACATAAACAATCTAATTCAGGACCGAAAATGAGCAATTATTCGAGAAAACTGCAAAACTTCACTTCACTACTTTGCGCTGGTAAATCAGGCAAAAACGTATGAAAAACACCTCATATAAAGACAAGTTCTCACAGGGTAGATGATTAAGAGTCGATTTGACCATGCATGACATTATTCTAAGCTGTTCCAATTTTCGACTTAAATTAGGGCCAGAATATCCTCCTTAATGGAACACATCCTTTTGATATTAATTTCGTCACAAATTCAATTTCAAGGGATGTTCCCAAAGTGGAATTTCACGAAAAAACCAATAAAACCACCTTAAACTTTTTTGTTCCATGTTTTTGAAAATATGAGCTTTCAAATTTTCCAGATTTTGTCCGACTTCTCCTATCGACTCGGACCAGTGTGCGCTGTGGCGCGGCGCGGACGTTGTAAAGTTCAGTGCAGCTCAGCGGCGCGCTGCGCACAGTGGATCGAGCCAATCAGAGAGGCCGGACATTCAATTTTTGACTAAAACTGTAAATTTTGGCGTTCATCTCGTCACATTATAGTTCTCAAGGGGTGCTTTTAAACAAAAATTTCATGAGGAAACCAATAGAGCTATTTTCAGAACCTCAAAACTTTGTATAAACGGAGTTATAAGCGTTTAAAGTTTCCAAAGTCTGTCCGACCGCTCCTATTGACTCGACCCACCGTGCGGCGAGGCGGGCGGTTCGAGCCTCCCCCGCCTCGCTTGCGGACCACACGCGATCGATAGAAGACGCGTACCGTAGCGCCGCGCGCCGCACCGTAGCACAGCCCGTAACCCGTAGCCGAGCCCCGAGACGCGGGGCTATCCACTATACTATCCAGTCAATGGCTGGTACCGCCCCCCCC
>NW_017547202.1:2994658-3078721 GCF_001854935.1 Bemisia tabaci | reverse complement strand
GTCCGCGACCCCCGCCCCCTCCCCCGCGAGGTGCAATTGGCTGGACCTCAATGAACGCCCGCGGGTTGGGACTGAGGTTGAAGTTGACTCTTTCCGAAGTTCCTACTTTCCGGCTTAGCTTGAAGTCGTGGGATTAGCATCGGCTTAATCTTGTGACTTCTTCGGATGAGAGCGTTTTTGAAGGTTGTACGGCTCGGTTTAGGGTACGTGACGGATCGCTCTGCGTTTGCGGTCGTGTCCAATCGGATTGCTGCGAAATAGAGGCAATAGTTGCTGCAGAACAGAGGCAATAGATAATACACTGGAAAAAAAACACATTAGATCTAGGGTCCAGGCTCTTGAAAACATCGACAAGAAAAAATACTCTCGATTCAATCGGATTTTTGCTTAAATCAAGAACCAAGCCGCTTAATTTGAGCGGATTTCCTTTTGATTTGAGCAAAAATCCGATTGAATCAAGAGTAGTTTTTCTTGTCAATGTTTTCAAGAGTCTGGACTCTAGATCCAATGTGTTTTTTTTCCAGTGTATAATGATTGTGTATTGTCTCTATATATTGATTTTTATCATGAGCCAGAGTCCAACGACTCAAGTACTCAAATTTTATCTGAAACCTTGTACATATCTATTGTAAGAACACTTGATACTCAGTAGTCGTGTTATGAATTAAAGTTAAAAAAAATAAAAATATATTTTTTACATTTTACATTTTTTTTTTTTTTTTTAAAAATAAATAAAATAAAATCGGACGCATTTATGCTGGAAGGAACTATATGTTGCACGCAAACCCTGGCTAAGTGTGTGCAGTGAAAAAAAAGATTGGTAGAATTTCCCATTCCTTCACGCTGCATTTCACACAGCGTGAATTCAAAGTCGATTCTGCATGAGGAATGGTTACCTGTACCAGTATTTAGTAACGTTTACCTTTTTTCTGGCAGAATTGAACCTGCATTGGCGCTGTGTGAAATACAGCGTGAAGGAATGGTAAATTCTACCAATCTTCTTTTTCAGTGTAGATAATTCTTTTCAGCATGAACTTATCGAATGGAGAATTTGCACTCAAATGTTTATTCCCTTCATATAAGAGTGCTTAGAGAGCTTATTTCGCGCTATTTTCTATAATTTTTTTCTGATTTGAAAATAGTATAAAAATAAATTCTAAAGTGAGGAATGCGCAGCCTAGTGACGTCATCGGGTGGCATTTCCCATTTAAAAACATGCATTTTAGCAGATTATATAATTTTGTCATATCTCCTCCAATGATTGTTCAATTATATCCTCGTGGTCAGTTCAACCGGTAGTTTTCACTTAAACATTATATTCATAAATTATATATAAATATAGTTAGTTTAGTTAGTTAGTTTACGACGATCAGCAACCAGACTATTTACGTCGGGGACCAGGAAACCTTAATTTTTTTAATTTAATCGCTTAATAATTATATATAATAATTATTATAATTATATATATCATTATATATTTACTTTCTCGCTCCCATAGGGTAGAGAGGAAGTATTGTCATCCTCCAAGAAAAAAAAAAAGAAAAAAAATTGAAATTTCATCATTTCTAGACGTTTTAAGGTCCCAGGAGTAAAAATAACCATACTTGTTTTTGTTGATTCTATACATTTTCAGCGATAACACGCCACTGAACGGAGAGAGTGGAAATTCAAACTTGCTACGGTTGTGAATTTATTTTTCATTTGACTGAAATCTTGTGACCTGTGAATCGAAAACTTTGATTTTGATTTAAGACCAAATTTGAAAGAAAATTTTCCAATGAAAAGCTCGTGCAGACGCAAGCATTCAGATTCTTTTACGTTTAAGAATATCATGCACATAGTATCTATTCAGCGGGCGTTTTCGATGGAAATGTAAAGACATCAGAATTGAGGGGCTTGGAGGAGATATTAATGATTTCAAGTAAAACTAGTCTTGAATATTCTGTGAAAAATTCGCTCCCTAATTCCAATTTTTAAGCATCAAAAAGTTAGTTCGAACTTTCTTACCGCCATAAGAGTCCATGTAATTTCGAAACTTTACGCACGTATTTCTTGAAATAGCAAACACTGCACTTATGCGCCTTGTCCTCCAAGCCCCTCAATTGATGAGAGTTGAGGCTCATGGAGGTGCCGCCCATCTCTACTTCGCCTTCAATTTTTGAGGTAGGCCAAGAACGCCCTCTACGCAGCAATAGTCCCCATCAGAAGATCTGTCTTGTGTATGTGTACCTAACTTAAGTTAGCATTGCTCCGCAGTTAATTATGCAATCCCAACCAAACGAATTTTATGGCGCCTCTATTTCTCTGTTTTAAAAGTTTTCGAACACTTGTTTAACAACCTCTATCTAGGACCTTCTTTTCGGTGTCAAGTATTTTTCCATGGAAAATTAAATTCTTTCAACAATGGTGTGAATTTGACGAAACTTTGACACAGATTGCGAGCGCCACGTTATCTGGTTGAATGACCCGGAGTTGAATGAATGACCGCTAGAGGTCGACTCCTTTCGAGTGGCTGAGAAAAGTTTCGAGCTTCCCGCAAGCATCTTCTTTATATTCTTGAGACTCCCTTTAACTGGATTAAGAGAGCTTTGCTTAAACTCGGTTCAACTTGCCTAATGGCCCGTTTTGCTGTCAAAGTAACACGGTCTAAACTGCGGAGCGGTTTTTTTACACTTCCCCATTACATGCAAAATTTCCCGAGAAAAAGAGATGAGAATACTCAAGCATGGGGAACCCTCGGCGAATTTTTTTATACGTTCCGGAAAGTGGGACCTTCGGTAATTTTCCAGAGAACGTGAGGAAGGGTCATGCATATCGGCACCTCACTGAAAAAAAATCTCGGTGTGTTTACTAAGAAAAGGGCAAAATTACCAAGAATTCAGGGTTCTATTAGATCCCAATTTTTTCTTGGTAAAATTACCATTTATGGAATTGGTAATTTTACCGAGAAATCTCGGTAAAATTATTGAACTTTCTCGGTAATTTTACTGGACCTTGGTAAAAACGCCAATATTTTTTATCGACTGTGGTAGAATTACCGAGATAAAATGGCAAAGTTACCGGGAATTGATTACCAATAAAAGTGGTATACTCACCTGAAAAAAACAGTAAAAATACCGGTTTTTAGGTAAGCTTACCAGTCTATCTTGGTAAAATTACCAATAATTGGTAAAAAAAAGTGAGATGGTAAAGGTACCAATGGATTGTGGTAAAAACGCCGAGAATTTTTTTTCAGTGCTCCCGGCGAGAGTATCACAAGTGCTATGCGACGTTTCGAAATTTCCGCCGCCATTTTATTTTTTCTCAGACGAAGCTGTCCGAAAATTTCACTGAATTTTCTTTGTGCTGCCAATGAAATTCAGTGAAATTTTCAAACAGATTCAACCAAGAATTTCTCCCTAAAAATAAAAAATGGCGGCGAAAATACTGAAACGTCGCGTGGCGCTTACGATACTTTGGCCGGAAGGTGACGAATATAAATTTCGTTTTTTCTCCTCTCTTCCTCAATTTGTGTTTTGAAAAATCCATTTAAAAATCACAGAAAATCGTGTAATTACCTTTTAGAAATATTTCGGAAAATTTCCTATAGAATATGTGAATTAGAAGTATTTTTCGTTAAAATCTACAAACCACTGGAACCATCAATATCTTTCCTGGTTGATGCATCCCGCAAAAATAAATAATGTCAATGGCCAATGTGAAAAACCACGTAAGATCATTGCTGCGATCTAAAATTTCCACTCTTATTTTTCTTTTTCAAAGAGGGACAAGCCAACTTCAGAGCTTAAAATTTACACACAATATTCTCCTAACTGAGAAAAAAAAATCACGGAAATTTTCAAAAAAATATGTCGACTGTTGTCCTGAGGAGAAAATAAAGTATACCAGGAAATCTGCAACCTCGCAAACGAAGACACGTGGTTTCATACTTTGGCCTTCGATACAAAAATAAAATAAAAGAGAAAATGAAAAAAAATAATAATAGAACTAGAAGATAGGAATTTTATTTTATAAAATAATAGCACGAAATAAATTTGAATTCTTTCGCAAAAAGAGGAACCATGATCTTCCAGAACCAACTGAGGTTAAAAAATAACGTTGTGCTATTTAAAAATTAACGCCCCCGGGTGGGCTCGAACCACCAACCTTTCGGTTAACAGCCGAACGCGCTAGCCGATTGCGCCACGGAGGCAGATGACGGAGGACGACGAAATCGAGGCTCTTGAACGGCGTCCTCTAGCGAGCGATGACGTCATGAATAGCTGCGTCGGGCCAATACGAGTACCGCGACCTTGAAAAGTTGATGACCCTAGTCTCACTTGTGAGTGCGCAAGCAACTTCCTATTTTTGCTGTGTTGGTTTTGTGCGGTTGAGATATCGAAATTTGGAATGTCCTTTATTCATATCCACTTATCTATTTATTTTCTTTTAAAGAGAGCGAGGCAAAGTATCTTCTTGGAATTTCCTGACGGGAGTATGTAAATATTCAAATAAGTGAACATTCCAAGTGATCTGTAGGAGAGCAGTCGATTGATTTTATTTTTTATTTTTAATGAATAAAGAAAAATTAAAATAAAAAAATTAAAATAAAATAAATTTTTAAAAAAAGTCAAAAATCAAAATAGGGCCCATAAGCAGATATGTACAATTAGACTGCATTTTACAATTAGGAGCTACAATTTCTTACTCAGTTTAAAAACAACGTATGTACCATTAGTTTCCCTATACACATTCGTGTTTTTATACGGATGAACCCTAAATCGTAGCTCCCAATTTCAAACTGAAGTCAAATTTCGCAATCGGAAATGTACATTTATCGACTTTAACTGTCAATGAGCATCCTTCATATATCCTCCGGAGGAAATCTGTCTTTAGTTGTATTTTTATTATTTTATATTGTTGTATTACCTATTATATTGTATATAATTATAATTCATTATTTTTGAGTTCCTCGGTTGAAAAAAAAAAGCTTAAATTGATTCCGTTTTCATTTCTGAGGCATAATATCGTCATCGGGTGTTACTGTTCCTGGAAAATGAAAAAAAAAAGTGGTGCAAAGTTGTTTTTTCAACCGAGAAACTTAAAAATATTCGCATTTTTAATGACAAAAAATAAAAACTTTACAACACACTGTATCATTGAAACGAGCTTTGAACTCGAGCTGAAACTATAATTATAAATGGTCGTTTTATTTTAAGTTTTCATTTAAACCACTTTTGACAAAAGAGGCATAAAAAGGCCCTGTTTTGACAAGTTCTTTACACGATCGTTTCCCTCTCAAGGTATAACTATTTTTTGGCAAATATTAGCGCCTACAAGACCGCACGAATACTTCACGCATTGCATCAAACACAGTCCGGTTATTGCGGTCAGCGTGAAACGCATAGCGCCTACAAGACTGCGTGAATACTTCACGCATTGCGCCAAACACGGTGCGGTCGGTGCGGCGGCGGAAGTTAAAATCATTAAACCATATTTGGGTTTGTTCTTTAATAGTTTTTTCGTTCATTTCTTATGAATGGAAGGCCTTGTCCACCCAGAGATAGGTTTACGAAACTTAACTTTCGCGCAAAGTTCCGTGAACTTTTGCTAGTAATGTTGCCAGGGCTTTCCCAAAAAATGTGTTCAACACGAGTAAACGCGTCTTGTGCACCCTTCCCCCGCTGGCACGTTCATTAGGTGGTTTTTATTGATGTTTCAAAACGAATGAGAGGGGGGCGGCAAAATACAGGCGGCCCATGGACGGCAAGTAGGTAAATCCAGCCCTGCCCTTTTTATGTAATAGAAAGGAAATCAGTCGATTTTTAATCATCCAAACGATTTTATTTTTAGGAGTCTTTCGAACGATTAGTGGCAATTTGACAAACAACGGAGCAGGCTCCTTTCAGTACAATTTTCCGGTCAGAAGGTTCTGAGCCCGTTTTCTCAAAACTGCATTTTTGCACTCACTGCTCTCTTCACTATCGGCAAAGGGGTGGTGTAGGACTGTTGGATTACCCTATATAATGCTGCCGTGATAGCGAAGAGAGCCGTAAGTACAAAAATGAAGTTCTGAGAAAACGGGCTCAGAAGCTTCTGACCGGAACATTTTATTAAAAGAAGCCTCCGTTATTTGTCAAATTGCCACTAATCGTCCGGAAGACTCCTAGAAATCGTATGGATGATTAAAAATCGACTGATTTTATTTCCATTACATAAAAAGGGTATTTTTCATTTTCATGCTAGGTTATTGTTAGGCAAGACAGCCGTAAGTGTTATCTTCTGCATACTTTCGTGGTTCCGTTTTGGACGCACAACAAACACATTTTCAGGTTAGAAATTGGCAGAAGAAGGCGGCACCTTACTGGAAAGCACTGTTTTCATTGTCTCTCATGCACCCGCGGCTGTCTTGAAAAAAAACTATGTCATTTTTTGTGCACTTACGGCTTTTTCATACGTCTCGTTTTCATTAAATTAGGATGAATTTTGCTGTTTTAGCCGTCTCAGTACCTAATTTCATCTAAAAGAGTTTCGACGAATTTTGAAGAAAACTCGATTTCGAAAATTTTGCACTTACGGCGCTCTTCGCTATCACGGCAGAGCCTCTGAGCCCGTTTTCTCAAAACTGCATTTTTGCACTTACTGCTCTCTTCACTATCGGCAGAGGGGTGGTGTAGGACTTTTAGATTACCCTGTATAGTGGTGGTTGCACAGAAATGAGTGGAGTTGCTCGAGGAATGACAGCGAGGAATACCACACGCGGAAATCAAAGTCAAAAACCGCGGACGCGGAAGAATGCAGATCCCTGGGGTCGGGATCGAGGGGAATTTGGGAGAGCGCTCTGGAATGCAGAGGGATTCCGCTAAAGAAAACTTTGCTGGCTGTATGATCGGTGTTGCCAAATCTTCCTTATAATTCACATTTCTAGTTCGTAGAAGTGGAAGTTAAGATAATTCGTCCTGAAAGGTTGCCTGAGATCGCCCTTGACAGGCCGGGCCTGTCAAGGCCGGATTAAGGGGGTGGCCACATGAGCCGCGGCCCATGGCGGCAAAATTAGGGGGCGGCAAATTTTGCATTTATTTTAAATGCAGGTACAAAAAAATCGGATTTAGAATAAAACTACAAACAAGAAAAGGTGACAAAATCTCTCATTTCCTGAGAGTTCATTAATTTCTAATTGTATCGTATTTCGGTGATACAAAAAACTGCGCCCCTTTAATTAGTTGAGTTAAGAGAGAAACCAAACACGTAATTTGGCCTGGAGCGGCGCGGCGCAGAGAGAAATGATGTCGAGGACTTGAGATGAAAAGGAGAAGCCCTCGGCGCGGCGGTCGGCATGAACACATATCAGCGCCTACGAGACTGCATGAATACTTCACGCATTGCGTCAAACACAGTACGGTCAACAGCGGCCGGCGCGGCGTGAAACGCACAGTGCCTACAAGACTACATGAATACTTCACGCATTGCACCAAACACAGTGTGGTCAGCGCGGCGGAAGTTAAAATTATTAAACCACATTTACGTTTGCTCTTTTTTAATTTTTTAGCTCATTTCTTACAAATGAAAGGCCTTGTCCACACAGAGATAGGTTTATAGAACTGAACTTTCGCGCGAAGTTACGTGAACTTTTGCTAGTAGTGTTGACAGGGCTTACGCTAAAAATGTGTCCAACACGAGTGAACGCGTCTTATGCACCCTTCTCCCTCCGACACGTTCACTTGATGCTTTTTATTGATGTTTCAAAATGAATGAGAAGAGGGCGGCAAAATACAGGCGGCCCATGGGCGGCAAGCAGGTAAATCCGGCCATGTTGACAATTCACTTTAAGTTTTAAAGTTTCATTAACTTGAAAAAATAGACTTTCAATTTCAATTTTTTTAAAGATCGTGGACATTTTACGGGTAATTTTTTAAAAAAAATCTAAATATGAATGACTTTTATTTTTTCGTGTTTCAAAACGTGTAATTGCATCGTTAGATATCCCAAGTCATATGACCCAATTCTGCGACCATGATTTGACGTTCCTATTTCGTCGCGGCTCCAGGGTATGAGAGCAGGAATAATAGGTACAATGTTGCCAATTTTCAAACTATTTAAATACTTTACATCCAAATTCCACACATTTCCGTGCGAATAAAAGTAACTTTTGAATAATTTGACAGCATACTTTTAAATGTTGTGGAAAGCGCGCCTATTCACCTGTACGGTATTTAAACTTGTGTTAGAAGAAAATATTAAAGATGTGTAATAAACTACTACTTGCATCTAGGCTACTCTTGTTAAGGTGATTCGATGGACGCCATATTTTTTGTCAGAACGGCATGCGATTTATCGCATCAATTGGTTCCATTTTTTCAGCTACTCGTCATTTTTCTCCAATTTTGAGATCGCAATTTTGTTTTCAGGAGACTAAAGCACTCACTTACCAATTTTAACAAAGAAATTCAACGTAATAAAGGCGTGGTTTTTTTTAGAGAGAAAATATCCCATTCGAGTGCAGCTTCGATATCAGTATCGAATGCGATGTTTTCCCTCTAAAAAAACCACGCCTTTATTACGTTGAATTTCTTTGTTAAAATTGGTAAGTGAGTGCTTTAGTCTCCTGATAACAGAATTGCGATCTCAAAATTGGAGAAAAATGACGAGTAGCTGAAAAAATGGAACCAATTGATGCGTTGTATCGCATGCCGTTCTGACAAAAAATATGGCGTCCATCAAATCACCTTAAGTCAATATGGAGGCTTGCTTTTTTCGACTTGGAACATCGATATTAACTCTATAAGTGAAGAATTAGATGGAAAAAAGCTTTAAAAAAAACTTTACCATTAACGTCAAATGATAAACAATAAATTTCCATTTTCGAAATGCACGACGCGGCGGTAAACGTGAATTTCCGACGATGAGTTGTAAGTCAAACAGTTACATCGTCCGAGCAAAATGACGCATGCTATCAGTGGTGAGGCGCTGAATGATCGATTACCGATTTTTCCCCATTTAAAGCTGCAGTGAAGAATCGATTCTTAAAGTGTTCGTTGCGAACATCCTTTTCTATAGATTTACATCGCTGATTAATCGATGTATCGCGAAGCACACCACGCTTCCACGCTACTCCACTCTACCACAATACTGCCGTGCTACGAAAGAATGCCGTATGAATTTTCCAGAGTTGCCAAATTTTCTCCGATAAAAGGTTTATTTTTGAGGAACGATATGAATATTTTTACTTGACAATTTCAGGAACTTTACATGAAATTGCGACATAATGGAGATGTTGCATGTGTGAGGAATTTGCGATTTGACTGTTGATTCTTATGTAAAAGTTCGCGAGAAACACGATGGTGCTACTGGTTTTCTCTGAAATCAACTCCCACAAAAAAAGCTCTCAAGTTGAGGCCAAAATGGAGGGGATATCCCACGCTATCCTGAGAGTCCACCTCTACATCAAGACAAACTCTCCATGCAAAGATAGGGAGCAAATACATTATTGACAGGGCTGCCACTTTATTTAGGGACTCAAAAACTGAAAACACGGCATCACTGCTAATGTATTTGCTCCCTATTTTTGCATGGAGAGTTTGTCTTGTTGTAGAGGTGGACTCCCAGGGTAGGGTGGGATATCCCCTCCATTTTGGCCTCAACTTGAGAGCTTTTTTTGAGCTTAGGAGTTGATTTCAGAGAAAACCAGTGGCACCATCGTGTTTCTCGTGAACTTTTATATAAGAGAAATGGCCCAATCGCAAATTCCTCACACATGCAACATCTCCCTTCGTCTTTTATCGAAGAAAATTTGGCAACGCCTGAAGGTGCATACAGCGTTTTTCCTTAGCATGGCAGAGCAGGAGTCAATTCAGGAAAAGGCAACTCTTAGCTTGACATTTACAATTACTCAGGTGCGCGGTAACTTTCCCATTGTTCGGTCGCCTCCCGCCCTCTTGCCTCGAAGTTTTCTCTCGCTCACGAAATATTTTAATATTTTTTAATTCAGTCGAAAGATGAGCTGCACAGCAGACGAGTCGGTCGTTAAAAACTTGGCATAATTAGTCCTTCTTTCACGTCTGTCCACTTGTTGAATTTCAAAGCTTCCACTTCGAAACTTTTGGAAACGAGCTATTCATTTAATAAATCTTTGATTTATTTGCTGAAATTTCTGTCAGGCTGGAAAGTTTTGTCATCTTCAGACATACTTGGAACACTCGCTGTGGTTACTTCCTTGTGCTCCTCTAGTCCAATTGAATTTTGGTGTTTAATCATTTACATAATGAGACCGCGTTTAACAGAATGGAACCAAGCCACATCAGCTATTGCCAAAAATTGGGAAATTTAATTTTTTACAAGAGAACGTTTGTGCTTATTCTTTTTAAAATTCTCAGGAATTTGTTTCGTAGTATGGAGAAAATTTACTGAAATTTGAACATAAATCCGCACAACCGTTTTCATGTAAAAAATTAAACTGCCCGATTAAATTTGGCAATAGCTGATGTGGCTTGGTTCCTTTCTGTTTAACGCGGTCCAATGTACCTATGTAATATCGTCACCTTCAGGCCAAAGTATCATAAGCGCCTTGCGCCTTGCGACGAATACTTAAAGTTTCGTGTTTAACAAAACACGACAGACGAGATCCTTGGTTTGGGAGTTTTACCGTCTAATTAGGCGTTAAAATAAAGAGCACCTGCAATTCTGCGCTTATGCAATACGCAGCGCCATCGAAACAGCGATTTTGCACTGCTAGTTTACTCCGTCTTCCGCCTCTGAGCTAAACTATTCATTCTGACCTCCTGTCATGTCTGTTGCAGAGTTTCCACGCCAACGTGAGTGACGTATGCGAAGAACGTGACCCATGCCAGCATGGCGGATTATGCATATCTACAGACACAGGCCCCATCTGTCAATGCAGGGGACTCGACTACGAGGGGCCTTTCTGCGAAAAAGGCAAGTTGCATTTGTGTTGTTTCGAACGATAAGACATTTGAACGGTTTACTCGAAGAAGGGCGTAAGCACCAAAAGTCAACTTTCGAGAAGAAGTTCATACCCCAGTAGCAGAACCATAGAAGGAAAAGATAAAAACTATGTACAAAAGTTATTTTTTTCAATATAACGCATGCATACGAAAGTGTTAAAAGTGAACATTTTTAAGTAACCATTATATAAAAAAATGTCATAATTTTTTTTAACGATTTACTTGAAGAAGGGCGTAAGCGCCAAAAGTTAAGTTTCGCGAAGACATGAAAAAGTTCATACCCTAGTAGCAGAACCATAGAAGGAAAAGATAAAGATAATGTACAAAAGTTATTTTTTTCAATATAATGCATGCATACGAAAGTGTTAAAAGTGAACATTTTTGAATAACCATTACATTAAAAAATGTCATAATTTTCGTGAGCTTTTCGCAAACATACTAAAAAATCTTCCAATTCGCAAAAAGCTCACGAAAATGATGGCCTTTTTTTATATAATAGTTACATAAAAATGTTCACTTTTAACACTTCCGTATGAATGCGTTATGTAAAAAAATAAAAAAATTGTCTATAAAAAAATTACTTTATTATCTAGCTTTTATCATTTTTCATATATTATGGTCAGGTCTGAACTTTGATTTTTTTTTATATAAGCGTTACACGTTAAACCACCATTTAGATTCAAGATATGTTTTTTGTATAATTTTTGTAGAAAATCAAAAATTTGTTCTGCTACCAGGGTATATTCGAAAATTCTTCACACTTCTGCACGAATGAATGGACCACTATACACGGTACGAATTTAAAAATTCTAATACCTGATACTTGACCAAAATTTCGCGTATAACACGATTCGCGCATAAAAATTACTAAAACTAACTCCTAACGAAGACATTACCGTTTTTATTTTACATTTGTACCGGGAAATTTAAATTGCCCGGTCATAAGAAACGCAATACTCTACGAGAGTCAAATCGCGCACCTTAACGGTGCTCGACTGAGAAGCCTCAGTCAAGCAATGTTCATTTTCCACCCTGTGTTGTTCAAACTATAACCAATTTGCTACAGCTGAGCCAAAACGTCAAGATTGAGGTTGCCAGATTTTTGTATCGCAGAGACTGTCATGGTAACGTTTAACGCGCGATGCGATTCACGTAGAGTATTGAGTTTTCATGAGCGGGAGGTTTGAATTAACGCGTCAAGAAACATTAAATATCTTAGTTAGGAGTCAATTTCAGTAATTTTCGTTACACAGATCGTGTTTTACGTTAAATTTTGGTCAAGAACCCCGTATCAGAATGCTTAATTTCGTACCTCGTCTAATGGTCCATTGCAGCTTCAGAATAAATCTGCGCAATTTCGCAGTGTCGCGCCTTCATTTCCGTGCGACGCCTCTTGCTGTACCGCGAAGTTGATTTAGTTGCATGACCTAATCGAACCTAACTCGAGTCTACTGTGGCAGTTCGAAGCCTTCGCATGCATCAAATTTGAATCGAATCGGGATTATCAATCAAGTGAATCAATACCGGCAGTAAACAAAGCCTGAGGCCCAAAATGCTCTGGGAGATTAGAGTGCGAAGCGGTCAGGGGACACTGCCCCCTACTATGTTGTATCTGCAAATAATACTTGGTTAAAATGTTAATCTTGAGTTATTGTGCAGCATAAAAAAATAATCTTATTTGTATAGTTGTTTTGTTTTTTTGAATGCTATTTTTCTTCTGATAATGATTTGCTTTTAGCCTTCCTCTCAGGTTCACCAAGATTTTGCAACTTCCATATGTGTATTTTATATTTATTTTACCATTTAATAAAACTTCTTCCTCGTCTTTTTTTTTGCTTTTTTTTTTTCGTTTTACCCTAAGTAATTTTCGGCTTTCTCCTCATTGCAGATAAAATGCCTGTGGAGGCTATGTTCGCCGGTGTTGACTATCTTCAGTACAATTTCGAAAAGCCTGGCTTTAAGCCACACATTAGTAACGAGGATTCTCTCACGTTTTATTTCAAAACCAAGAAACCCAATGGACTGTTACTTCATTCAAGTGAGTATACCAGTAATAAGCTTAGTTGATATGTAAGCCAAAATAAAAATTGAAAAAGTGTAATGAAAGTAATTAAAAATTTTCAAAATAAAAAATGAATAAATAAATAACTAAGCGAAAAGGTAGAAAAATGGAGTAAAAATATGAAAAAGGACAAAATAAAATTGAATGGTACAGCAATAAGTAAATAAGAGAAGGAATCAATTCTGCCTCTAAAATTTTTTACAATTTTTTTTTTTTGGTAATACAAAAAAATTCCCCGAAGAAATTTTTAATGAAAAACATACAGCCGTTGACGAATAAATAATGATTATCTAGGTGAAACTCAGATAAATTTCAATACTATTAAGCCTACTCCTACACCTTTATGTCATAATTGAAAGCTAAAACTGTCTCCCTCTCCCAGTTTTTTATAAAAAAGGAAATCAACGATTCAAACTCTGTCTATTCGATACGTATTTTTTCCTAACCTCCTGTAACTACATTTCTTTCTCTGTAATTTTCAGATGACAAATTGCAAGTCCTGACGATATCTCTTCTAAGTGGTTATGTCTCCGTCTCAATGCAACTAGGAAATGGAAAATTAGATTTAAAAATTAAACCGCACAAAATAAGATTCAACGACAACCAATGGCATAAATTCAGCTTGAGTCGGAGAGTCTTAGAGGTAAGATTTTACCATCCATTGCTCTAATTTAATTAACAATAACGACTTTGTTTTATCATTCGTAACGAAAAGCTGTATGATAATTAATAACAGAAAAATCAGGACGTTGCACATAGCAGGGCAAAGTTTTATAGGGGGGGTTGTGACCCCCCGCCCCCCTCCCCGGGGGTAAATCTCAATGGGATCGAGAATCTCAAATGAGAACTCCCATCGTGTGATACCTCGTCAGAAAAATCATAAAAAAGAAAGATTTTTGACACAAACCGCAGGTCACCGTGTCAAAATGGAAGTTGATTTGAAAAAGCTGCCATTGATAAAACATATAATAAAGTGCTTCTAGAATAAAGTCTCGAATAAAGTGCCTTTTTTTTTATTTCTGACCAGACTCGTTCTTTCCGCACCAAGAATCTCCTGGCTTTTAAGTTTCAGCAAAATCGGCCAATAAACAACGGAGATAACCGCTTTCCGTCAATTTGAAGGCCATCAAAATAGTGCAATATTCTTGGATCCTTTTATCAAATTTTTTGAAGCTCCATCTGAATCGGTCAACAAGCAATCGACATAAGTATCCATTGGCCGCCATTTTAAACTTAAACCGGCTTCCATTTTTAAACGGTGATAGATAGCGACTTGCAGCTTGTGTCAAAAATTTTCTTTTATTATGATCTCTCCAACGAGGTATCACAAGATGAAGGTTCCTCTGTTAAATTCGAAAGTCCTCCCCCCCCCCCCCCCCCGGACGGGCCGAAGGACCCGACTCCTCTTAAATAATTTGCCCACTTTTATTCGAGGAAGTTGCGTCCAAACCGCATGCCAATATCTGCAACCGTTCTCGAGATATTGACAAATATCTATGCCTAGCGTCCAGTAAGTTAGTGCGAGTACGCAGTACGCATGATAGTATCGTAGCGTACTACGGGGGGCGGAGCATAGTGACCTACTCAAGAGGTTCATTCATCTCATTGGTTCTTCGCCTTCATTCGCTCAATGCTCTTGCGTAGCGCGCGGTCATGCGCGCTGCGAGTGCGATTTGTTAACAACATAACCTCCCTCTAACATGTTCTAACACATCTCAATCTTGATTGAATGATTGTAATCGACGACTTTTCTTCAGAATGTGCGATGTTTTTTATCACTCCAATTTCACTGACACTCTTAGATATTTTTCATCATTAGGTAATCTTATCTCTTAATTTGAAATTAGTTCGATCATGACCAGCCTTTTTATTCCTCTCTATTTCAGATATCTGCTGTCACCAGTTTTTGTCATGTGAGTATTACACTGATTGATTAATCGTTTAATTTATTTCTTTACTCACTTTTTCCTACTTTTTTCAGTAGTTATAAAGGGCCGATCCTAGTCCAATCTGACTGCTTTAAGACACAAATTAAAATTAAGTTATGACTTTTTAATGCAGCTCCTCGCACCCTAGCTGAAGCTACCTAGAAATTTGGCTGCTGGCTAGCAAGAGATCCACTTCGTAAGATTGCCATTATTTTGTATTCAAAGCTGTTTGTGGGCTAGCTGAAGATACTCACTGTTATTTAGTGCACTATTTATCAGCTCTTTTCCTCTCCTCTCCTTGACAATGAACTTCTTTTGATTGGTATTGGTTTTTTCCTTTAATAGGTATCGGCAGTCATCGATGACGCCTATTCGGAGCATTCTAGCACGGCTGGAGCGTTTACCTCCTTAATTATTAGTCATGTTTTCATTGGTGGAAGCGATGAAAGTAGCAAACTACCTATTTCTAGATACTCAGGTTGTCTCAGGAAGGTATGTATAAAGTCTCCATTCATACTGTTACATTCAGCCAAGTGAATGATTAGCAGATGCATGAATTTATATCAGAGGATCCACTTTAAGTGTGAAGTGAATCCTCAAACTCTAAATTTGTGCACATTGCTTTTGGTGCATCTCAGATTTTGAGTCCTTGCCATTTTTTCTGATGTCTCCTCTTAGAATTTTGAACAAGGGAAAATGACCAACTGTGGGAAAAAAGCCTCAAGGTTGGTTTAATCATCACTGGTTGAGAGTCAACTGTTTGATAAAACTTAAGGTGATTTGTCAAGCTCAAGTGACGTGGTTGAACTGGCATGCGATATATCGCATCTTTTAGGTCAAAAATCTCTGCAGATTTTGAATTTTCAGCAAAAAAAAAGGACAATAGCCCCTGCGCATGAGCCTAGCAAATCATTCTAAGCCCAAAAATCGGCAAAATTCAGATGAAAGCAGGATAGTGTTTGGAAAAAAAAATCGCATTCGATTCAGCTATTGATTTCGAGCTATTGAATGCGAGTTTTTTTTTCCAAACACTCTCCTGCTTTCATTTCCTTGGATTTTGCCAATTTTTGGGTTTAGAATGATTTTTTAGGCTCATGTGCAGGGGCTGTCATCCTTTTTTTGCTGAAAATTCAAAATCTGCTGAGATTTTTGACCTAAAAGATGCGATATATTGCATGTCAGTTCGACCACTTCTTTTGAGCTTGACGAATCACCTTAAAAGGTGCTCTGATTTCCTGGTACTTAACGTCTTTCATCTGGTTAAGTTTTCTAGTTTCCTTCAGTTCCAGAGAGTCCATAAATGAATGTTTTGAAAACATAAGTTCTTGGCAAATGTTTGCCGAAAAAAGTAAATGAGAATATTGTTCAAGTCGGTACGTGTTGACTCTTAGCCCGGGGTGATAATATTGGCCTTGCAGGAGAGTAATCTCTGTAGAAAACTCTAAAACTGAATTTTTGATCCATGGCGCTTTTCAAATATTTGCCTTAGGAACACAGTTCCTCCTCCCGCAAACAATCACTAGGGAAAAAATTTGTTTTATCTCAATTAAGTGAATACTCTCAATAAATGCCATGAGAAATTTGTAAATAATTGACTTATCGAATTGAGGAAACACCATACTGAAAACCAACTCTTTGGAAACTTTCAAGCTGTTAATCGAGGAGATGTTCAGAAGTGTTAAGGTGAGCTTAATTTTCAAAATGCATCCCTGCTATTCTGTTTTGATCTCTTGATACCTTTTTCAGATGGAATATCACACTGACTCAACATCACTAAACTTATTGGAACTAGCCAAGGCTTCAAGTAAATCTGTCTCAGTCGTTGGTAAAGTGGAGTTTTCCTGCATAAATCATGACATGGGGGACCCAGTATCTTTCAAGACATCCGAATCGCACTTAGTAAGTCAATAATTTGCCGTTACATTTAATTGTTTACTTAATTGAGCATACTGTGATAAAATTCAATGCTGTTTTCAAGTTCAAATTTTTTTTTCTGAACTTTGAATCTTTAATTAGAGAAATTGGCCAACTGGTTACTCTCAAACCTACTCCTAACTCATTTATTCCCAAAATATGGCGTTGTTCATATCTGTTTAGTTAAATCCATGTTTACCTCCATTTTTTCTGTTTTTTTTTTATAAGCTCAGTAATAATAAAAGTCACATGATGTGTGGAAAATGTTCTAAACCTTGTGTGATGAAATCGATGAATTTAATTCAGGTTTGAAAAAGCTTTAGGGATATTAGTGCACCCCCTCACACTAGGCAATAATGTTTGAAATACTTATTCTCTATTTTATGAACACTATCCTCATATTTCCTCTTTACAGGTTCTTCCAAGGTGGCAGATATCAAAGAAAAATTCCATCAAATTTAAACTAAGGACAATCGAACCGAATGGCATCATATTTTTTTGTGAAAGTGATAGCAATGCCAAAGTCGTAAGTCATATTTTCTTTTCTCTCTTAATTTTCTTGTTTCTGTAGTGTTTGAGTTTTGAGTGATTGAAGAGGTGTGAAAGAGAAACATTAAATTTTATACTTTTAGTCCATATTACAACTTAATGCCTTACATTTTTGGTTTTTGTGATTCTTTCGGTTTTTGTTTAACTTTTAGTTTTTCAACCTAGCAACACTGTCATACACATATAAATTGAGGAATTACCTACAGTCAAACCTCGGTCATTCAGGAATTCATAACAAAGACCCCTGTTGCATCATTGAAAATCCATGGATTACGTTAAAAATAATCAAATAAATTGTAGAAACTGACCTTTAGATCTAGAAAAATTCCCCAAAATTAACTGAAATGACTTTTAGATGTCCATTTGTGTGATCCAACTTCCATTTGATTGGTGTGAAAAATACGTGTTAATATATCATTCAGGAATCGATTTCTGAACTTCCACTTGTCTAAATTGTTTTTTTACCCAAGATTTTGAAGAGAAAACATGCAATGTTTTTTCCTAGTTCAGACCCTTTGTCATTCACCATTCAGATTTTCCCTACATCGAAGATAACGCCAACTTTATTTATCAATGTTTCAGAAGGGTTTCATAAGCTTGGAACTACTAGAGGGTAAAATTAGGATGTATATCAATTTTGATTCGAAAACCGCCATCACTGAAGCAAAGAGTCCTCGTTTGGATGATGGTGAATGGCATGAAATCAGCGTTCAACAACACGGGAAAAATGGTTCCCTGACTGTAGATACTTTCAACACAGAATTAGTCATACCTGGTAAGTATTCATCCATTTATATTTTTGGTAGCCACAAGAAATTTCTGAGGGGGAGATTTAATGGAAAATATAGTCAACAATTTTTGATGGCACCTCTCTTTTTTTGAATTGGAAAAAAGAGGATGTATTTTGGACAACAAGTGGCATGTCCTAGGACCACGTGAGGGGCTTGGAGGACAAAGCTCATAAGTGCAGTTGTGCTATTTCAATAAATACGTGCTTGCAGTTTCGAAATTGCATGGATCTTAATGGCGGAAAGAAAGTTCAAATTGACTTTTTGATGCTTAAAAATTGGAATATAGGAGCAAATTTTTCCTAGTATATGCATCAAGACTAGTTTTACTTGAAATCGTTAACATCTCAAATTCAAAAACTGCACTCATGTGCCTTGTCCCGCAAGCCCCTCATGTGAAGTATTGAATGATCAGGAACAGACAGGCAGAAACACAGAGAGAAATCATGAAGAGCGGGTCAACATTCAGGGTGATTAATTTAAAGTTGAACTTCTTTCATCGGGCTGCATTTTGTTTGATGATATTACCTTTCTCCTCATCACTTGTTATCTGATTTTAGACGATAGCTATTTCGATGTTACGTACACATCATCATCAGGTCACTTCGACTTCGATTTGGTAAACATTAAAAGTCACATCGTATATTATTAAAATTTACTAAAATTTACCAAAAAACACTATTAAATAAAAAAAAATTGTAGTAAATTTTAATAATATACGATGTGACTTTTAGTGTTTACCAAATCGAAGTCAAAGTGACCTGATAATGATGTGTACGTAACATCGAAATAGCTATCGTCTAAAATCGTATAACAAGTGATCGGGAGGAAGGTGATATCATCAAACATTCAGGGTGATCTTAGACTGGTTTATCTCCATCACACAGCACACAACAAAAGAACGAGCCGGTCTAATCATCTGAACAAATGTATTTTATTCAACCCACATTTTTTAAATGAAATTAATTGTTGTTATGTCGATTAATGTTATTCTGATTCAACACATGAACTGCCACAGATTACCTTTAATTAAGCGGCAAGTTAAGAGGCATGAAAAATTTGCAAGCATAACAGGCATTGCTCTGAGACAGTGCTAGCATCAACCCTTAGATAGGGGTGTAACAAGAGGCTCCATAGAGTACTCTCTCCTCTCTGTGGAAATTATTTATGAATGGCTTACCGAAGTGCAGGTCCCCAAGGACTGGCGTTGCTGTTAATGTTTTAACTTACTTTTATGATTTCTATGGATAGATATAAATTGTCTATGGCTATTTTTTTGCAGGAACTGTGGGTTTCCTGAACCTAGAAGGCGATCTATTTTTAGGTGGTGTCGGTCACAAGAAACACAATCTGCCATCCGTCATATGGTCAATAGCTCTCAACCATGGCTTTGTAGGATGCATAGGAAGTCTTTTGATCAATGGCGTCGTCCAGAATCTGGCTGAACTTACTCATCAACAAGATTCTCGTAAGCATTTATATCAATTTAGTCACCATTTTAAACCCCATCTCAAGTTATTAACATAAAATTATCAGAACTAAAGTAGCTAAATCATTTGAAACTGAAGTAAGGCTCATGGTGGACCACTAGACAAGGTACGAATTTAAGCACATGTTTCTTAACAAGAATTTCACGAAGAAGACGATTTTTGCATTGAAAAGTGCTGAAATTAACTCCTAAGGAAGATATCAACGTTTTTATTTTACATTGGTCATGGAAGAAATGAATTGCCTGGTCACAAGAAACGCAATACTCTACGTTAGTCAAAACGCGCATCACAAAAATATTGGCAGGGTTTTTAATTAAGCTGTGGTCTTTTCTTGTCCCGTGTTCTTCAAAGTGTTAACAACGCGCAACAGGTAAACCGAAGTACTGAAATCGAGATTGCAATCTTTTCACACTGCAGAGACTGTTATTGCACTAATTACTGCGCAATTGAACTCGCGTAGACCATTGTGTTTTCATGAGCAGGAGGTTCAAATTCACGCGCCAAAAAACTTTGAATACCTTGGTTAGGAGTTAATTTGAGTAATTTTCGTTGCTCAAAAGTGTTTTGGTTAAGAATCATGCATCAGTATACTTAACTACGCACTTTGTGTAGTGGTCCATGGTCAAGTCAGTAAAAGAATGTATTTACTGCTTAATGCAGTAAGTTAAAAAATGTAGAAAGTCAATCATTCCATGTCAAATCAAGGTATCAAACGCTTTAAATATACAAGTTGATTCTTAATGGCTAATTTCACCCAAAATTTTCCTCTTTTGTTTTAGAATCTGTTGTGCCAGCCTGCACACTGGAGAAGTTGCAGTGTGTGACTCTGCCCTGTATGAACGGAGGTGTCTGCACGGAAGGTTGGAATAGGTTTATCTGCGATTGCTCAAGAACTGCCTTCACTGGACCTACTTGTGGAAAACGTAAGTTGAATATTGTTTTGAAGGAGCAGTCAATCTTATCTCAAAAGATCAATATTAAGTACATCATCCTCATTTTAATAAAAGAATTCTAATTTTGAAAAAAATCAGGTTAAAATCATGTTGTGCATCGAGTTGTAGATTTTTTTCAGCCTAATCTACCCATGACGATTCCTGTTCAAGTCTCTTCACATTGAGATCGGAAAAAAATTTATTCCTCCAAAATAAGTGTGTCTACAAAAAATCTAAAATACTGCTTTTTCGCCAAAAATTTTGCTCCAAAAATAGCGAGCTCACAGAAATTCTAACTTGAAGTAGCACACTTGAATAATTTTTCACTCAAGAGCCTAATTTAATAGGTATATTTGGTCGAAATATACTATGTAGATATTAAATTTTGTAAAATCTATCCATTAGTTCTATTTCTTTCATTAAAAGTTTCCACAACTAGTGCATCTTTAATTTACAGTTATTAAGTTAAGAACCTGTCACACTACCTGGTTGTCTGCCTTTGTTATTTTGTATTAAAAACAATGTATATAATTCTGTATGTTGGAAGATTACATAAATAAATAGAAAAAAAAGTATCCAATGCAATGAATTAATATGATGATATATTAAATGTTTGCAATGTGCTTTTGGCATCTGAGCTAAATATTCCCTTCGCCCATCGATCGCTGACTTTGTGCTCTATTTTTTTACCAAAGAACATCTTTTTTTCCAGATGCAACAACGATGAGTTTCAACGGCACTCAGTACTTGCTCATAGCATTACCAGTAGAGCAGCATTCTCAAGTAGAAGACTTAATTTTAAGATTCAAGACGGATAGCGCAGAGGGGCTTCTGTTGACCTCCCACACCAGCTCCAATCACGATAGAATAACAATAGCGCTCCATGATGGGGTCGTATCCGTCACCATTCACATAGCTGATAAACAAGATGTAAGTTTTAAATTAAAGCATCCAGCATATTGGGCTTTTGAGAACCAATAAGTTCCAAGTTCTGTTTTTCCAGTACATGCCTCCATTTGTTTTCTAAAATGTTTTGTTCAAAATTGTTTAATCTAGAATCAACAATGGGAGGGCCAAGTAAAAAAAATATATTTTAAAATACTGGCTTTGGATTCAACGTTATAATAATTTTTTAAATTAAGCCGATACCATCTTACATTTTAACTCTTGTTACAGATGATATCAAGTGGCATGGATCTGAATAATAACCAATGGCACACTATAAAATTTTCCAGGCGCGGTGCTTTCTTGAACCTTCAGGTCGATAATCTACCTCCAGCTACAGGTAATACATATTGTATGACTGACATACAATTTGATTTCACAGCTGCCTCTGGCGCTCTTAAACACTTAACCATAAGAGTCCCCTATCTACCTTTCAGGAGCTTACATTCCCTCATTTCTTATAAAATCCTTTGTTCTTACCCTTTCACTAAGCATCTCCCTCGCCCTCTTCAATTATCAATTAGAGTGCATTTAGCAATGAGGAACTACAATCTCTAGCCAATCCATAAAAGCATCTATCTATGTAGTGAAAGTAATGGCACATTTGATATTTCCAAAATGAGCCAGAAATTGTAGTTCTAATCGCAAAATGCACTCCAATTATCCCTAAATCCCTAATATTTTGATGTTTCTAACACTTTTTTATGTATAAACGTTTTTGATGGAATTTATATATGGTGTCCAGGACCAGACTGGAGAAAACCGGGATTTATCAGAGAATAAAAACTGTCAAGGAAAATCAGGGAATCCGCTCCAAAAACCAGAAACCGCCTCTCCCACAGCTTGAAAATCATTCATTTTCAAATTTTGTGGAAATTTTAAATACCTGTGCTATTAAAATTTATATGATATTGCACCTGAGCCGCCATTATTAATCTCTTGAATGATGTCTTTGAATCTTCAAAACATCTTAATAATAGAAAATCTTTCATTGAACAGATAATATAAACATTAGGAATGTTACTGAAATAAAAATGTTGAATGTGCGCCGAAGAATTGCGTTTCTCTAGTCTAAGCTTCGGCTGATGAAAAAAAATAAAATAAAAATTGATAGGTATTTACATCTGGAATTCCGAAGAGATCTATTGTTTTTCTCTAGAAAATCTTGACGAAGTAGGAGAAAACTCTGGTTTCTCATCAGCGGATGAGCCCCTGAAAATCAGAGAATGTGCATCGTCAAGAGTTCTAGACACCATGGACTTATCTTGCAACTGAAATATGGTGCTTTGAATTCTAGAGCTGTCAGTCTCAATCAGCAATGGCCTAAAACTTGATAATTAGATTCGTTCCAAGAGATTTTTTTTCTTCTTTTTTGGCTTAAAGTACCTTCAAACTTGCATCAGACAAGCTAGCAGTGTTTCATTTCCTGTGTTTGCAAGCGATTCCACTGCTTCTGTCCAATAGTAACTGAGAACTGGCCTTTGACAACAACGCCACCGTGTATAGATACGCAAATTGATCTACTTTGTGTAAAAGCCAGAGGTAAACATCTGCCAATTTATCCGAGTTCCATTATGTTTCACACCAACTCAACTCTTGAATGAAGAAGTTTTTTCATAATCGTCAACTGAATTTATGTGAAATATTCTCTTTCAGTGGAATCGGTGTTAGGGGCAGAAATCGAGCTTCATTATGAGGTCATTCATGTGGGCGGCCTCTATCAACCCAAAGCATTTCAATTTGAAGCCTCCACACCCGGATTTGTGGGACAAATGCAGCAGCTCACCTTTAACGGAGTGCAGTACTTTGAAATGGCTAAAACTTTCTCCGTTTTGAATGGTACGTATTACTCCTGCAGTATTTTCATGCATACGTTTAGAAAATTTTTCAGAAATTCAAAATTTTTTCCCACTCCATCGAAGATTGATTTCTGGTGTTTTAACAGGTCTATGTTTTGGTATTAACTCAAATATGTGACTGGATCTGTAGTAACAGACCTTACCTTCTGGGAGAAAATTTTCCTTAACTTCTTACAAATGCATTGAGGAAAAGAATCTGGAAATTTTGGTGCAAATTTGACCTTGAGAGCTCCAATATTGAAGGTGATATGAGTCGTGAAGCTCCAAAAAAAAATACGTAGGTTTCAGAAAAAGATCTCTCAAGTGTTTGCAAAAATCAAGGAAAATTTCCCCCTGGAAGATTAAAAGAATTACTTATCAAGAAAATTGTTTATTTTCCCAGTTTTGTTTATATATGAACTCGAATAACTTTACCACGGTTTTGATACGATAAACTTATAAAGTTTAATTGAACTCAAGTTTTACCCATAACAACATATATTTATTCACCTCATTTCCCATCAAAATCTATTATTAGACTAAATAAGACTCCCTTTTCACAGATCTGGTCAACTATTGCATGACTTTTTTTCTCAATTAAATTTCTTTTCAATCAAGTCAACTTTTAAAAGTCATCAAATCATCAAATGTGTAACCGATGAATATTTTAATTTAAGAATTATTTTTTTATCAGCTTTGAGAAATTTCGAAGTTAATCTTTCGTGAGTATAATCATCATTGCCCATTGTAATTATTTTGTCATGGTTCCCAGCTCACGAAGGTCTATTCAATGCAAATTAGGGCCCACTGTATGTATAATGACAAATGTGCAATTTATTTCAAACAGGACATACATTGATTCTAATACGGTGCTTTAAATGTAGAAGTCATAATCCTCAAATTCGAAACTGCATTGTTGAAGATTCCACGGTTTCTTCCCAATTGAAGAGATAGATTTTTGTCAAAAAATCAATCCATTTTGTGTGTCCATTTATTTATTTTCTGTTGGATTTCTTTTTGTAGATACTGCTAGTACAATACAGATTGAAATGACATCAAATATGGAAAAGCCGATGGAGCCTCATCTACACCATGTCGTGACTTTCCATTCTAAGCATACTTATGTCGGTCTGCCAGTTCTCCATGCATACTCCTCGCTCAATATTTTCTTCCAGTTCCGCACACATGAGCCAAATGGTTTAATCCTCTACAACTCAGGTTGGTTTGATTGAAGATTTGTGTACAAAAATTATTGGCAAAACTCTTTCACAATCTTAATCTGTAGTGTTCAGCACTAGATTAAAGTACGAAATACTAGATCTGTTCACATATTTTTGACTTGGCTGTAATATTGCAAGGAAGTATAATTTACAAGAAAATTTTGCAAGAAAGCAAAGGCATTCAGGGCTCGGCCAATTTTTGGGCGCAATGTTTGGCCAATAATTTATATAATAATTCAAGTACATGGTATCTTTTTAAGTTTGAGATAGAAAACGAGGGGAGAAAATGGAGAATAAGGATAAAATGCAACAATAAAATACCGGAGATGTTTCGACTCAAAACTGAGTCATTTTCCAACTGAAATGACTCTCAAATGAAATGTCAGTTTTGAGCCAAAATGTTCAGGGTTTTTTATTCTTGTATTTTAGTCTTGTTTCCTGTTTTTTCCCCTTTGTTTTACTGCGGTTACCATTGTCTCGAGCTGCTTCGTAAAAACATGTATCTATGTAAAGTTTGAACTTGTACCAGTAATTCTCTCAAGACTCAGTCAAATGACATAGTGGTGATTGTACTATTCATTTGTAACTCAGCATCATTCTGGAGCTACGCGATGCCCTAGGTGAGAAGTAAAGCGTTCAAATTTTTCAAAACCATTGAATTTGTTTTGTTTTTAGGTTTTGGTGAGGACTTGATTGCTTTGGAATTGATTGATGGACACCTTTACTGTACATTAAACTTCGGCGATGGACCTCTCCAAATCAAAGATAGCTCTGGCACTAAACTGTCAGATGATCAATGGCACTCAGTCACAATTGACCGATCTACCTTACAATACCATGCTCTTGTTGTGGATGATCATGTATCCATGGTTACCAACACCGGCAAGAATCAATTTTTGGACTTATCAGGAATTTTGTACCTAGGTTGGTAGTCAATTTGTTTTTCGTCACAACCATGTGGCGAAGCACAGTGGATCGAGTTAAGGAGAGAGGTTTTCTTTTTTTTTGTAGTTCTACTGGGAGAAAAAGTGGCGAATCTTGTCGAAGATATGACAATTTAAGCACCTTGTTCCTCCGACTGCGATAACAAAGTCGGGGATTTCGATTTCCACGGCCAGGTGGTCATCTAGGTGATTAAACTATCATATGTTGGTTTAGGCTCTAATTTAGAAAAAATAACTCTGATCAGGAGTTGGCTAGGGAGATTGGGGACCGAAGTCAAGCCGACCAACTAAGGAGAGAGGTTGGACACTGCATTTTTGACAAAAACTGCAAAATTTGATGTTTATTTCATCCCCTGGTAAATTTTAAGGGGTGTTTCCAGAGGGAAATTCTACGAGGAAACCAATGGAACCACTTTAAAAACCTCAAAGTTTCGTACAAACGGAGTTATAAGCTTTCCAGACCTCTCCCATTGACTTGAACCACCATGCGACAGGTCTGTTTGGCCTGCATCTCAGTTATCTTGAATTACCTCCGATCGGAAATTTTTCCTGCCCGCTTATCTTGGAATTGTGTTAAAAGTCGCTGAACGCTCCTCTTTATTTAAGCCTTCCCCCTCTCTTTTGGCTTATTTTTAAAGAATTTTAGTAAGAAAAGTGAGACCCCACCCCCCTCCCATTTAATTAGTTTTCGATAAATTTTGATTTAAAAAGAAGAAATCGCAATTGGAATTGAAAACTTGGATTGTTACATTTGGCTGGACTTAAGGTGATTCGATAGATGTCATATTTTGTGTCAGAACGACATGCGATATATCGCATCAATTGGTTCCATTTTTGCAGCTATTCGTCATTTTTCTCCAATTTTGAGATCGCAATTCTGTTGTCAGGAGAGTAAAGCACTCACTTACCAATTTTAACAAAGAAATTCAACGTACTAAAGGCGTAGTTTTTTGAGAGAGAAAACATTGCATTCGATACTGATATCGAAACTGCATTCGAATGCGATATTTTCTCTCCAAAAAAACCACGCCTTTATTATGTTGAATTTCTTTGTTAAAATTGGTAAGTGAGTGCTTTAGTCTCCTGACAACAGAATTGCGATCTCAAAATTGGAGAAAAATGACGAGTAGCTGAAAAATGGAACCAATGGATGCGATATATCGCATGCCTTTCTGACACAAAATATGGCGTCCATCGAATCACCTTAAGTTTTCCTCTTTATTGCAAGGCAACAAATTGCAAGCTCACACCCTCTTATCCTATAAATGCATTTCTTTATATCTAAATTCTGGCCAAATTAATAATCCAGCCAAGTAACTTCAATATTTTCTGATAGTGGTTTTTTAACAGATAGAAATGTCTGGAAAAGTAATTTCATGTTTCCTTCGACGTTCTTGTGAAAGTTACCTTTTTCTATTTTCTCATAGGTGGAGTTCCGAAAGAAATGAGTCAAAATTTACCGAAATACATTGTATCGCAGCATGGTTTCAAGGGCTGCTTTGGCAGTCTCGATATGAACGGTGAATCTCCTGATATTCTACAAGATGCCTTAGTTCCTAGCTTGCAAGTCGCCAAAGGCTGTGATTCTGATTCTATCCCAGGTCTGTTTAACATGTAGTTTTTATGTAGCTGCAATTTAAAGTAGGATGTAATGAAAAATTCCTTTTAAATAATCTTGTTGTGATCAAGCATCCAAAATGTACTTATTTTTTGAATGTTCCATTGGTCAAGTAACACATTGATAAGAATTGAAAAGACTGCTTTTTTACAATAAAAAAATTACAACAAATGGCCATTGAAAATTATGAGCTGAGTAGTCAGAATTTTGAAATTTAAACATAACGGTCAGTTCGGCAGTGTGCTTGACAGGCGGAAATACAATCTTGAAGTCAAAAGTAGGGAAAGACATAATCTTGATTTGCAATGTTGCAGTTTTCTGTCATATTTTATTTTTAAAAGACAGCCAATCTAAGTCATGGCGGAAAATTTTTTGTAAGAATACTCCTTGAAAATTCCCTCCAAAAATATGAGATTATTCTTGTATAATGGAAACTTATCAGTGAAAATGTTGAAGTATGTTTCAGAATCAAAATGTGAGCAAGTTTTTAATTTATCCATTGCTATAATTTACACCATTGAATTTGACCACTACTCTGATGTTTATTTTCCTCAGTGGTATCCAAAATCCATTGTCCGCAAATCAGTAAAGCTGAAAGGCGAAGTAGTTAAACAGAGAAAAAAATTGTATGTATGATGTATATTAATTGTATGTATTGATACCCTAATGTTCTGCAAATCTGTAGCTTCCAAAGAAAAACATTTTATCGAAGGAAATGAGTTGCTCTTATCTTTTTTTCTCATTTTTCTTTCAGGTGATAAAACTAAATGCCGTCCTGACGTGTGTTCTAATAAAGGAGTCTGTGTTCAGCAATGGAATACTTTCACTTGCGACTGTGATCTCACCTCTTTCACTGGACCTAATTGTTTGAACGGTAAGAATTTTTTTTTATGCGCGATTTTTTTTTGTATCGGTTAAGTTGGAAATTTGCAGTCTCATTAAAACGAACACAGCATCTGTGTTTAGCTAAACCATCCAAGAAATAAGAGAGGAAGATGCTCTAAAGATGAAGGATTTCCGCTCTTACTTGCTAAGCTCCACTCAGAAGTATTTAGTCTTGCTGCTCTATCTGTCGAGGAAAATCTGAACTACAATTTTAGCCACATCCTAACAAAATGCACTCCAATTATTCTGCATGACAACCGATTTCCCTGGTCAAACATAGCCTGATTATGAGAAAGTTTTGAAATCAAGATATCATATTAACATCAGGCTTAACAAATCAAGGAGGCTCGGAAAATCTGAATAAAATTTTACGGCCGAAGAATGAATTCTTCTTTTGCTTAAACCAAAATTTCAACAGCAATAACCAGTCCAGGTGCTCAAGTGCACAGTAAGTTGACATCCAAAGGTGGCATCACAATCCATCAAAAGAAATCCAATGGAGTTCTTCTCTCTGATCATTGCGCCGATGTCAGTTGCTGTCTTGAGCAGCGGGCCTACGCGCCTTAACTACCATACCTTGAATAAAGATAAAGAATAGTAGTTACTTTTATGTCAAAAGGATAGTTCAGATCATTCACATTTCTTTCTGAAATGAAGTTTCTTCCCGAAAAAGAAATGAATGAAAACAGAATAGCGAAGAAAACCTGCTCAAATGCTCTTTTTATTTGTGCTCTAGAGTCTGTGTCTTTTGAATGGGGCCCGGAAAGAGGCTTGATCACTTTTGTGTATCCAAAAGATCGACAACCAGAAATGCAGAGTGATGTACTTGCTCTTGGATTTTCGACAACTAAAGATGATGCAGTTCTGTTTCGAGTGGATAGTGCCACATCCCACGACTACATTGAATTGAAAATTGTAAGTTACTCTTGATTGGAAAAAATAACAGCAGTTTGACACATGTACAATTTGAGTACAGTGTTGGCGATTTTGCCAACAATGCGCTAAAAATTCAATCTGAAACTGAAGTCTAATTGTCAAGTAATCTTTTTATAGTGAGACTTCAGTTATATGTAGACTGAATTTTCATGGTGAAAGCACCTACTTAACCTCTGATTAGTTATCATATTTTTTTTTTTTCAATTATGTATGCATCTTATTTTTGACATGCTATTTTTAACTTTTGCACCAAACATAAACGTTTGCTTTAATGTAAAGTAAAGTGAGAAGATTGACTTGTGCCAGAAATTTTTCAGATTATGTTTTTTTTACGCATTTACAGCCACTTAAATCCGTTTAAAATGTTAACAGTAAATAATCTATCAATTATCATTAAAATATATTATCATTGCACACTTGTTTCGTTGGCATAATTACCCATTCAAATGGCCTAGTATCAAAAATAACCTAGCCTTTTTTTGTTAGGTGTATCTCCTGCTCTCTGAGTCTCTGATCACAGAAATCTAGAAAATGAAATTACAAATTACAAAATTAATTAGAAGTACCCTGTAAGTTGCTGTATTTTAGGGTCTTCTTTTAACTTCAGATTTGGAAATAATTGTCATAAAATTCCTTTTTGAAGTTGAAAATTTCTCTGCTAACCCACAAAATGATTTATTACATTCTTCTTTTCACAGACGGATGGGCTTATAATTACATTGTACAATATGGGCACAGCAGATCATTCAGTCACAGATCCGAACATCAAGGTCAATGATAATTTCCTCCACGTTGCTCGCATAAGTCGATCTGGTCCCAATGTCACGCTTCAGATCGATGACTACAATCCACATAGTGTCTATCCATCAGGTAAAACTAAACTGCATTTTCCTACTGTCAAATGAATATATCTTGCAAGGGAAAAATTAATGATACTATAATTCTGAGAAAATTATCTTTCAAAGTTTGTGAAAAATTAACATGGACGTGAATAAAGTCCTATAACACCTAGAATTGTGCCGCCATATTATTTGCTTGAATTGGGCCTTAAGCAGCTCCATCAAAGTCTAAAACTTGCATAAAAATCAATAACCAACACAGTTTCTCTGTTCTAAAAGGATTGAGATGGCAGTACTCTCCCTTTTTAAGTATGTGCTCTATTACGGCACATGTCACAGGCAATTAGTCAAATTGGGTATTTCTTCAATATGCCCAGGCAGATAGTCACATTTTGACGGATT
This sequence comes from Bemisia tabaci, assembly GCF_001854935.1. Classification (NCBI taxonomy): domain Eukaryota; kingdom Metazoa; phylum Arthropoda; class Insecta; order Hemiptera; family Aleyrodidae; genus Bemisia; species Bemisia tabaci. The sequence continues at coordinate 3,048,491 of NW_017547202.1, read as the reverse complement.
ACGAAATTTCGTAAATTTATGGCAAAGAACTCACGAATTTTCAATATTTTGGAAAACATAACTTACAAAATCTATGAACTCTTCTTCTTTCTTCCTCTACAAATTTCTTTCATATATTTTAATGTTAAAATTTTAACAATTCTTTATCTTAAGACATGCTGAAAATTTTAAGATAAATGTTCGCCCAGGAGCTAAAGATTGTTGAAATTCCTATTGTAAGATGCACATTTTTACAGAGAATTATTTCTTCCAGAAGCAATGATTTTTTTATTCATAAGTAGGAGAAAAATCTGAAATTTTTATCTAACTCAGAATATTTATTTGACTATTTGCCTAGGCATTTTACAAAATGCCTACAACACATACAATGAGACAAGAATCAATCCTCTGACACAATTGCTACCTTAGAGTCAGGCCTTTTTTTCTGTCACATAATAGACTGAACTGATAACTGACATATGTGTCTTATCAACAGGCTACCAGCTATCTGTGTTCAACAAACAAGCCTTCATCCAAATCGGTGGCAAGTGGAATCGGTCCATGCAGCGAATCGAAAAGCCCTATCAAGGAATAATAACAGGTCTTGTGTTCAATGGTCAGCGTCTCTTGGACCTTAGCGCTAAACGAGACCCAAGAATAGAAATTCGAGGAGACGTCACTCAAGTTTTTGGGATTCGAGAGAAAGTCATTGATCCGTATCTGCACATGCAACAGGTAAACTTTTCTCATTTGGTTCATGTTTATTATTAATTTCTCTGAAATAGCTTCATCTGAAACAAATACTGAAAATCAATCGTGTCATTCTAAAGTTTTAATAACCTTAAAAATATCAATCTGATAGCTGAGAATTTTGTGACAGTCAGAATGTACACTGTATGTTTCCCTGTGTTTTATTATGCATGGTGCCTGATTTCTCTCAGAAGCTTCAAGTTAAAAATGATGGGAAAAGAGAAAAGTCAACAATCAACACGTTGACTGGATTACGCATAGAAGGTAAAATGGTTTAAAGGAAAATACGGGTGCTTTCATGAATATCCAAAGGTTTTTCCATTCAATTACTGTTGTATGTAAGTAATGTTAAGCATGATCAACCGGTGAGTTTCAAGAAAAAAGAAAAAGAAAAAATTCTGTATGCATTTTCCTTCATTTGAAATTTTAAAGTCTATATTGTGTATTTTGCCGTAATTGATAGTTTGTTCCATATCTGCTCTGTTTTAAACTCATCATGTATCAGTGATGATTAGATCATTTCATCTTAAATGATTTAAATAATTTCCCATGTTTAAATCATGATGAATCATGATTAAATAATTTAATAGCCTCTTACTAGCTTTTATATAACATTACATTATTAAACTTTTCATCCATTTCTCTGAATCGGCAAAATACAAGTAGTTCCCTGAAAGATTATGAAAAATAATAAATGCTCTTTTTTTGCATAGAGTATTTAAAAATTAATTTTTAATTGTTTTTTCCATCCAGACACCGCCATCAGGCACTCCTGAAATCATGGATGATTTGGTTTTCTCCGGAGCCGGCTCAGGGTGTAGCACAGATGACGAAGACCAGTGTACATCAATTTTGGAATCAGGATCAGGTTTGTTCCATCGGCTTTACTTTTTTCTCTTTCAGCAATGTGTAAAAACTTATTTTCCACCCAGAAAATCATGGGAATAGCAAAAGGAGGCCAAGTGGGGTCTGCTCTCCCCCAGAATTGAAGATAGTATCACCTGCACCCTCCACCAGAAATTCTGGATGGTGGGAAAAAAGTGAAAAAACCTCTGTTGAGGATATTCATCTCTTTAAATGTATTGTTTTAAATGAATTATCATTTAGTACCTTCATTCTAGTATTTTCTAAAAACTTACGTCACGGAAGCCTCAAAATGCATATAAATAGAGTTACAATTTCACAAACTTTCCGGGGGACAAGCCTTGCACCCCCATCTGAAGGCCCCTCCCCTAGCAGAATAACTTTGCTACGCCTGTGTAGGAAATAGTACTCTCTAAGAAATATTCTCAGGGAAAACGGGTTGGCTTCAAAGATAGTGCCTGTCTAAAAACAGAAAACGAATGAGCCTCTTATACATTGAAACTCTCCAAGATTTATTGAAGCATTAAAAAAATGCAGCGTACATCAGATTCTAACTCTGTAAGATAAAAATATTATTTTTCAGCTCTACTGAAACATTTTTAGAATTGCATTCTGGCGTTACTTTTTCCTAGACAACAATATTCAGAGCCTAAGTCTTTCAGGAATGCCCAATAACTCAAAAATCGAATTAAATCAACACCTAATTGGCGATCCGTCTGTTGTTTCATCAGCTGAATCACTAATATGTAAAATAAGCCAGTGAAACCGACGAAGCTTTAGAATTTTGTTTTGTCCCTTCTGGAATTAACTTTTTTCTATCTGTTCCACAGGAGATGATCTCATTACGCCTGTATATGTAGCACCAACCCGTCCGCCAGTCACAACCAAAGGTGACACATCCTCAAAAGAATCCGGAAAGCCCTGCGATGATGAAGACTGTTTTGCAGGTTCAGGAGCTGGAGAAATTACAGGTAGCTCAAAAATATTACAACATTCTCTAGTTCACTCAATCTGATAATTCCATTGTATCTTGATCATTATCTTTCAGTTTTGTAATTTTAAGTTGCACAACCGCTTCAAATAAAATCGCAAAATCCGCAAGATTATAGTTTCTTCATCGAAATGAGGAGGGGAGGAGAGACCATGATTAGCCAAGAGGCCATTTTAGTAATATATTGTGTACTTTTTCAGTTCCTTTGATGTACAAATTTTGCATCAGATTGACTCTACCAGAATCAAATATCTTGCTGTATAAACTCAGAAACTGCATCTCTCAAATCGTGGTGTTCAAATTTGTTTGCTTTGATGTCGTTTTTTGAAATTTTCACAAAATATTCTTCAAATAGAAAGGAATAATGATCAAAGCTCCCACAATTTTATTTTAAGTAGTCTTCCAGTAAAAATATAAAGTATGACAGGAACTCTACTCATTTTGGCATGTAATTTCTTTAGTCATTGATATCTCATCACCCTCTGGCTAAAGTATCACGAGCGCCATGCTAAGTCGAAAAATTTCCGCCGCCACTTTATTTTTTTACAGAGAAATTGTTGGTCGAATCTGTTTGAAAATTTCACTGAATTTTTTGAGTAGAACAAAGAAAATTTAGTAAAAAATAAAGTGGCGGTGGAAATTTTAAACATTGCATGGCGCTTGTGATACTTTAGCCGGAAGGTCCAAAGGTATCTCTTATTCCATTTCTGAGAACTTAAGATGTGCAACTTTCTTTAATTGTAATTTTTTTTTTTCAGGAACAGAAACAACTCTAAGCAACGACTCATTCAGCTCAACGCACATCTTCGGCCCGAGCACCTACGATCACTCAACCTCGCAGAAAGTCTCTGAGACGGCACCAACCTCTCCCTCCACAGAAACATCCTTCTTCCAGACGGATCTCACGGGTGGTTACGGGTCCAGTTTTGGTGTTTCCCATTCTCACACTCCAACCTCTCTAACAACAGAACGCACAGAATCTCCTTCAACATCTTCGACAACAGAAGTGACCTCTCCGCCCACAACGCCAACCACTACAATGACCCCGTGGTATCCTCCGACACCCTTCATCCCTCCGCGCCCCCCTCCACCCCCACCTCCTCCACCACCCACAAGAATCACCTCGGAAACGGCAGAATCCACTGCGTTTGTTATTCTGGTCGTAGCCGGAACTCTGATCATTATCATTTTGATTATCTTGTTGATTTTGAAGCTGAATCAACGCTCGGATATTGTCTATAAAGTCGACGATGGCAAGGGTTATCAGTCTTGTCACGGTCAAAATACAGCGCTGCTGCCAGCGGGTAATCATCAGTCGCCGTCTATGCCGCACGGGCTTAACGGCTATAAAAATACCAAAACAAAAAAACGGGAGGTCAAAGACGTCAAAGAGTGGTATGTCTAGCATCGCGTTTTTGTATGTTTTCGTTTTTTAGGTTTTTTATTTTTGTGATATTTGTTTATTACTTTTACTTGTGGTGTTATTGTTATATTTTGGGGGTACCAGCAGGAAGGCGCCTTACTTTTGCGATTTGTATTGATAGTAAGATGAGTAATATTTTCTTAATTCTAAATTTTTCTCTGTCTCAATTTGTGATGTCGGGAAAATGTCTAAAGTGTTTTTTCCCTCGATTTTTTTTTTGTAAAACTAACATTTTCAGCATCAACTAAAGCCTTTTCAATGAATATGATAAAATTATGAAGAATTCAGTTGAAAATATTAATTTTTATTTCAGCTGAAATTCTTATTGTCAATCTTCAATTCCTATTTTCTGCAGTCGTAAAAGTGAAGCCTCTTTCTGCCCAGCCCTGCACAAGTTGTACATTTCTACTCAAATGATCTAAATTAATGTTGTTTGTAAAACATTGACGTTTTTTGATCACTGATATTGTTTTGTAAATTATCTCAAAAGCAAATCTTTATTTAGCCTTTCACTCCTAGCAATCTAGTGCTCTAATTTTTTTTTTTTTTTTGGAGTCAGCAAAGTTCCAATTTTGTCCAACGCAGTTCAAAGAATTTTTATGTTTATTGATAGAATGAATCAGTTGCATACTTAAGTAAATGTAAATTAAATTTGACGGCTTCTTGTTTGGAATTGCTGTCATTATAATTTAGTCCGATCATCAAAGTTCTGTTTCCAGTTTTGAAGAGGATATTGTCAGAAGAAATGTGAAATGAATGGCTTCATCCACTGACTTGAAATGTAACATGATTTTAACCAAGTTTCCGGCAGACATTGCAAGCTTTGATATCTTTACCTTTGTTTAATGTTATACTTAAAGACTGTATCAATGGTTAAGCGTGAAAAATGTGTTATCTCAATTGTAATGTTTAAAGATCTTCAATCGAGTTTTGTCTTCTTCAAAAATAACTAATCGAAATGCTTCTTTGCGATTTTGCTTGATTTTTTTTAGAATGAGTGGAGGAAATACATACAGGAAACAATAGAAACTGTTGGTTAGTTTTTCTTTAAAAAAAAAAGTCCAAGAGGAGACGCACATCATTGCAATCTGTGATACGCATTTTTCGTCTTTAACCATTGATATTTTACAAGGATAAAAGTTTGGAGGTAATTTAGTGGATAATGCCTCACAACATTGATTTCCATCCATGCAGTTTAGGTTAAAAACGATAGAAACTTTTAAGAGTAATGTTAGTGCAAAGTGATTCTTGAGTTGTTTAAAAAAGTGTGGTTATGCTTTTGTGCAATTGATTCATCATTCCAAGCATACGTATTTTGGAAACGAAGAGGCTCATTGAAAACAACATAAAAATTCCTTGCAAATTTAGTAAAATTTCTAAAAGATTCCTCCGAAAAGTTGAAATGGAGGTCCTCTTGCCAAGTAGCACGGGTCGCCATAAATTGCAACAACATGGTAAAATTATTGCTATTGTATCGGTCTGTCGTGTTTGTTGCCTACCAACCAACTGAAGGGACTCCTACCATTGAAATGTATTCCAACGAAATTGGAATAAGTTGCAATGCCCCTTTGCATTGCAAATTACCTACTATTCTTACACATGGAGATCATTTTGTTGATCGTTTAATATGGGCATTCATTGACAAAATGATGCCATTGCACAATTGCACTGTGCTACTCCGGCAAGTGTTTTTTTTCTATTAATATGCAAAGAGACATCTCTTTGAAACTTTGAAAGTTACACAGCCTCGTAGACACCGAAAATTGTTGCTTTTTATTCTCAACTTTTTTCCCTTTTAAAGTATAAGTTCATAGTGTTAAGAATTATTTTTCATGTGATAATCACTAACTGCCGTTTATGATTGAAGTAGGTGATTAGGTGAAAATTGTTACCAAGTTCAACAGGGGAGCAATTTGTTTCCTAGGTAGGGAAGTCATTCCAAAGTTTGTCCTCCTCTTTTTGTTGATATTGTCTTGACTAATCTAACTAGGAAAGTATCAGCATGTCAGCAACAAATCAGCTGCAAAAAAGAAGTCTTCAGCTTTGTCTCGCTATTCCAAGACTCTTTCCCATATTACCTCAGTATTTAAGGCACTTTTGCCGTAAATAATGTATCCAATTTTTAGAATTTGGTCCTTTGACAAGGTTTAAATCAAGTATCAAAATCCAAGCCCTCTCATTAAAATTTCACGAAAACCGTAGCGGAAGACACAACCGTTGCCAATTAAACTCACAGCTCAGAGAAAATTTGGACTGCGTTATACAGAAAGGAACCTAGCCACATCAGCTATTGCCAAATTTAATCAGGCAATTTAATTTTTTACACGAGAACGGTTGTACGGATTTTCATGCAAATTTCTGTGGATTTTCTCCATAGCACGAAGCAAATTCCTTAAAATTTTCAAAGGAATCCACACAAACGCTCTCTCGTAAAAAATTAAATTGCCCTGTTAAATTTGGCAGTAGCTGATGTGGCTTGGTTCTTTTCTGTTAAATGTATCTGAGGGGCTTGGAGGACAAGTCGCCTAAGTGCAGTTTTTGAATAAATTGAGATATTAATTATTTCAAGTATAATTAGTCTTTTTGCATATTCTGTGAAAAAGTTGCTCCCAATTTCCAATTTTTAAGCATCAAAAAGTCGGTTTTAAATTTCTCTCTGCCATAAGGATCCATGTGATTTTGAAACTTCAAACACCTATTTCTCAAAATAGCAAAATATTCACTGATGCGCCTTGTCCTTCAAGCCCCTCATTCCTCGCACTCATAAACTTAAACTTTTCATTTGCCAAGAAATCAGGAATAGCTCTACAACTCAAAAGCACTTGAAAGAAAAAGAAGTTTTGACTTTGTAAAACAAATTTTTAACTAACGTTTTGTGGGTGTATGGACTCCCATTTTCAACGGTATCTGTAACTCAGCTTTGTTGCACTGTTGAAAATGTGTACCTGTACATTGCACATCAGAAGCACATTCAAATACTATCAAAAATTCAAGCCTCTCCCCTACTATTTTTATGAACAGATATACCGATCTCAGTATGTCGCAATTATTCACTGAAAATCTCTGTATCTCCTCAATATCTTTACCTTTCATCCCCATATGTTCTTCTCTTTCTTGCTCTTCAATGAATGGAAAAATGAAGACTGTGCATCATAAATTCACTTTATGTTGCAGCCCTGCTTAGTCTATTGAAGTAGTTTCAAGTGATTGCAAGAAATCAGTTTGTAATCTTCTAGGATGGCTCAAAGCTTAAGACAGTTCATTTTTGTACTGTGCCTTAAAAATTTGCAAGGGCAATACCGAATTCTCATGACAATACAGTCGGTACAGTGCAGTAAAATGAAGAACCATATAGCCCCGAAAGAACTTAAAAGTCGCAACAACTGTCTCAGCCTCGCGCCAAATTTGTCATATCATGTGTTATCAAAAACACACTTAAAAATACAGGGCATTTGCATTTTTTCAATCCGTAGTGTTTTGGTATGTCCTATATTTTGAAATTTTTTCCATTTCTTTGTCAAGTTTTTTTATTGTGTTTTAATTTAAAAAGCGGTATGTTCATACACTATCAATGAGTCCATGGTATGTGTCTCAGGATTGCATCTTGATAATAGCACGTATTTACGCTAAGAGGAACTATGCTGCACGGTAACCCTACGCTTGTCGTACCTTTTAGCATAAATACTTCCAATTGAATGTAATTGATTAGCAATTAACAGTAACAACAAATTATCTGAATTCTTTGTCATAAATTAATGGAAATGAGGCCATAAAAAATCACAAAGGCTGTCATCAGCTACTGTGTTAGTGTACATCATGACTTTTTTTTTTTAAATTGGTTCAATTAGCAGTGTAATCATTGCTAATATGCATATCATTGATAAATGCTTCTTAGTGGAATAGACCCTAGTCTGTAAAAAAGATCTCATTCATTGTTTATTTAAAAAAAATTAGAGGAAGGTAGAAAAAATAAGCTATTGTTCAAGCTATTGTTATTGTTTTTTGCTAATCGGAAAATATCAATTAGGAGATTTTAATTTGGTCACATACACAGTCGATCAATGAGTGAAAATTAATATCAAAATATTTGCTGGGAAGATGCAATTTTTACTTTTTTCCACGAATTCTTTGTTTTTTGGGTTTTTTTTTTTTTTTGAACCTGGAAAGATACCTTGATATTTTTAGTCCAAAATTGAAGATTTTAACAGGCTTTAACCTTAAAAGGTATTTCTCCGTTATGGATCAGCTACAACAAACGTAATGCCATTAAATGAGCCTTGCTCAATAGATTAAACTTTCCCGTTAAAATAGCCTTACTAATCACTTTTTAAAAGTGGAACTAAAGCGCTTATTAATTGTTGAAAGTTCCTTGTTAATAAAACTGTAAGGTTTCTTTTTCATTTTACGTAATTAAATTGAACAATTTTTTATTTATCTCCATTGTAGATCAGGAAAATCGTTCAAGTTCTCAGCTAATTCAAAAATCTTTCATTCTCCCTATCTCAGTAGAAAGCCTGTTAGATCAAGAGAACCAATTTCGATATGAAAAGCATCTTGTTCTTAGATGAATGTTCTGAAGTAAAATTTGGGTTTCTCTTGTTTTTCAAACCTTTATGTTGGAAGTCAGTTAAAATCGCTCCGAGCCATCAACAGCCTTCAACTCTAAGGACATGCCTTTTCAATTGTGTTTTAATTAAAAGTTTAGTAAATTTTGTCACTTGACTAGAATTTTGTAATCTAAATGTTTTAATTTGTAATCATATTTTTTCTTTTTGTATTTGTTCAGTTTTTTACAGCCAACTAAAGGACAAAAAGGATCGTTTGATCTCATCAAAGTCCCTTTTCTTATTTTCCGTGAGTTATTCCACTGGTAACTTTTCTAAATCCCTGTCGTAGTATACATCGTCCTAGTTTATATTCCTATTTTTTCCAATTTTTACTTTACCTATGATTTTTAGTTTACTTTTATGTATTGTAAAATTTAGTAAAAAATATGAAACTTGTAAAGCAACCGTGTAATTAACGATAGCTGTTTACTACATGTAGAAAATTTACAAGCCGATTGCATCAGTTTTATATTTTCTGGAAAAATGTGCGTAGTTATTTAAGTAATTTTTTAAACCATTAGTTGATTTGTACCTAAAGTTATCGGCATATATTTTTAGTAAAATTGTCGTAATCTGTATAAAAATTTGTAAAAAGATAAATCTTGTATTTTAGTCTCATGCACAGTTATAGAAAGATTTTTTTCAGTTTCAGTAATCGGGTAAAAATAATTCTAAAAGAATTGATTCATCCCTCATTTATTTGCAGAGCTAATCTGATAATAATTGCAAAGATTTCATTTTGAAATTTGCGTCATGTTTCGAGGGGATTTTCTTTATTTTTTATCGGATGTTAAGTTTTAAATAATCCAGAATAATTAGCTCACAAATTTATTGTAACATGAGTACGTGATCGTTTTTATTCTTTTGGGAGTATTTACATGTATCTGGCTTACAATTTTTTCTTGTGTTTTCTTACCTCTCCAAGAAAATCTTTAAAATTCCACCAAACATGAAAATCATGTTAAATTCTGCTTGACAGCTAAAATACGAATTCTTCAGTTCCGATTCCATGTTACTATATAATTTTTTTTTTTTCATTTACAGTATGTGATTGTGCGTATGTAGTTACCTAGCTTTTGTACACATTTCCGAATTCAGGAGTTCCAAACGCACAAGTATCCTCTATGATCATCACTATCAACTATTCCAAGCGTGAATGGACAGGAGTGTATTTTTATAGAATTACGAATGTTTGATCGAGAGTAAATAATCTTCCCAACTTTTTGCAAGGGCAGTGAAAACTTCCCCTCTTCAAATAAACATTCATGCATGCAGGGTAATCAAAAAGTTCTGCATCACCTCTATAAACTGAGGGATCTTGCCCATTTTCGGGGTCGTCCCTTCAAGTTTTGGGGGTTTCCCAAAACTTGAACTCCTTGAACTTGTCTCCTTTGCGCAAGGAGTATTCACAAAATTTCAAGTCCCTGTCTCAATTTTTTGAAAGAAGCTGAAGGTACAGGATTTTTGAATTGCCCTATGTGCAAATGACTTTTTCAATTATTAAGGAAGAATGTCATAGTTCCTACAAACTGTGCATTTAAAGCAGGAATCTTTCCAATTAATATGAAAAAAGGTTTTGTTTCTAATGGCCAAGAAAATTGATCAGGATTATTTTAATTTCCTGGAAGAAGATATCCTGCAGCCTTCCACTTTTCTTTACAATCTACTTAATATGATTGGAAATATTATTCACTCTTGTGTTTTGTGAATGCCAAGCTATGTCTTTCTAAATTTGAGTTCATCTTTCAACTTCCCACAGCAAGCACTAATTATAAAATCAGCCACTTTTATCGCTGATGCACTATTCTATTTTACCCCTGCTTTTTTGTAAAGCAAATAAAGCTGTTAAAAATGTTTACCTACATTAATGAAACATTTTGCTTTTCACCACTATTTTGTTCAATTTTTGCTTCACGCACATCTGAAACTATCAACTAGCAAAAAAATTCTCAAATGAGATTGTTTTTATGGATCTAAAAAACTGTTATGTATGAATAATACCGTTGAGTATTATTTTTCTTGTATTATTTGAATAATTTTTTCTATGAAAAATAAATTTTTGTTAGTAATATATAGCCTTGGGGTGTAATTTGATTATCTCCTTATCCATCATAATGTACAAAATATTTATTTATTTATTAAGCAATGAACAGTCTCTAAACGCAATCTACAAGCGAACAATCATTTAAATTACAAATTACTACAATATTTAATACAAGGAAACAATAATTTGAAAGATAACATTACAGCAAACTAGGATAACAAAATATCTACTCATATGTACACAAAGTTCATACCTTTGCTTAAAACTTGAATTGAATCACATCTTGAGTTCGGAAAGAAGGTCATTCCAGGGTTGGTTAAATCAATTTTTCACTTTTTTAAGACTTTTTGGCCTTACCGTAGACCCTGAACGAGAACTTAAATTCGAGGAAAATGAAGTTTTAAATGTTCATACCCCTTTTTTACTGTCAGAACTCAAAAGATTACCTCATATTCATGATAAATTTATGGAACAGCGCTGTCAGAAGTTGGGTTTTCCTCAAATTTAGCACTTTTTGTAAAGTCTACGTTAACAAAAAACAGTTAATTTTGTCCTTATCGTAGACCATACAAAAAGTGCTGAATCTAAGAGAAATTCAACTTTTGTTGGCGCTGTTCTTTTCATGTATCATTATTGTGAAGTGATCCAGTGAGTTCTGACAGTAAAAAAGGGGTATGAACATTAAAAACTTAATGTTCCTCGAATTGTTGTTCAGTGTCTACGGTAAGGACAAGAAGCCTAAAAAAAAGTAAAAGCTTTTTGAACCAACCTTCCAGCACCGAACAAGCCTGCAATTAGGAGAGAAAATATGGAAATTGGTTGTACCCAATACTTTCCAAGTTGGAATATTACCCAAGGAACTGTTGCAATACAGTTTCATTCCATTGGAATCATTTTGCCATGAAACTGAAAATCATAATTAAAATTTGTCCAATTTGCATCATTATGTTCATTGCATATTATTATGTCCTCGTCCAGATCAGAGAGACAGGAAAAACGCAACTTCTCAAGGAATCGCAACTTAATCCCACCAGAGAAATAATTGCATCGCCTTGAATTGCCAGGATAGGCAACATACACTACTGGAAATCGGTTATAGGACATTTCGTCAACGATTTTTTTGTCCGCGCACCTGTTCAGTCCAGCAATTTACGTCCACGCGTTTTTTCGGCACGGGAGTTTTGGTCCACGTGCCAGTTGAGACCCAAAGTTAATTGGCCCATATGTAAATAGAAACGACAATTGCTCACGACGTTTTTGGATGAAAATGGCAAATGTCTTGGAAGAATGAAGGTTTTGCTTGTTTTTTTTTTGTTTTGTCTGTTTGGTCCAACGGAGAATAATACATAGTTGAGAGTTTTGGTAAAAATGGCGGAATTCACTAAAACTCTCTACACCTCTTTGGTGTAATAGGACTTAATTATCTTTCAAGATTTTCCCACCTTGTTATACCTGAACCGGATAAACCTCTATATTTGCCTCAGCTGAAGGCTCTTAGATTTTTCCAGTGTACGATAATTATCTTGATTTATTTTGCGAGGAAAGATCTGTGCTTTTAAAGGATGCCTGTCATTCTTAGTACGTTCAATTTCGTATAATACTGTGCAACACCTCTGTTGTGAAATAGTTGCTTCAGGCGTCGCGGACGGGCGGCCAGCGCGTAACGCGCATTAGCGCCTACAAACCTAAGTGGATACCTCAAGCATTATGCAATGCGTGAAGTATCCACTTAGGTTTGTAGGCGCCAGTGAGCCTCTCGCGCTGGCAGCACGCCGCTCCGCTCTGTTAAGCTTTAATTATTTATACTCGCATGGTCAGCGTTTTTTAACTCATGATTTTGGTATGTTTGCACACCCTGCATTGATTATTCTCATTTAAATTGATGGGGAAAAAATATGTATCAATTTATCAAAGGAGAATAATAATATAATGTGTGTTTTTTAAATATTGGTGGTTCCGTGTCAAATTTAATGATTTCCAGAGCACTTTAATTTTTTCTTTTACATTTTGTGCTTTTAATGTGCTGCAGCGAGGTGTACGCGCAACCAAACGCTCAAAATTTGACGTATTTGACTCTAAAAGATCGATGTAAAAATGGGTTAAAACTAAAGATTGCGTGCTTCTTGGTTTTTTTTTCTCTTTTATTCATTTTTGCAGTTTCTGTCGGCACAACTGCGGCTTATGGAGATTAATGTCGCTTGGAAAAGGTTTTACAAATATATGTCACGTTTTAAAAATATAAATGTTTTCAAAATGAAGTAATAATTTTGTAAAGAAAAATTTAAAAAAAAATAAAAAAAGTACCTACCTATACGTATATAAGGTATATCGTACATCGAATATTTTAAGGATAGAAATAAAACCAAATATTCATCAATGACAATTTAAAAAGATGATTCAAAAGGAGAAAGTAATAACATTTCATATATACAATGAACAACCATAACAACACCTCCTTCTCTCTCAATTTCTCATTTCCATATTGTCAATATAATTTTACATACCGACAAAAATATAACGCTTGGACCAAGTCACCGTTGCTTATTCTACGTGTGGGCGTAAACTACTGGACAAAAAAGATACGCGGACAAAAAATCGTTGACAAAATGTCCTGAAACCCTAAAAATCACAGTAGGAGTGCAACTTAATCGTAGGTACTTTTTTTCTTGGAGGTATATGAAGTATCTTCATTAAAATTGCAATTTGATTGTGTGATTGCTACTTACAACAATCAATGCTATTTGATGACTTTTTTTTTGCCTATTTTTCCATTTCTAAATTTATCAATTTTTACAATTTCGCATAAGTATATCTCAAAAGGGCTCTACTTTGATTTGAATAAAAAAGCTGGCTATTCGATAGTTCGTTTGCTTCCGCATCCATCGATGTATTACACTGCCGTGCTAAGGAAGAACGCCGTATGACCCTTCAGGCGTTGCCAAATTTCTCTTGGTAAATCACGAATTCTCTGGAGAATTTGTCAATATTTTTCTTCCAATTTTTCACATAATTTTGTTCACAATATTACCCGAAGATTCTAAAAATTTAAAGGAAAAATATTCATAACTTCCCTCAAAAATAAACATATTATAAGGACAATTTGGCAACTCTCGAATGTTCATACGGCGTTTTCCTTAGCACGGCAGTATACCTCGCATGGATATTTTTTGTTCGCTAAATAAGGTCATTTTTGTAACGGCTTTCTGGAGCGACGACGCTTGTTAAGTCCAAGCAGATAGGAATTTCAGCCTACTAAAACACCGAGTAGCATTAATTGTAAGGTTTCCTGTGTAATTTTTGACGCAGTTTTGGTTTGAATCGTTGGAAGATGGAGTAGGCACAATTTGGCTAAGGATTCCATGGAATCTGTCCGCAAGTCTCTCAGATCATGAGCGAATGTGATTCAATTGATGATTGATCCAATCGTCTCGATACAACCTCGGATCACTTATTTTTAGTGCGGCACGCTTGTATGAGTAGTAGTGAATCGGCGCAACTGAAAACACGAACAAGATGAAGAACATCAAAGACGAAAAAGTTACCTCATAGTGACATTTTTATGTGTTAAAGAAGCATTCTCTCACAATTACGTGGAAGTTTCTGACACCAATGATGCCTTAATTCAAAACGTAAAGATACGAGAAAAAGATCTCAAATTCAATTTTTCTTGTTTCGCGAAACTTATTGAATTTCACAACCGCTTTTGAATAAGTTGCTATCTCGGCAACTCTCACAGTTTTGCATGAGAATACTTACGATGACCAAGGCAAGAAGACTTAAAAACCACAATCTGAACCGAACGTTTAGGCCCTCATTTTTTGAACAGGACTTACACACACAAAAAAAATTATTATTATTTAATAATCAGAATAAACTTCTTCGGACGTTTTTCAAAATTACGGCTCTATTGAAGACTCCAAAATTATGAACATTTTTGGTCAACATCATTGAACAGGGTCACTCACATGGGCTACAGAAAAGCGCCTTTAACCTACTCCCTAATCTTAATGCAAAATTCTGATACCACTATTCGTGCGTCACGACAGTCATTTTGCATAGCCGGCTATTTGAAGGCAAATCATTGGCCCAGCCCCAGTCAGGCTACAAGATACGAATTTCATACTTACTTTGTGGCCTTCTCCTCATTTGGAAAAAGCGGAAATGTCATTCACGGAAGACAAGATAAATTAAAACCACGAAGTAACTTTTCAAAATTCAATTTGCTCTTCAGAATTTAAAGCTCAAATCAAAATTTCAGCCGATCAAAATTTTCCGAAGCTGAACTTAGCAGCCTAATTTTTCAAGGGTGGTATTAAATCGAATAATAAACTGAACCATGACTTTGATGATGAAGAATTCCATTTGGATTACATTTTGCAGTAAGGAACCTCTATTTCTGGCCCATTTTAGAAACAACATACATCCCATTGGTTTCCCTATGCAGATATGTGCTTTTATAGGAGAGCAAAAGATAGTGGTTCATTTTTGCAAAAAAGGTTAGGTTAGGTTAGTTCCAAGTATACGATTTTCTATCATGATGAACTTTAAAACTAAGGGAGGTCTACTTGCTTTTGGACTCCATGCTCAAGCAAAGAAGTGAGAAATTTAGCGCTGAGCATGGAGTCCAAGATCTCGGACGAGATGAGCAGGCAATTATATCAAGGGTGAGCATGGAGTCCAATATCTTGGATGCGATGCTACATAATCGTCTAGTTCATCAGTAAAAACACTTATGTGTGTAAGGAAACTAATGGTGCATACGTCGTTTCTAAACTGAGCCAGAAACTGTAGTTCCCAAATTGCAGAATACGGTCGATTTCCGAATGCATACGGCTTCGCCGCACGACTAAAAATTTACCTGTCCATTGTAAAACTTGCAAAGCCGATAAGTACGGACACCGAGGGCTGGGGGACGAGGAGGACCACCGAAGAATCATATCGTAACTTTGAAAGCTCACCGTCGACAAGAAGTAGATCGACGCCGTCAGCATCGTGATCCGAAATTTTTTGTACAAAAGCTCCACGAATCCGGCCTAGAAAAGAGAAGAAGAAAAAGAAGCTTCGTGAAGATCTTGCTTCGGTAAAAATGAAGTTCTGCAGTTGGACGTCCATGGGTTGGGTGAAAAGGGAGGTTTGAGGAAGCCTGAAATGAGGGGTGTGGATGAAAAGCAGCACAAGTGCAGTTTTTGAAAAAATTGAGATATTAATGACTTCAAGTGAAACTAATCTTAAAATTTGCTCCCGAATTCCAATTTTTGACATAAAAAGTCACTTCTAGCTCTCTTTCTGTCATGTAATTTCGGAACTTCAAACACGTATTTCTCGAAATAGCAGAAACAGGCGGTGAAGACATCTTCGCAGTTTGACGCGCCTTCAATCCGGCGGAGCTGCAACATGCCTACACCCGTGGTCAAATAGTTGTATGTCACGCCTGCCCCAAATGAACTAGAATATCGATGGTTCCACGCGAGAAAGAGCTTATTGACCTCGATTGCAACGTTGCAAACCATAGTTAATGTTTGAATTTCTATCAATATTTATCAAAAGACACGCACAGATTCTCTGAAAAAATTTACAATCATTTTAAGAACGATATTCATTGAAATCACGGGAAATTTCGTCGCGTTATTATATTTAGTCCTATTTTCCTATTTTCCCTTTTATCGAAAAAAATCCATGGTCCTTGATTCTAAATCCTAACTCTTAGGGTAGTTATTTTGATGATTTCTGGCTCACAGATAAAAACTCCTTTCTGCATAGGGAAACTAACGACACTTATGCTGTACTTAAAATGAGGCAGACATGGACCACTAGACAAGGTACGAATTTCAGCATTCTGATTCATGTTCCTTAATTAAAATTTCAAGTAGAACACGATAAGCATAACGAAAATTACTGAAATCAACTCCTTACGAAGGAATTAAATGATTCTTGATGCGTGAATTCAAACCACCCGCTCATGAAAACTCAATGCAATACGTGATTCACATCGCGCGCTAAACGTTATCATGGCAGTATCTACGATTTAAAAATCTGGCAGCCTCAATTTTGACGCTTTGGTTCAGCTATAGCAAATTGCTCATAGTTTGAACAACATATGGTAGGAAATGAACATTGCTCGATTGAGAAGCTTGCTGAAACCGTTGTGGTACGCGATTTGACACACGTAGAACTTTGCGTTTATTGTGAGCGGGCAGTTCAAATTCCTCATAACCAATGTGAAATAAAAACGTTGAAATATTCGTTAGGAGGTTAGTTTCAGTAATATTCGTTGCACTACTTGTGTTCTACGTGAAATTCTGGTTATGAAACATGTATCAGATGGCTTAAATTCGTACCTTGTCTTGTTGTCCATTGTAGTTCTCAATTGCAATATGTGGTCTATTTAAGGAACAGATATGGATAAGACTTCCTCAAGGAGAGGATGTGTCGGAGTAATTCTGAGCACGACTTTATGAGGTAGATGATATGATTGACGAATGATTATGCGTGACTTTTCTACCTACCTCAAAGACACTCGTTTGGAAGACGCTCATGGACAAGATCACAAAAGCAACCAGCTGCAAAGCATCTTGGATTCTGAAAAGAAAACCCAAATTTGTTAATAGAACCAGTCTGTCTTATTCACAGACGCTTTTCATCTGCAAGTTACCATTTTTACCAGAATGCTCGTCGCTCGTCCGTGATATGCGCCGAGGAAACTCGAATTAGTCTCATTTCCCTGATAAAAAGTGGCAGTAGAATGTGTGTTCCAAAATATTATAGACCTAAAGCCAGCTGTACAATTACTTATAGCCTTTCATAGTCGATAGCGATTAAGCAACAGCCAGGCGATAAAGTTTATGCTAAACGTTACTAAATACGGATACTAGGACTTAGTTAGTTTTTGGACTACCGCTCTCTTTTTGTGCCGTAGTATCTTGATTTATTTTGCGAGGAAAGCTCCGTGTTTTTGAAGTATTCCTGTCATTCTTAATATGTTGGAGCGCCTTCAATTTCTTATGATACTGTGCAATACCTCTGGTGAGAAATAGTTGCTTCAGACGCCGTGGCACGCTGCGGCGCGGCGGGCGGGCAGAGAATGCGAAACGCACTTTGGCACCTACAAACCTAACAGGGATACTTCACGCATTGCGCAATGCGTGAAGTATCCCTGTTAGGTTTGTAGGCGCCAGTGCGTCGCCGCTCCGCTTTGTGTTAGGCTCTAATATTTAATCTCGCGGAGTCAGCGTTTTTCAACTCATGATTTTGAAATTTTCGCACACTCTGTATGGATTATTCTTATTTTAATTGATGAAAAAAATACGTTTTAAAGGAAAATATAATGTGTGTTTTGTAAATATTAAGGTAGTTCCGTATCAAACTTCTTATAGCCTTTCTCATAGCCTTTTATAGCCAACTTAACTTTCTTCAACGAACAACTTTTAAACTTTCTTGTAGCCTTTTATAGCCATGGCGATAAAGAGTAGAGCCCAGCGACAGGAACGACTGTATACTTTTTTATAGCTTCGTATAGCCCGGCTATATGATTTGCTCCGCTTTTTACAACCAGTTATATGATTTTCAATAGCCTTCTTTAGTCGGCTATAAGAACTCCTATGGTATTTTGAAACGCAGTTCCTACCGCCAATTTTTACCAGGGTTATTCTACACGGAGAAAAAAACTTCGTGCGTGGGACCCGAAGTTTAGGTCATATGGATCTCTGAAGTTTTCGGATTGAGCATCTGAACACTTAGGTCCAGCTGCTGAGGTTTGGATCGCACATCGGAAACTTCAGTTCTTACATCTGAAGTACTTCGGTCTTCACATCCGAACAACTTCGGTTCTCACATCCGAGAAACTTCGGTTCTCACATCTGAAGTACTTCAGATGTAAGAACTGGAGTCTCAGATGTGTGATCCGAACCTCGACAGCTAGACCTAAAGTGTTAAGATGCTCAATCCGAAAACTTCAGAGATCCATATGACCTAAACTTCAGGTCCCACGCACGAGGTTTTTTCTCCGTGACAGGGTGACCCATAGGACTAAGTACGAATATTGAAGGAGTCGATTCTTTGGGCCAAAAAAGACGTTTTTGAAGTATGGCTTTTTTCTCCCCAAAAACACATTCCCTGGGGGCTCCATCACCCCTCCCCCCCCTATTATCCCCTATTAGTCTATAGTATCTCAAAAACAGTGACTCATGGCGAAAGGACGCAAGAAACAATATCGCATTATTTTTCAACGCTGAATGTAGTGATGCCGTCAAAAATCAATTTTTGTCGCTAGAATCATCAATTTTGGCCACTTTAAGGTTCGATACCCCCCTGAAACCCCCCTAAAAATAAGTATTTCCTTCTTCGGAGATTAAAAATGAAAAGAGCGCTAAGAATTACCCATAGTTACCAATCTTCATTAATTTTTGTTGATAAACATTGTCACAGTATTAAAAAGACGATATTTTTCCTCCAACTTTGGAGAGCCGTGGCCGTTGCCCCCAAGGAGAGCATTTTTGGAAAAAAAGTCACATCACAAAAACGCCTTTTCTTAACTCAGAGAATCGACTCTTTCAATATTCGTGCTTAATCCTGGGTCAACCTGTATACGATTGTGAAGAGAGAAAAGTTCACTTTTATGTGTCAGTGCATAGGACTACTACTTCCATATTTCAGTATGTTACTCCTCAGTAAATCCATTGTGACTTGGTATCACGCGGAAATGAAGGAAAATCTTAGCTTTCCACTTATATCAAACTACTGACGTTCATGAATGTGCGCACAAGCGCAACTGTTCGAGCTGCAAAGTAGGTATGTGATGTGGTATCACGCAAAAATGGAGGGCAATCTTAGTTTTTCACTGGCGTTTATGGATATGGATTCGGTTTTACTGCTCGCCACGTTGAGTTGAATGCGGAAATCAAGCGCGCAACTATTGGAACTCCGGACTTGGAATGTGATGTGGTATAACGCGGAAAAGAAGGAAAATCTTAGCTCTTCACTTGTCACAAGACTGCACGCTCAGCAATATTTTCATTATTCCATTTACATTGAATTTCACCCCGAGTAGTAGCAAAATAAAAATAATTTATGGAAAAAAAAATAATGAAAAAAATTTAGAAAATAAAGAAAAAGTAGCTAGCATATGGAAAGTAGACAGGAAATTTAAAGTGAGTGTCACTATTTACCAAAGCTAATGGGTCTATATCCTATCTACAAAATGGATCTTTTTTCCGTCTAGAAAGTTGATAGGGCTATTTCCTTAAGAAAAGATATCCAAAAACCTGATGAAAAATAGAGAAAAATTGGATATTTTCTTTATCCATTACTTAGAAATTTAAAATTCAGAAAACAGATAGAGAAAACACAGAATGTTGACAACAAAATCGTCCGTTTTCCTTGTATTTAGTGCCCGGAACATGGACAGAGAATAGAAGTTTTTTAATAATTTATTTACTTCTATTTGATACATCTATTTTCTTTCCATTTTCTCTCTATTTTATTTTCCTGTCTAGAAAATAGAGAATTTCTAAATTAGTGCTTAACAGAAAATAGAACCCCATGCTACTTGGGACTTTATGCCCAGATAAATATTTCAGAAAATCGAAGAGATTTACGAATTTGAGGAATGAGGGACCCAGTAGCATGAGAAAATATTCTAACTGGAAAAGATGAAAGTCATAGCAGCTTTTATTACATTAAGAGGAGTCATTTCACAATTTTTTTTCCCCATTGACGAGTGTACATTTCCGTACCTTTTTTAGGGCGTGCATTACATGGATAAGTACCTAACGAATAACCAGAAACTATTCGTCTCATCAGCAGGCGGATTTACAAAAATTTCAAAAGTAAATGCGTTCGAGTAAATTGATAGAATAGCCAAATCAACAGCCAAAAAGCAAAACCACGCATCTCCATTGCAGTGTTTCAAAATTTAAGCTCCTGCTCAATTTTTTAGGAGAGAAACAAGTCAACTTTTTAGTTTGAAATTTTTGCAGAAAATTCCGCTAACAGAGAAGAAAAATCATGCCGATTTTCAAGAAGTTACGTTGACCAGTTTTCGACAAGATAAAAAAAAGAGACGCGGTTTCGAACTTTGGTCATCGAATTGGAATTTGAAACGTCGTAATGAGCGCTTCACCAAGTCAGGATTCGCGGTTGTTTCTTGTTTCAATGTTTACATTGGAACTATCGAACACCGATAGGTCGAATACCCCAACAATGAAGATGTTGCATGTGTGAGGAATTTGCGATTTGACTGTTGATTCTTATGTAAAAGTTCGCGAGAAACACGATGGTGCCACTGGTTTCCTCTGAAATCCACTCCCAAGCTCAAAAAAGCTCTCGAGTTGAGACCAAAATGGAGGGGATATCCCACGTTATCCTGAGAGTCCACCTCTACATCAAGACAAACTCTCCATGCAAAGATAGGGACCAAATACATTAGCAGTGATGCCGTGTCTTCAGTTACAGAGTCCCCAAATAAAGTGGCAGCCCTGTCAATGTATTTTCTCCCTATCTTTGTATGGAGAGTTTGTCTTGATGTAGAGGTGGACTCTCAGGATAGTGTGGGATATCTCCTCCATTTTGGCCTCAACTTGAGAGCTTTTTTGAGCTTGGGAGTTGATTTCAGAGAAAACCAGTGGCACCATCGTGTTTCTCGCAAACTTTTACATAAGAATCAATAGTCAAATCGCAAATTCCTCACACATGCAACATCTCCATTATGCCGGACTGGTTATACTAAATTTAGAAAAAGGGGTTCGCGATTAACTCACCGGCTAACACTACTCACTCCTGAGGTCGACACTCCGGCACCGTCTGCCGGCACTAGCTCAGAATTTATTTTATTATTATTTTTCTTTAGCTCTGCTTTTTCAAAATCCTTATTTTTCAAATCAGTTACATACATACATACATATCAAGCCGCTACCTCAGCGCACTAGAGCGCTCTGCGACTCCAAGTCGCCATCGGAATCGATCCTCCCACAAATCATCGGGCAGATTACACCGTCTGATCTCCCCTCAACTCCCGCCCGCCAACCTTTTACTGGACGTCCACGCCGCCTTTTTCCGGGAGGAACCCAATCAAATAAGTACCTTCAAATCAATTAAAGTTTTAAAATACATTTTATATTCATACCAGTTCTCTTTATTATCAAGCATTGGTTTGTGTACTCACATGTAACCGGTCAACTGAAATCCTTTCTTGACGGAAACCACACTGGAGAGGACGTTGAAACAAATATCAATTAACACTAACGCCAACTGGAAACATATGATCAGCGTGTACCTCCTGTCAGAAATTTTCATTTTACGGTAAATGAAATTACGCGTGCTTGTGCATTCAAACGACCTACAAACGCAGTTCACCTATGCCGACAGCATGACAGCATGCTCGGGGTGCCTTACCCTCGTGTCTCGTGTGCGTGCGGCCGGGTAGTGTTGTCCCGGCTGTCATGACAACAGAGTGGTGGCGACTTTTGCGGGTTGCCAACACTGGACTTTGCCCTGATGAATGCATGCAACCAATGAAATAACGGATACTTTGGGCATTTTTTACAAGGAAAAAACAGTTCTTAAGTTAAACTGCGTTTTGAAGCAATGAGAGGAACGATTTCTGGCTCAGTTTAGGAACAACGTATGTACCTTCAGTTTACGTATGCACATGTGTGTTTTTACGGATGAGCCAGAAACGCTAGTTCGAAATTGAAAAATATAGTCCAGTTATTCCTCAGCACACTTCAATGTGTTTTAAGTCGAAATCTCAAAATCCGATTTTTCAACCCAACCGGGCAAAAATACGTCTTCCCAAGTAGCATTTCTCAACGGAATAATCGCTATATATTGCGATTTTATCGCCGATAAAATCGCCAGGATCATCAAAATTTGAGCGATTATCTTCGATCTTATCGCTATAAAATCGCGTTTTTATCGCCTGACAATTGATTGCCATATTTTCAAAATAAAAATCGCGATAAATGGCGAATTACTCCATTTTATCGACAAAATTGATCTCGATTTTATCGAACCAAAAATAGCGATTTGTAGCGATTTAATCGCCATTTATTGCAATTTCTAATGCGATAATATATCGATATATTGCCTCCGATATAATCGCGATAAACGCGATAAATAGCGATAAAATCGCTATTTATCGCAATCACTGCCAATTGGGTTCTGAGAATTTTACCTCCTATACGAAGGTCAATTTTTCTCATAGACTGTTACACCTTGATGGCTAAAGTACGAAACCACGTACCTCCGTTTGCGGGCCTATCTTTTAAAGTTCAAAAATTAAATTTTTATTGCTGCCACTGCAACGAGAGGATACATACTGCTTTTTGGCATGAATTTGACCTCTAAATCACAAGAAGTATTGATATGGATGTTATGTTTTATGTTCGAGGTATGTAAACTCTAAACACCTAATTTTTGAGGCCTTAATTTTTTTTTAAACACCACCTGTTTTTGATGACTTAAGTGAAAAACCACGTATCTTTTTTAGCGACGTTGCGGACTTCCTGTCGTACTTCATTTTCTCTCTAAAAACTAATCAACGTAATTTTTGGGAAAC
Source organism: Bemisia tabaci (assembly GCF_001854935.1). Classification (NCBI taxonomy): domain Eukaryota; kingdom Metazoa; phylum Arthropoda; class Insecta; order Hemiptera; family Aleyrodidae; genus Bemisia; species Bemisia tabaci. Next base: position 3,025,280 of record NW_017547202.1, on the reverse strand, counting down.
TGCCTTGATTTTTCCTCTTTCAGGATTCCTCTTTTCTTCGAAAAAATAAAATTGGAGTTAAAATGAGCCAGTTGCGCTGTTCACAGAATCTTGTTTTTATGCTTCATTCTTGTAGTAGATTAGCTAAGAATAAGAAGATCTATCCAAACAGCAACTTTCTACGTTGAACATTAACCGAGATATCGTCCTTCGAAAAGTCGGGTTCATAATGTCATTCACTGCGATAGTGCCACACACACACACACACATGGACATGGACATGGACATGGACATGGTATATACACTGAAAAAAAATTCTCGGCGTTTTTATCAAGGTCCGTTGTTACCTTTACCATCGCACTTTTTTTATTAATTATCGGTAATTTTACCAAGACAGACTGGTAAGCTTACCTAAAAACCCGTATTTTTACTATTTTTTACAGGCAAGAACACCACTCTTATTGGTAATCAATTCTCGGTAACTTTGCCATTTTATATCGTTAATTCTACCACAGTCGATAAAAAATATTGGCGTTTTTACCAAGGTCCAGTAAAATTACCGAGAAATTCCATAAATGGTAATTTAACCAAGAAAAAACTGGGATCAAATAGAACCCTGAATTCTTGGTAATTTTACCCTTTCCTTAGTAAACACACCGAGATTTTATTTTTCAGTGTACTATCGCGGTGGATAACGTCATAAACCCGACTTTTCAAAGAACGATATCTCGGTTGATATTCAACGTAGAAAGTTGCTGCTTGGATAGATCTTCTTATTCTTAGCTAATCTATAAAAATCACACATCTAAACACGACTTCGTTACCAGCGCAACTGACCCACTGTGGAACATCGTAAATGGATATACTTGGTTTCACACTTTGGCCATCGATATCTCGTAACCTTTTCATGGTGCTTTCGTAGTGAAAATTGGGGCGCTTTCGGTATGAATCAACATCGCGTGCCGACGCACGACACCCATGTTTTTTGTTTGAAGCTTTTCGGCGTCACCTCTTTTTGCCGGTGGAAAAGTTCAGCGCCTCAAATATGTGCCTGGATGAGCAGATTTGTGACAGTGCTGTCAGGTGGGCGCTTCTGAGGCACTTTTAATGGCTCCATGCAGGAATTTTCTATTTGAAAAAATTATGTTGATATTTTTTCCGGGTTGAAAAGTCAGAATTCGAAGCGCGCAATTTTTCGACAATGAAACCTTTTAACCACTTTTCTGAAGTGCATGTAAAGTGAAAGGGATGTTGCCTTTTACAAACTGTAAAAATTGTTACAACTTCATGACTCTTGCGGATCTAAACCGAGCAGTGGCGTGGCGTGAAGGATCGATTATATTATCGATATTTCTCCATTTGAAGTTGTGGTAAAGAATCGATTATCAAGGTGTTCGTTGCAAATACCTTGATAATCGATCATTTTCCATACATTTTAATGGCAGATCAATCGATATATCGCAAAACACGCCACACCACTGAAACCGATGTCGGAGATATCGATGGCTAAAATGCGAAACCGCACGTATCTGCATTGCGGTGTTTCAAAATTTTAGCTCTTAGTTTCTTATTTTCAAAGAGGAGAAAGTAAACATTTTGGCTTGAAATTCATATCGACGGTGTAAGTCGGCAATCACATAACTCGTTTGCGGTGTCTGAAAATCTCCGCCTCTATGTTAATTTTTTAAAGGAGAACAAATTGATATCATTCCTTGAAGTTTTTGCAGAATTTTCTTCGCACAAAGAAGAAAAATCACGGCAGTTTTAAAGAATTGCCGTTGAGTAGTTTTCCGTTCAAAAAATAAAGTATAACAGGAAGTCTGCGACGTCGCAAACCGAGTTATGTGATTGCCGACTTACACCGTCGATATAGAGTATTTTGCTAACAGAGAAGAAAAAATCAAGAAGGTTCTCAAAAAATGCGTTGACTATAGTTTCTCAAGGAAAAAATGAAGTATGACAGCTCAGCAAACAAAGATAAGTGGTCTTATTATATGTTTATTTATTTATGTGGAAATGTTTTATTTTTTATTTTAGTGGAATAATATTCGGAAAACTATATAAAAATATTTTTCTTCCATTAGATTTCTATTATTTCAAACTAACGGAAAACATCAATAGGTACCATTTTTTTAAAATAGGAAATTCCTGCAGAAACGTTAATACCGCTTAAGTGTCATTCATTGCTGTGCAACGAGAATCAGCATGGTAGGTACTAATACGATGTTATCTTGATTTTAACATGGTACTAACTTTACTATTTTTCGCAGAGTTAAGCTGGAAAAAAAAAACACGCATTGGATCTAGAGTCCAGACTCTTGAAAACATTGACAAGAAAAAGGACTCTTGATTCAATCAGATTTAAGCTTAAATCAAAAGGAAATCCGCTCAAATTAAGAGGCTTGCTTCTTGATTTAAGCTTAAATCTGATTGAATCAAGAGTCCTTTTTCGTGTCAATGTTTTTAAGGATCTGGGCTCTAGATCAAATGTGTTTTTTTTCCAGTTTAGGCGTGGAAAATTACTGTGATTTTCTTCTTTAGGTTTTTCTGCTTTGAAAAGGAGTTTAAGAAAATCATTTCAAACGCTTATAATGCAAAAAATAAGAAATAAAGAGGTAAAAAATATCAGAATCGTTAATTTTTAAGCGACACATGCAACTCTCCAGTTTGTGCTGCGTATCCATCTTAACACTTTAACCGTTGATTATCCTGTTCAGTCGTGTACTTGCATATAATCCGCAAAAAATTTTACACAATCGCTGGTGGATAGAGTGAGGCAACGTGCTGATTATCTTTTCATTTCAAAAACGCGGAGAAATCGCTGTTTTTTTATGATTTATCTTAAGTCTGAGATTTAACTTTATCGAGTGCCTATTCAAGTGGACTCCTTCGATTGCAATTGTTATGTTTTCCCCCAACGTTGCAAGACTATATGATATTTCAGCTCGTTAAACAGATTTTGCGTTTTGTAGAAGATATTGTAAAAGCTGAACAGAATGCCTTGTAGTGTCCCTATATTGGGGAAATACACTGGAAAAAAAAAAACACATTGGATCTAGAGTCCAGACTCTTGAAAACAACTCTTGTAGTTCAAGCGGAGAGAAACATCTCGTCACCTTCCAGCCAAAATATCAAAAGCACCATGCAAATTTTAAAAATTTCCACAGAAATTTTTTTTTTACAAAGAAATTTTTGGTTGGATCTGTTTAAAAATTCCGGTGAATTTTATCGGCAGCACAGGCAATATTCAGTGAAATTTTTGAACAGCTTCGTAAAACAATTTCACTGCAAAAATAAAACGGCTGCGGAAATTCTTAAACGTCGCATGGCACTTGTGATACTTTGATGGCCAGAATTGCCGTGCTGAGGAAAAACGCCATATGAACATTCGAGAGTTGCCGACTTTCCCCGCATAAAATACGTATTTTCTAGAAAAATTATTCATAATTTTCTTTGAAATTTTCAGATATTTTAGATAAAATCACTGACGAAATCCTCCACAAAATTGGAGAGGAAATATTCACAAATTTTCCTGAGAATTCGTGATTTGTTGAGGGAAATTTGTTGATGGTTCATACGGCGTTCTTCCTTAGCACGGCAAAGATGGTGACGATCTCTAGACTTGGAAAACAAATTTCGTTTTTTATCGTAGAAATTCGGCAACACGTGGGGCGTTAGTTTTTTTTTCGGATCGGCGCGAATCGGCGAGATGCGTGTCTCGGGTCCGATTCCGTGCGACGCCCGACGCGAGCGATTTTCAATCTTCCCGAATTTTCAGTCGCGTGACGTCCGTCGGAAAATGTGAGACGCTGAAAGTTTCGTCGGAAAATGCGATCGGGGCGTCGATTCACTCGCGAGCGGTGTGCGCCTCGAGATGTTCGTCGATCTCCTGATTCTTTTGGTCGCGCTCAGCGTCGCGACGCCGGCGCCGGCGTCTTCCTCCGCCGAGGGGCTTGCGGATTTCGCGCTTCAGGATTACCCACCCATCTGTGACAGGTATGTGTCCAATCGGATGTCCGCACTGGCGTAACACAGTGGATCGAGTCGATGGGAGAGGTCGGACATAATTTAAAAACTTAAGGCCTTGTCTCCACGGGACGTTTTCATAGGACTTTTCCCAAGTTCGAATCGCAGGAATGAAACTTCTGGGATTTTTCCCAGTTAGGTTAGTAGCCCCGGGACGGGGCTCTTTGCAGTCCTGTGACTAGTTTGCGCGGGAAGATAAATTAGTTAAAGTCGATTATTTGACCGGGATTAAAATAATAATTGCACTCAATTGACAATTAGACACATTTTTTAACTAAACAAACATGAAGAATGTAGTGATGAATAAAATATCGCACAATTCGTTTTCACTTCTTCTTCTTCTCTCAGTGGGTCCTAGGGGTACAAGTACCATACTTGGTACTGGGAAAAATATTGATTAACTCAATATTTTTCCCAACTTCGTAAGTGGGATTTTTCCCTGGGACAAATCTCGCGAAACGGCTCGCGGAGACAATACCTTAAAAGCGCAAATCCTCATTAAAATGAAATTATGATGTTTTAAAAGTAGTTTCATTAGTTATCTCGTAAAAGGATGGTACACGGACTGTATGTCCACTTTTTTACGTCCATAGACTTTTCGTCCACAATTTTTACGTCCACATAGTTCTAAAGCCCACATTATTGTTAAGTCCATTACTTAAACGTCCACTAAGTTAAGTCCACAAATATAGAGTCCACTAAAATCAAATTCAAGCGTCATATTTTAGTCCGTGTGTAAAATTATATTGACAATATAGAAATGAGAGAATTAAGAGAGAATGAGGTGTTGTTATCGTAACTCATATTTTAAATGAAATGTTAATTTCTTCTTTTCATTCATCTTTTCTAATTGTCTTTGGTAAATACAGGGTTTCATTTCTATCCTTGAAATTTCCGATATAAAATATGCCTTAAATGCACTTTCTTTTTTTTAATGAATACTTCATTTTAAAAACATTTACATTTTTAAAACGTGGTAAATATTTGTAAAACCTTTTCCAAGCAATGGCATCGATATGAATCTCAATGAGCCGTAGTTGTGATGAAAGAAACTATACAAAAATTAATAAAAGAGGAAAAAAACTAAGAAGCACGCAATTTTTGGTTTTTAACTTATTTGTACATCGACCTCCTTGAGTTAAATACGTCCAATTTTGAATATTTAGTTGCGCTTACACCACGCTGCAGCACAGTAAAAGGCCAAAACATAAAAGAATAAATTTGAATGCTTTAGAAATCATTACATTTGACACGGAACGACTATTATATTTGCAAAAAACACATTATATTTTCCAGTAGTACATATTTCTTTTGCATCAGTTTAAAAGGAAATAATCAATGCAGAAAGTGCAAACATTTCAAAATCATGAGTTGAAAAACGCTGACTCCGCGAGTTTAAATATTAGAGCCTAACACAGATTGGAGCGGCGTGATAGCAGCGCAGAACGCGCACTGGCGTCTACAAACCTAACGGGATACTTGACGCATTGCGCGACGCGTGAAGTATCCCGTTAGGTTTGTAGGCGCCTATGCGTGTGTCACGCTGGTTGCCTGCCGCGCCGCAACGCTTTAAGCAATTATTTCTCTATTTGTTTTCCGAATTTTAAATTTCTAAGAAATAGATAAAGAAAATATCCAATTTTTCTCTATTTTTCATCAGGTTTTTTGATATCTTTTCTTACAAAAATGTCCCTATCAATTTTCTAGTCGGAGAAAAGATCCATTTTATAGCCTGGATATAGACCTCTTTTCTTTGGTAAATAGTGACACTCCCTTTAAATTTTCCGTCTACTTTCCACATGCTAGCTACAATTTCTCTCTTTTCTAAATTTTTTTCATTAATTTTTTTTTCCATAAAACATTTTCATTTTGCTACTTGGGCAGTGTAATTGTTTACTTAATCACACTTCGGACAATCTCACCGACGAAAACGAGACAGCTGACGAACAACCCAATCCCGAGGCCGATAAAAGCCAGTTGAAAGTCCCTCATGCTGAACGGTCTTAATAGCGACTGTAACGAGAGCGCCGCCCCGGAGGATATCCCCAGTCCCTCCAGGAACTCACGCCCAGTCACGCGCGAGACGTACCCATTCTCAAACATACGAGCGATGACGTCATCCACCGCATCGAAGACGAACGAATGTCTCAAAATCCTATACGTGAGCGGGTATGTCACAAGGCTCTTCTCCACACAGTGGTACTCGAGAACATCCTCCGTGAACAAGTTGGTGAGGAGCAAATTCCCATCGGAGAGCACCGCGCTGCTCGGAACATTAACGAGAAACGCGTCTGTCTCCCACATGGCTCGAAGGTTCCGCTTGAAGAAACGCGTTCCGTTTTGAAAATAACCCTCGACCACATCGGTATAATTGAGACCTTTCATATCGGAAGCCTGTTCGTCTGGGACGCTGAGCCCCAGATCGACCAAGGCATCGGTATAAGTTGAAAAACTCCCAATTACTTTATTTCCAAGCCACTCTGTGTCGTTCAACTCGTTGAAGAGATCCCTTTGGGCCTCACTCCCAGTCGATTGGATGTAGACACCCAAGTCCTTTAGCTCTTGGAAGGTCTCGATATCCGGCTCACGAACCCTGGCACTCAAGAGTGTCTGCATTTTTGATAGGAAGAGTGTCCCGATTATGAGTGCGGTGAACGCGAAGATGAGGAATAAAATCTTTCCGGTGTGTAATCGCCCTAGGACGAGTCTCGGCGGGCTCCCGCAAAGGAAATACGCGCAAACTGTGAAAAAAGCCGAGGTCCCGCTCAAAGTGTCCTTTTCTGCCACCGAGTACAGTCCACCGAACGCTTTTAACTGAGTGGATAGGTACAATCTCTGCGCGACGAGGAAGATAATGGCGGTTAGGAGGATCATCGCCCAGGTCAAGCGCGAGAAAGCCGAGAAAGGGGCCAAGTACTGAGGTAAGAATCCGCGACGTGGGGCAACCATAAACAGCGAGCAGGATTCGATAGTGGTCGAATAGTGAACCTCGGACGGATTCTTCTTCAGCGAGTCCAAACCGACATTGTGCACGATCAGATCGATGGCGTTCCGGAGACCTTCGTCTACTTCGATCGCATCGGGACTGAAGACGAACGCCGTGACGGTGCAGTTCAGGATTCTCGGAAGCTCGAAAAGCGCGGTGCCGAGGATCTGGCTCCACAGGTTCCAGAACATCAGGCTGTCCGTCTTTAGCGCTTCGTTATCCCGGTAGCAATACCCGATGGTGCGACCGTGGAGGTTTCGTAGAGAGAAGTCGAAGTATGTCTCCTTGGGGTGGCCGGAGTAGCGGTGGAGGCGGTTGGTGAAGGAGTCGTGCCAAACGCAGAACGTCTCCAGGCAGATCGTCGTCTTGCGGCCTCTGAAAAGTCTCCAGAAGAACTTGAAGTAAGGGATGACCAGGTCGAGATTCTCGCTTTCCGATGTGTTTGAGAATCGAGGGTCGGTTCTGGACGTTTTGAGACCTTTGACGGCGAAAATTAGGTGGTTTTCGAAGTTCCAAGTTGGGTGCGTGTATAGCCCGCGGGTGAAGGCCAGGACGTGGTCCGTGAGGACCGAGTTGGGCTCGAGCTCTGCGGAGGTGATGCGCATGCGCAGATCGCAAGCCGATTCCTGGGTGACTCCGAACGCCTCCGAGTAAAGATCGGATTCGACGCAGAAATTTGGTATTTCATCTTCTCGTAACGACAAGGGTTGTTCACTTGGGGTTGCTCTCGCAGAACCCAAAATAAGGCTCGGAATATCACGTATGTTGTTTAGATAAAATATCATGTTTTTCGGCCCGGCGATATTGATGGTTTTTTCAAGCGCGTGGTTACGGGTGAGTGAAACCGATTGGATATTATTTTCGTGTAGGTTACGAAGCAGTTCGGTGGTCGAGAAATCTGAGCGGAGATTAAAGATGTAGAATAGAGGGTGGCCGGAGAGCTTGGATACGGCTTTGCAGATTTGGATAGAGAGCGGAATGACAGGGTCCTCCATGAGATTCGCTTGGAGATTCGGGTGTGTGAAGGTCTCACGAGGCCCGGTAATTACGAGCAGCGCCGATATAATGTGCGCCATGAGAATTTTAGGTGGAAAAAATGGATATTTTGAAAATTATAGTAGCACTGAACCCCGGAGTAGATTAACCAACGCTTTCGGTCTGCATTAAGTTCAAAACTGCGGGTGTTATTCCGCTTTTTGTGTGATGCTAAAAGGCATTGATAAAGCCAGGAAAATTTTCGAGGATTTGTTTTTTAATGCTTTTCCTCAAAATACACTTAAATTTTTGTGCAAGCCGGGAAAATGTTTAAGGATTTTGTTTTTCAATAATTTTCCGCAAAACACCGTCAATATTTGTGTGCGATGAACGCTCCACGCGCGCATGAAAGGGAAAAATATGGCACTTTCCTGGTCGTCCCACTTGGGGCCCTTTTAAATGGTTTGGAAAACCGGCCTAGGTATCGCCTATCGTCAGAGGAACCCAACCATGGCATTTCTGTCGAGCAACTTTCGAGACACCCGGTCGAAGCCTCGAGTAAATTCCTCCCTTCACCCCCCCCCCCCCCNACCATTGCACTTTAAAATTCCCGCACCTATGTTATTCCTTTTAAAGAGAAACAAGCTAACTTTGTAACTTGAAATTCGCACGGAATATTCCTCCGACAAAGAGTAAAAATCGAGAAAATTTTCAAGAAATTACCAAAGAAAAAATGGAAAACGTATGACAGGAACTCTACAATGTCACTCACGCAGATTCGTGGTTCCGCACTTTTGGTCATCGATATGCAAATAAAGAGAAGAAAATTAGTTAGATTTTGTGCAGGTGTTTCAATGTTTTATCAAAGTAAAATAATGACAAACGGTCCATACAGAGTGTGCCTGTGCTACGAACTTCAAAATCACGAGCTGAAAAACGCTGCGCGAGTTGAAACGATCGCACCAAACACTACGGTCGGCGCGAGACACGAGTTAGCGCCTGCACGACTGCATGAATACTTCATGCATTGCGCGGACGCTACTGTGCGCACCCCAGTCGTCACGTTTCCCCGTTTCCCGCTCTATGTAGTGCAAACTGGACTGCCGTACTAAAGAAACCGTATGAACATTCGAGAGTTGCCAAATTTCCTTCAATTAAATGTTTGTTTTTGAAGAAAGTTATGAATATTTTTCCTTGAAATTTTCAGGGACTTTAGGTGAATTTGCAAACAAAATTATCTGAAAAATTGGCAAAGAAATATTCATAAGTTTACCAGGGAATTCGTGTTGTATCAAAGAAAATTTGGCAACGCCAGAAGGTTCATCTGCATTTTTCCTTATCACGGCAGGGTAAACAACGTGCAACACCTGAATCGTTTGCTTAGTAGAATGTAGCAAAGTAAATGTTGATAAGTTGTTTTTAATTGTTTGTTTTTGTTGTCATTTCTCGGATCTCGGCCACCAACTTTCAGATCTCGGGTTTTTTTTTCGAAATTTTTTAATATTTAATTTATTTTCCGACTGATAATGACTCAGTTTTGAGTGAAAACGTCTCGGGTTTTTAATGTTATATGTTCAGCCTTGTTTCCCGTTTTCTCCCCATGTTTTTTCATGTTACCAATGTGTCAGGCTGCTTCGTAAAAAATTGTATGTATGTCGATTTCAACCAAGTGCGTAATGAGGAACCAAAAAACTCCAACTTTCGAGTGACAATTTCAACAGTTCCTGCACCTGCCTAAGCTTTGCCATGCCACAAGCCTTGATGAGGGGCCCGAATACGTTATCCAGCGCCTTTGGCTAGTAATTCCCACGGCATCATGACAATGCCACCCTCCCCTCCTTGTTCTCCTTTTTGCACAATTTCATCCAACAATAAAACTCTCAACCCAGTTAAATTTGAATGTACCACTTCAGATATGAAAAGCAGTGGCGTAGCGTGCTTTGCGATGTATCAATTGTTGTGCCATTTAAACCTATGGAAAAGGATCGATGAACAGGGTGTTCGCAGCGAACACCTTGATAATCGATTCTGTACCGTAGGTTTAAATGGCACAACAATCGATATATCGCAAAGCACGCCACGCTACTGATGAAAAGAGAGCAGGAAAACACGGAGATTTACTGTACATGACATTTGAGTATGCGACATGTTTGAAGAGATTAGAGCGGTGAGAGCTTAGTAGTATTGAAACATCGTGAAGTGTCTCTTGAGGTTTTATTTATTTACTCGAGAACGGTTGCAATTTTTTGTTATTGTTTTCTTGTAAACAACCCGGAATTTTCTGAAATTCAACTCAATTCTGAAAATCGTTAAAAAGCGTGCACCCACTGATAGTTGGACCGCGTTTAACAGGAAAGAACCAAGTCGCATCAGATGTTGCCTTTAACTGGACAATTTAATTTTTACAAGAGAACGCTTGTGCGGATTCCTTTGAAAATTTTCAAGAATTTGCCTCGTATTATGCAGAAAATTCACTGAAATTTGCACAAAAATCCGCACAATCGTTTTCGTGTAAAACATGAAGTTGCCCGGTTAAATTTGGCAATAGCTGATGTGGCTTCGTTCCTTCCTGTTTAACGCGGTCCGGTATGATCTGTGGCGTTATTTGGAATTCAATGCCCCCCCTCCCCTACGTTTCAGAAGACCTATAGATACAAAACGAGAAAAATTAATTGAATTGCTGAAAACTTGATTTTGACACATTTTTTTAGGTATTATGATTACAAATCTATTTTTATTGTATTTACTTATTTAACTCACGTTGGTCAAATTAACGGGTTATTAAATTAACTCTAATTAATTTAACGTTATATACTCTCATCGACCTTTCATTTTAATCATTTCTTTACCTATGTATAATGTTACGGGTCATGTCAGGTCACTTGTCCCCCCTCCCCAGGAATTGGTGGAATGGCGATATTGGTTATATGATATAATTTGTCGGGTGAAACTTTACAACGTTGTAATGCCATGGTGCACTTCTTGATCTGACTCTTTCAGTTCATAAGTCTAGTTGGGAGAAACTCACTTATGTGAATCTATATGCATTTACTGAACCGATAAACGGCATTGTCAGTCCACTGGTAAGTATCGTCCATCGGAGGTTCGCCTTCATTTTTGCTGCATAGGCAACATATCTACCAGGAAGCGAGAATAGCTATCGGTTCGGAAAACACACAATCAACTCGCTCCATGAATGTTGATAGAACCACTAGACCATGGGTGAACTTATTGACGAATATCGTCCACTTGAGGTTCGCCTTATACGGGATTTTTTTAGGAAATATATCACATAAACGAAGCCCTTAAATTTTAATGGCTCAAGTCATTGAAATTATCATTTCTTTAAATATTTTTTGAAGAAATATATTTTAAAAACGAAGCCCACAAATCTGAATGGCTTAGGCCATTGAGATCATCATTTTCCGAAGATTTTCCAGGAAATATATTTTAAAAACGAAACCCATAAATTTAATGGCTTAGGTCATGAACATCATCAGTTTTTAAGTGTTTTGAAAAAATATATTTTAAAAACGAGACCCATAAATTTTAATAGCTTAGGTCATCAGAAATCATCATTCTTTAAGTTTTTTGAGAGAATATATTTTAAAAGCAAGGCCCTTAAATTTTAATGACCTAAGTCATTGAAGCCATCATTTCAGGGGCTTGGAGGACAAAGCGCATAACTGCATTTTTCGAAAAAATTTAGATTTGAATGATGTGAAGTTAAACTAGTCGTAATGCATATTCTGCAAAAAATTCGCTTTCAAATTCCAATTTTTGAGAACCAAAAAGTCAGTTTGAACTTTCTTTCCGCCATAAGAATCCATGCAATTTCGAAACTTCAAACCTGTATTTTTCGAAATAGTAAGAACTGCACTTATGCGCCTTGTCCTCCAAACCCCTTATTTATTACGTACTTAAGTGGCGCTCTGCGACGCCTAACCGCCACATTAATCGGTCCTCCCACAAGATATCAAGGAATGGAGATGTTGCATGTGTGAGGAATTTGCGATTTGATAGTTGATTCTTACGTAAAAGTTCGCGAGAAACACGATGGTGCCACTGGTTTTCTCTGAAAGCATCTCCCAAGCTCAAAAAAAAAGCTCTCAAGTTGAGACCTAAATGGAGGGGATATCCCACCCTATCCTGAGAGTCCACCTCTACACCAAGACGAACTCTCCATGCAAAGATAGGGAGAAAATACATTGACAGGGCTGCCACTGTATTTGGGGACTCCAAAACTGAAAACACGGCATCACTGCTAATGTATTTGCTCCCTATCTTTGCATGGAGAGATTGTCTTGATGTAGAGGTGGACGCTCAGGATAGCGTGGGATACCCCCTCCATTCTGGCCTCAACTTGAGAGCTTTTTTTGAGCTTGGCAGTTGATTTCAGAGAAAACCAGTGGCACCATCGTGCTTCTCGCGAACTTTTACTCAAGAATCAATAGTCTAATCGCAAATTCCTCACACGTGCAACATCTCCATTGGTACTCCTTCATCTCATCATCCCTCATTTATTTATCCTCATCAATTCATTTCCCCCATTTATTTATTTGTTTTTAGTCGCGTGTACTGCTCTGGCGATGTGCTGCACGACATCCAGCTGGCGGGGCTGTTCAAGGACTCCAAGTCCTTCGTCGACCTGAAGCTGAAGGTGCCCGAAGAGGAGCTGCTGGTGGAGTTCGACGCGCTGAAGGAGCGCAGTAACGGGACCCTCAGCAAGGACCAGATCTCGCAGTTCGTCCAGGATCACTTCGAACAGGGCCGAGAACTCGAATCCTGGGCGCCCCCCGATTTCACCGAGAACCCATCCATTCTCAAAAAAATCCGCGATCCTCAGTATCGAGTTTGGGCACAGGTAAAGTCCTCTCTCAGCATGAACTACTCTACACTGGAAAAAAACACATTGGATTTAGAGTCCAGACTCTTAAAAACATCGACAAGAAGAAGTACTCTTGATTCAATCAGAATCTAGCCTAACTCAATAACCAGGCCTCTTAATTTAAGCGGATTTCGTTTTGATTCAAGCAAGAATCCGATTGAAACAGAGGTATTTTTTCATGTCAATGTTTTCAAGAGTCTGGACTCTAGATCCAGTGTGTTTTTTTCCAGTGAGTCAAAGGATGTGTCCCATTAAGGAGGGTATTTTGGCCCTAACTTAGGTCGACAATTGAAACAGCTTAGAATAATGTCATGTATGGTCAAATCGACTCTTAATCATCTACCCTGTGAGAACTTGTCTTTATTTGAGGTGTTTTTGAAAGGTTTTTGCCTGATTTACCAGCGCAAAGTAGTGGAGTTTTGCAGTTTTCACGAATAATTGCTCCTTTTCGCTGCTAAATTAGATTGTTTATGTATGAGCGCAAGCGACTACCACTTTCATATTCGAATATTTTAATCTTTAGTATACCCATTACAACATATTTAAAGGAGAAAGTGGTGGTCGTTTGTGCTCATACATAAACAATCTAATTTAGCAGCGAAGATGAGAAATTATTCGAGAAAACTGCAAAACTTCACTACTTTGCGCTGGTAAATCAGGGAAAAACCTTTCAAAACACCTCAAATAAGGACAAGTTCTCACAGAGTAGACACAAAAGAAACCCAATTTTATCCTGATATCAAAAAATAGGAGTTAAACATAGGAGTAAAACATAGGAGTATCGAACTCCTATGTTTCTGATATCACCCTTCTCACGGGCTGCTCTTTGGAAATTTTAACCTACTTGTACATTTTATCCTGACAAGAGTAAAATTTAAGCAGTTTTATTGCGAGAAAAATTCATTAATATTGCTGCTGTCCCATTCAAAAATGCTTCTTGAGATAGTGCAAAGAATGGGTTAATACACTAGTTCTCAGTGGTGTGGTTTTTATCTGATGATGATTACCGAGAATTATGGCCTCGTGCATTAATTGGATTACATTTAAAAAATAAGGGCCATGGTTTCTGGCTCGATATGGAGACAGCAAATGCGCTACCAATGAGGACGTGGGACAGCATGAGTGAAGTTTCTGAGTATGCGGCAAGTCGGCGCGCCTTCAATTTTTTGCACGCAACACGGACATCCATCGAGTACGAATAGTCGCATCCTCGCGCCGTGATGTAAGATAGGGCAGCGCACCTCTTCATTAGATCATTATGTGTTATTGCTCCGGAATAAGGCAAACCGGCGCGCCTGCAATTCTTTGCACGCAACACGGACATCCATCGAGTACGAATAGTCGCATCCTCGCGCCGTGATGTAAGATAGGGCAGCGCACCTCTTCATCAGATCGTTATGTGTTATTGCTCCGGAATAAGGCAAACCGGCGCGCCTTCAATTCTTTGCACGCAACATGGACATCCATCGAGCACGAATAGTCGCATCCTCGCGCCGTGATGTAGGACCGAAAATGAGCAATCGAGAAAACTGCAAAACTTCACCACAGCTTTGTTTCAAGTTGCACTTGCTCGTTTATTTTGGCACTATCAGTCTCACAATAACAACGGTAAGGGCCATAGTGTCCTTCTTTTAATTTTCTTGTTTAGCCGGTTGAAAATGCGGGTGTAATCCCTGCGAAACGTCCCGGGCTTTTCATTTTATTTTATGTGTTTCTTTCTATTATTTTAAGCCTTAGTCCCGTTTTAAGTTGTTTCTTTATTACACGGAGAAAAAAACTTCGTGCGTGGGACCCGAAGTTTGGGTCATATGGATCTCTGAAGTTTTCGGATTGAGCATCTGAGCACTTAAGGTCCAGCTGTCGAGGTTTGGATCACACATCTGAAATTTCAACTCTTACATCTGAAGTACTTCGGTTTTCACATCCGAATGACTTCGGTTCTCACAACCGAAAAACTTCGGATCTCACAACTGAGATACTTTGTAAATTAGGATCTTTATATTTAAAATGTTAACACAGGCCTTCGGGTGAAATCCTGTCCCATTTCATTCCACCTTGTCGAATAACTAAAATAAATAATTGGTTTAAAAATAAAAAAAAAAAAAAAAAACTGAGATACTTCAGATGTGTGATCCGAACCTCGACAGCTGGACCTAAAGTGTTCAAGATGCTCAATCCGAAAACTTCAGAGATCCATATGACCTAAACTTCGAGTCCCACGCACGAGGTTTTTTTCTCCGTGTACTAATAAATTCGGCTTTTGAATGAAAAAGGAGCTGAACATGATCTGGCGGACACTGGCGCGTAAAGTGAAAGAGGACGTCCGCGAACACCCAGACCTCTACTCGCAGATCTACCTGCCGAACGGCCTGGTAGTCCCGGGCGGCCGCTTCAAGGAGATCTACTACTGGGACACCTACTGGATCGTCTACGGACTCCTCGTGTGCGACATGCACGACACCGCCCGCGGCATGATCGAGAACCTCCTGAGCCTGGTGGCCCGCTTCGGGTACGTGCCCAACGGGAGCCGGAAGTACTACTTCATGCGCTCCCAGCCGCCTCTGCTCATACCCATGGCCGACGCCTTCCTCCGCTTCAACCAGACCCAGGGGATGAAGCTGATCAGCGACTACTTCGAGGTGAGTCTTGAATGGACGTATTTCTGTCGAAAGGAACTGTAGACCAGCGGGCTGATTATTTAAATTGATAGACAAAGCTATGGACAAAGAAGACAAAAAAGTGCCCAACTTTTGGGCCTCGTAATCCCTTGAATTTTGAGTTTAGTCCAAAGATCTTTTAGGAACTTAAATTAATGACTCAGGTGATGTGCTTGATGCCCACTGTTAAAGAATTAAAGGCATTTTTCAAAATTTACAGTCCTTCAAAATGAGCTTTCCGTGTGATTTTGCTAAAAATGGACATCCCCCAGCCCCCCCCCCCAATTTTAGCGCACCTCAAAAGCGTTTGACGTGCATAAGGAGACCACAGATATGGTGTTTTGTGCAAATTTTGAATGAAATCGAACGGATAGATTCTGAGATATCGCTGTAGACAGATTTGGGGGACGCCTGACGGACGGACACACAATTTTTCAAGTATGGTTATTTTGACTCCAGGGGCCTTAAAACGTCTAGAAATGATGAAATTGCAACTTTTTTTTCTTGGAGGATGACAATACTTCCTCTCTACCCTAGGGGAGCGAGAAAGTAAAAATATATGGAGGGATCCAACTGGTGGAAGTGGGTGGTTGCAATGGACATAGGAGGTAGGTAATCAACTAACTAAAGGCAACTCACTAGAGACCCGATAGTTAGTCCATCATTTTCTCCCTTAGTCTATAACAACCACCCATTTCAACCAATAGGATCACTACATACGCCTCATACCTTCTTCATCGATGGCTTCCCTGCTAAAAATGGTGAGTACAAATGAGTAGAAAATCAAAGTCATATGAATAGGATTTCAATTCATATGAACAGAATTTCAACTCATATGAATAGAATTTCAACTTACATGAATAGAATTTAACTCATATGAGCAGAATTTCTCTATTCACTCTTCGCCGACTCATATGACTAGAGATTCCAACTCATATGACTAGAGATTTCAACTCACATGAGTTCAGCGTTGAATCTACCGTGTCCGATATCTCAGAAACTAGCCACTGCATCAAAAAAAGTATAAGAACAAAATGTTCTTATTCTTCAAATTTACGTAGTATGTCGGTGTCTCCCGGTCAAAACACTACTTCGGAAAAATGAAAAAAAGTTGAATTCATATTAGTTGAACTTTCCTACTCTTATGAGTAGAATATTCTAGTGATATGAGTAGGATTTCTACTCATATAAGTAGGAAATTCTACTCACGTGAGTCGGCAAATTCTGAATAGCCTACTCATCATTTTTAGCAGGGAGAGAAGACAAAAAATATATGGAGGGATCCAATTAAAGGAAGCGGGTGGTTGCAGAGGACATGGGAGGTAGATAATCAACTAACTAAAGGCAACTCACTAGAGACTCGATAGTTAGTCCATCATTTTCGCCCTTAGTCTATAAAAACCACCCACTTCAACCAACAGGATCGCTACATACTCCTTATGCCTTCTTTGTCTATAGCTGTGTCTATCAATTTCAACAATCGGCCCGCTACGGGAAAGGTGAGATATGCTCTAGAAAGCTGGTTAAGAATCATTGTTAAAGTGGGTGTGATAAACAGTTACGTGCTTAGGGAAACTACAGGTATATACGTTGTTTCTGAACTGAGCCAGAAACTGCATAGTTCCTAATTGATACATGTTTTTTTCCCCATCAATTTAAATGAGAATAATCAATAAAGAGTGTGCAAACATTTCAAAATTATGAGTTAAAAACGCTGACTATGTGAGTATAAAATAAAAGCCTAACAGAGCGGAGCGGCGTGCTGCCAGCGTGAGAGGCTCACTGGCGCCTACAAACCTAACAGGGATACTTCACGCATTGCACAATGCTTGAAGTATCCACTTAGGTTTGTAGGCGCCAATGCGCGTTTTGCGCTAGCCGCCCGACCGCCATGCGGCAGCGTCTGAAGCAACTATTTCACAACAGAGGTGTTGCACAGTATCATACGAAATTGAACGTATTAAAAATGACAGGCATCCTTCAAAAGTACAGATCTTTCCTCGCAAAATAAATCAAGATACTTATCGTACACAGGGAAAATCTAAGAGCCTTTAGCTGAGGCAAATATAGAGGTTTATTCGGTTCAGGTATAACAAGGTGAGAATTTTTTGAAAGAAAATTAGGTCCTGTTACACCAAAGAGGTGTAGAGAGTTTTAGTGAATTTTGTCTCATGGAATTGACGCTCCCCTATTTTTACCAAAACTCTCAACTATATATTATTCTCCGTTGGACCAAACAGACAAAACAAATAAATAAGCAAACCCTCATTCTTTCAAGACATTATACATTTTCATCCAAAAACGTCGTGAGCAATGGTCGTTTGTATTTACTTTTTTTTTGTCAATTAAACGAATTATTTATTATTTATTTTACATTTTGGAACCATAATTGGACAGAATTATGGTCGAAGGCCTATATAATGTACATGCTAATAGTGTTAGAAGTTCCTATAATATTTACATATTGGTTCCCCCAAGTAGTTTCCCTTTATAGACTTATTTTATAGATTAAGTTACATTTGAAGATCCTCAGTCTTCTATATGTTTATAAGTAATCTTCTTCGTTTTCCTCGGAATTGTCTATTGACTTGTCGTCGAGGGATGTTTGTATTTACTTGTGGGTCAATTAACTTTGGGTCTCAACTGGCACGTGGACCAAAACTTCCGTGCCGAAAAAACGCGTGGTCGTAAATTACTGGAAAAATCAGGTGCGCGGACAAAAAATCGTTGACAAAATGTCCTGTAGCCATTCTACACACACTTCGAAAACAAGAAGATTTAAAAAACTGCGATCTGAATCGCGTGTGTGAAACCTTCTTCTGAAATAAGACTTACAGATAACAAAAATAATTTTTCTAGAATGCTAAATAATGTCCTTCGTACATTTTTCAAAATTACGGCCGGATTGAAGACTCTGAAACTGTGAAAGTTTTTGGTTAGCATCATTATACAGAGCCGCCAAGATAGGATAAAGAGAAGCGCCTTCAACACACCGTGTAATCTCAGTGCGAAATTGTGATACCACTATTCGTGCGTCACGACAGTTGTTTTGCATAGCCGGCTAATTGAAGGAGAATCATTGGCTTCCGGATCATGAGACAAGATTCGAATTTAGGCATTCTGATTCATGTTTCTTAACCTTAATTTCACGTAAAACACAATTTGCGCAACTAGAATAAGTGAAATTAATTCCTAACCAAGATATTTGACGTATCTGGGCGCGTGAATTTAACCTCCCACTCATGAAAACGTTATGGTTGGTTAGTTATCATTTTGCAGGCAATGCAATGACAGAATTTTTTTTTTTTCAGATCTTCGAGGAGGAATTCCTGTTTTGGCTCCGACACAAGATGGTAGAAATTGAACAAAATGGACAAAAATACTACCTCGCCCATTTCACGACCAGATCCAAAGGCCCACGTCCAGAATCATATAAGTACGTTGAAATACCACTATTAAGTCGAAAATACCAGAAGAAGACTTCAAAGCAATCAAGAATGAACAACCTTCGACTTATTATAATAGGAAGGGAAGAAAATGAAACCTTTTTTATATGATCAAAATCACTAACTTTTTAATTTTGATACTCAACTCTCTGTAACACCTCAACGGCTGTAGTAACAAGTGCATATTTTTTACTGTAACATCACCATTCTCCGCCCATGTTTCATTTCTTCAAGGGACAATAATCTATTATTTGACATAGGTTTAAATGGAGGAAATCCGGTTTTGCCGAATTTTTTGATCCGCTCCTGTTCAGAGCTGAGCGCGGTTATGCATCAAATCACAGTGCAGGTTCTAACTCTTTACACTTTTTCTTTCACAGAGAAGACTATGAGTTGGCTGAGCATTTTCCCGAGCAGTGGCAGCGGGACGTATTTTACAACCAAATCAAAACAGCCGCCGAAACCGGCTGGGATTTCTCCTCGCGGCATATTAACAAAGATGGGACGAACGAAGGTAAACGTTTTACAATTCACAACTAGGAAAGTGTAAAAAATAGTTCAATTAAAAAAAATTTGAGTAGTATATCGACGGTGAAACTCCAAAACCACGTTTCCGTGTCGTTTTGAAATCTTCGCTGCCATTTTACTTTTTTTGAAGGAGGATACGTCATTAACACCATTCCGTGAAGTTTTCACAGAATTTTTTTCGCACAGAGAAGAAAATCACGGAAGTTTAAAGAATTACCGGTTCCCATTAAAGAAATTACGTATTACAGGAAGGCTGCAACATCGCAAACTGAGATACCTATTTTGGGACTTTCGCCATCAACCTAATTCGTAAATTTTTTTTACCAATTTTTGGCGTTGACATTGCTGGGATCATCAAAATCTGATCCATTATCCTCAATCTTGTCGAAATTTTATCCCTACAAAATCGCGTTCGATTAAATCGAAATTTTATCTTAAATTGTCACGATTTTGGTTTGGGAATTGTCGCGGATAAGTTGTTACTGGGTGTTAACCCTTACCTGCTCAGTGGTCAGTTATACTGACCACCTTTTTAAATAATTATTCATGGCCGTTTTGGCGCGACATACCCTTACCAACCATGTAGTTATACTTGGTATATGGTCCAGAATATGAAAAAAAATATTGCCGGGCGATGTTATGTTGGCAATATTGTTTTATCATCTATTGTTTACCTCCGATTCGTTGGAGGTTTGGTGCCGCCGGTGTTATCTCCAGTTTTGCGGTTGTCACTTGCTTGTGCGACGCAAATGGTTCTGATTTAGTAGTAAAATATTAAGTTAGACTATAATGCTGCGAGAATGTCATTTGGCAATTGAAAAATTCAGAAGTTTTGATTATTTAATTCATGCTTGAACATGGTGGTTAGTATAACTGACCACCGAGCAGGTGGCTATAGGAGCTGGAACTGGATTCTTGTTGCTTTATTTTTTATTACTATTTTATCAGTAATTTTTATGATTATGTTCATTACTTTTAATTATTGACCAAAATTATTATTTTAAAATTGCTAGTCTTATGTGGGAAAGGACCATTATCGTTGCATTTTGAAAAAATGAATTTATTTTATTGTGACTATAGTCTTTGATTGCCTCCTTACTTATTCCAGTTACGCTCATATGTTCTTCACTTCAAGCAGTTTTATATATTTCTGCTTTATTTATACTCTTTTATAATAAACTATACATTTTTCTAAGACTAGCTTCACTCAATTTCCAAAAACAGAGACTCTATCACTTACAAACATGTAAGAAAAAGTGAAAAACTTACAAAATCTACGGAGTCAACATTTATTATTCACTGGTAAAGTTAGTATGGAAGGTAAGGGGAGGACTGCGAGAGAAGGGTTGGGGGCTTGGAGGGCAGAAATTGAATGTCTTGCGCGGATAGGTAGAGACAAGGATCATTTTTTACACAAAAATAAAAAAAAAAAAAAAACACGAAAATTATATCCACATAGGTGAATAGGAAATTTGCGTATTCCTATCCTGTTCAGTGGTCAGTCATACTGACCACCCTTTTTTGTCAAAATTTCCGGGTAAAAAAAAGTAAAAAAAAATTTTTTTCACTAATTTTCAGTTATCTAGACCCAAGAGACCTTAGAAAACTCGAAATTTCAAAAAAAAGTTCGAAACCCATAATGTGTGCAGGTAAGGGTTAAACGGACTGAAACGTTTAAGAGTCAAACTTAACGCGCACGAAAAATGTTAAATTATGGGAGAGCAGAATTGGATAAATAGATGAGTCGAACTTCGTTGGATGGAAAACCGGACGCTTTATCCAGAACTACTAACAATATGATTTGACTTAGACTTTGATTGAGCGAAAAGAATATTAGCACGAGGCTTACGCTAGGATGGTAGGAATCGAAGTAAGTACAGAAATCTCTCCAGCCCTTACGAGGCGTGGAAGAGCATGAGCAAATATCGGTTCACATTGCATTAGCCTGCCGTTACAAAGATTAGATTAATTATTAGATGAATCTGCTGATAGGATGTAAAAATCGGAGTGAGGCTCGAAAAGTTGAAGACTGAGAATTTAAGAGAGAGATGGAAGAAATGTGTAAGAAAAGGATGGATGAAAAACTTAGAACGTTGCATGGATGCGACAGGAATATTGCGATTAAATCGCAATTTTTCATCCGAAAATATTGCAATAAATCGACATCGATAAAATCGCGATACATTCTCCGATCAAATTGCAACTTATCGCAATCACTGCTACTTAGGCCCCAAGGTTTTGGTGAAATGACGCTGCTGCTCGATCAATAGATATACAACAAACACATCACTCCAATATAGTATATAGCTATGTTGTAGCATACTGCTCAATTTTTTTAACATTTTATCGGCACTATGAACACTTTTTTCTGTACAAATTAAAATGTTATAAAAAGTAAGTCATCTAAGTATAATCGGTTTTTGAAAAAAAATTAATTTGTATAGAAAAAAGTAGTATACAGCGCTAATTTTACCATCTAATCGCAATTTATTGTAATTTGTGCTTCTTAGGGAAGAGCTATTTTAATATTATCTATCTACCTTCTTTTGTTTATAGAGTCCCTAGCTTGGGCATTAGTTGATATCTCTGATTTTTTCTTGATTGATTCAATTTCTGTTTTTTTTTCCAGGGAACTTGACGAATACCCTGACCGAGTCCATCGTCCAAGTGGATCTGAACGCGCTTCTGGAGCAGAATGCCCGCATCTTGAGCAGGTGGTGCGCCATTCTTGGTAAACCCAACAAAAGCGCACATTACAAAGAACATGCAGACGACTTATTGAAAGCTATCACCGCGGTAATATCTCAAAATTAAGTCATTATCTTCTTGGTAACATTTTCACTTGGTAATTGATTGCAAAATCGAGCTACAAGCTAAAACAAACAAGTTGTATTTCAAACTACATGTGGATGAGAAAAAATATAACTTTTAATCAATCACCAAAAATTTCAATCAATTACCATGTTCCATACAATATGGCCAGCCAAACTTGGCAATGTAATGAAACATTTTTATTGGGCATAGCTCCAATAATATTGGCCAAAAGGCAAAACCCTTATTGCGGAGTTTCAAAATTTCCACTGTTTTTTTTTTATTTTTTTAGAGGAGAAATAAGCCTTCTTTAATGCTTGAGATTTATTATACAGAAATAGGGGGCTACGCCTCCTGACCGCTATGCTGTCCAACCCCCCGAGGGTACTTCGCGCTCTCTACGTGGACCTCTTGTGGGTTATTCTAGTATAAAATACGACAAAGCTCTAAAAAACAATTAAAAAATTTGAGTCTCCTAAAAATATAAATTTAGGTGAGAGAAGCTGCTTCGCTAAGAATGGATTGTTTTACATACATTTAAATGGAGGGAAAACAGTGTAGCCAGCTTGCAATATCACCACTGGTACTCTACCGTGGCAAGGAAAAATGCCGTATGAACCTTCAGGCATTGCCAAATTTCCTTTGATATGTACGTGTAAGTCGCTTTTACGGCGCGCTAGGGCGCTCTGCGACGCCTACCCGCCACAGGAATCTGTCATGAGAGATCCTCTGGAAGCTGGCATCTCTCCATTTCTTGACGGGTGCCCTCTACCCACCGTTTGGCTGGACGCTCTCTCCGTCGCCTACCTGGGGGGACCCACTCCTCATACATACATATCAAGCCGCTACCTCAGCGCACTAGAGCGCTCTGCGACTCCAAATCGCCATCGCAATCGATCCTCCCACAAATCATCGGAAAGATTACACCGTCTGATCTCCCCCTCCACTCCCTCTCGCCAACCTTTTACTGGACGTCCACGCCGCCTTCTTCCGGGAGGAACCCAATTAAATACCTTTCTGGGCAACCTACTATCTGCCATTCTCCGCACATGTCCATACCAAACCAGCTGCTTGGTTTTGATATCGTGCACAATATCTTCCTCAACTCCCATTATTTCACGCACTCGTTCATTACGAACGCGCTCTCTCCGCGAGATCCCTGCAGACCTTCGCCAAAAGTCCATTTCGGTTGTCCTTAAGATATCCTCGGATCTTTTCTTTAATTGCCAGACCTCACTCCCGTACGTAAGGGACCCACTCCCCATTCCTTGATAAGACGCGGATATTTTTCTTCAAATTTTTCAGATAATTTTGTCCGCAATTTCACCTAAAGTCCCTGAAATTTTCAAGGAAAAATATTTACATCTTTCCTCAAAAACAAACAAGTTATTGAAGGAAATGCGGCAACTCTCGAATGTTCATACATCGATCTTCTTTAGTACGGCAGTACTATCCATGTCAACGAAGTGGGCAGAGTATCGTGTAATGCAAACGCCCGAATGCGAAGCGCTCGGTGGCCTGGAACGCGAAGCAGTCAGGGGGCTGAGCCCCCTAGTTTTATTTACGATTGAGTTTCCTTCAAAATTCGATTGATTAAATTTAAATAAACCGAGGGGCTCAGCTGAATATTAAATTTAATCTCGCACGAATTTCATGAGTGGCGCCCCATGTAGAAAACTACTTATCTAACTCTTCTGGCCTTGCGTTTAAGTCTCCAGAATCACTACCGAGTGGCACTCTGCGGTGCTGAGGAAAAACGCCATATGAATACTCGAGGGTTGCCAAATTTCTTTTCATGAAACATGTATTTTTGACGAAATTTAAGCAAAATTTTCCTTGAAATTTTCAGTTATTTTAAATTGAGTCGCGTATAAAGTTGTGTGAAAATTGTGGAAAAAATATTCACAATTCTTTAAGAAAACAATTAAATCAAATTAACAATTTAATCTCGCACGCATTTCATGAGCGGCGCCCCATGTAGAAAACTACTTGTCTAACTCTTCTGGCCTTGCGTTTAAGTCTCCAGAATCACTACCGAGTGGCACTCTGCCGTGTTAAGGAAAAACGCCGTATGAATATTCGAGAGTTGCCAAATTTCTTTTCATAAAACGTGTATTTTTGACGAAATTTAGGCAAATTTTTCCTTGAAATTTTCAGTTCTTTTAAATTGAACCACGTATAAAGCTGTGTGAAAATTTTTGAGAAAATATTCACAATTCTTCAAGAAAACAATTAAATCAAATTAACAATTTAATCTCGCACGCATTTCATGAGCGGCGCCCCATGTAGAAAACTACTTGTCTAACTCTTCTGGCCTTGCGTTTAAGTCTCCGGAATCACTACCGAGTGGTACTCTGCCGCGCTAAGGAAAAACGCCGTATGAATACTCGAGAGTTGCCAAATTTCTTTTCATACAACATGTATTTGTGACGAAATTTAGGCAAAATTTTCCTTGAAATTTTCAGCTATTTTAAATTGAATCACGTATAAAGTTGTGTGAAATTTTTGGAAAAAATATTCACAATTCTCCCAGTAAATTCTGTTATAATCTAAGGAAATTTGGCAGCGCCTGAAGGTTCATACGGCGTTTTTCCAAAGCACGGCAGTCCTGTCATTGGTTTTCCACAGATGCAACCCTGGTAAAAATTGGCAGTAGAATCTGTGTTCCAAAATACCATTGACCTACAGCCGGCTGTAAGATTTCCAATAGCTTCTATAGCCGGCTACGCAATTTCTATAGCCTTTTATTGCCGATGGCGATTAAGCAACAGCCAGGCGATGAAGTGTATGCTAAACGTTACTAATTACAGATGCTAGGACTTAGTGAGTTTTTGGACTACTGCTTCTCCTTTGGGCCGTAGTATCTTGATTTATTTTGCGAGGAAAGCTCCGTACTTTTGATGGATGCCTGCCATTCCTAATATATTAGAGCGCCTTCAGTTTCGTATGATACTGTGCAATACCTCTGGTGTGAAATAGTTGCTTCAAGCGCCGTGGCACGCTGCGGCGCGGGCGGGCAGCCAGCGCGAAACGCGCATTGGCGCCTTCAAACCTAACGGAGATACTTCACGCGTTGCGCAATTCGTGAAGTATCCCTGTTAGGTTTGAAGGCGCCAGTGCGTAGCCGCTCCGCTTTGTGTAATTAATCTGGCGGAGTCAGCGTTATTCAACTCATGATTTTGAAATGTTTGTACATCCTGTATGGATTATTCTCTTTTAAATTGATGGAAAAAAAAATATGTATTAAAGGGAAATATAATGCGTGTTTTGTAAATATTAAGGTAGTTCCGTATCAAACTTAATGATTTCCAAAGCACACGAATTTTTACACAATTTCTTATGGCCTTTTATAATCGATGGTGAAAACGCAACAGCCAGGCGATAAAGTGTAGGCCAAGCGATAGGAACTATAGCCCGGCGATGGGAACTATAACCCGGCGATAGGAACTATATCCCGGCGATAGGATCTATAGCCCAGCTGCATTATTTTTTATCGCTTCGTATAGCCCGGCCGTATGATTTTCTCCGCATTCTACAGCCAGCTATATGATTTTCTGTAGCCTTCTTCAGCCGGCTTTAAGAATTCCTATGGTATTTTGAAACGCAGCTCTTATCGCCAATTTTTTCTAGGGAATTGACACCCTCTTTATAACCTTACACTAAACATGGCATTGTGTTGTATAGATTCTCTGGAACGAGGAAGAGGGAATTTGGTTCGATTACGACCTTCTGAACAAGAAACAGCGAAAATACTTCTACGCGTCAAACTTTGCACCTCTGTGGACCAAAAGCTACCGGAGGAACCGTGTGGAAGTGGGTGACCTGGCTGTCCAGTACCTGTCTCGAAACGGGCTCATCGATCCGTTCTGGGTGCCGCAATTCTGGGGTAATCATTTTTTTGGCTTTATACTACTGGCAAACCTACACTCTCAATCTCTTAAACGAGTCTCTGCAATGGAGATGTTGCATGTGTAAGGAATTTGCGATTTGACTGTTGATTCTTATGTAAAAGTTCGCGAGAAACACGATGGTGCCACTGGTTTTCTCTGAAATCAACTCCCAAGCTCAAAAAAAGCTCTCAAGTTGAGACCAAAATGGAGGGGATATCCCACGCTATCCTGAAAGTCCACCTCTACATCAAAACAAACTCTCCATGCAAGATAGGAAGCAAATACATTAGCAGGGTTGCCGTGTTTTCAGTTTTGGAGTCCCCAAATGAAGTGGCAGCCCTGTCAATGTATTTGCTCCCTATCTTTGCATGGAGAGTTTGTTTTGATGTAGAGGTGGACTCTCAGGGTAGAATGAGATATCCCCTCCATTTTAGCCTCACTTTGAGAGCTTTCTCTGAGCTTGGGAGTTGATTTCAGAGAAATCCAGTGGCGCCATCGTGTTTCTCGCGAACTTATACACAAGAATCAACAGTCAAATCGCAAATTCCTCACACATGCAACATCTCCATTCGACCCTCCTAACTTTTTTTGACAAATGCAGATACCAAACAGAGTAGAGGCCCAGACACACCTGCGAGTTACAAGCGCTTGTTAAAAATGGACCACCAATAGGCAAGGCGGATCTTGATAGCTGAACGTCGTGCGATCGAAATCCTGGTTTCCTATTGGTGTTTCACTTTCAACAAGCGCTTGTAAATCGCAGGTGTATCTGCCGCTTAACACAGAGACCCTTCATTAACCCACTGCCGTTTTGTGAGAGAACGACGTATGAGCCTTCAGACGTCGTATTTTGATAAAAAACGAATTTTCCAGGATACCTGTAATTATTTTCCCTCTGATTTGAGAGAGTTTCACTCCCAGTCCGATTTAATTATCTGAAAATTTCGAGAGAAAATATTCATCACTCTCCTCGAAAATAAAAATTTTATTGGAGGAAATGTGGTAACGCCCGAGGCTCATACGGCGTTTATCTTCAGCACGGCCAACTATAAATAAACTGCGAACTTCAATTCGTCATAGGTAATTTCGGCCCGCGTTGACTTTTGGAGCATTTTTGGTGGCAAAATACACGGAAAAAAATTAAATGTTGTTTTAGCATTTATTTATTTATTTATTTATTTTATAATTTGTACAATTGAGCCTCTGGCTGAGGCTATGGCACACGTCATATTTGGTACATGGTGAACAGTTACAGCGATATACATAAGGTACAAGGTTTAAATTTTACTAGCCTACAAGTTCGTGGAGATTATAGAAGGCTTTTTCGAATAAGAAAGCACGCAGCCCCTTAAAAAACGATGTTAGATCAGCATTTCGAAAGTGTAGCTTCACACTCCAAGGCAGTGCGTTGAACATCTGTATTGCCGAAAATTTGACATCCTGCTCAGTCCGTCTCAATCGAATCATTTTATTAGGGATGTTCTTATGCCTACTGTTGTAATGATGATTGGGCAGGAGGTCAGAAGGCAAAATAAGAGCACTGGAGATGGCAAATTTCAGGCAATCCCAGATGTACAGGGAGGTTAGGGTAAACAATTTATATTTAACAAAGATCGGGCGGCAGTGTGAGTTATGAGGAAGATTGAAAATGGTTCTGATAATTTTTTTCTGCATGACAAACACTTGATCAACACTAGAGCCTCGCCCCCACAGAAGAAGCCCATATCGCATATGAGACACTATGTGAGCGTGATAGAAAGCGAGACAGCAGCTCAAGGTGGAAATTCTATAAAATTTATAATGTTGAAAAAATGTGCCAGAAGATTCAAATGCAGTTTGTACATGAAAAAAATGCTAACTTAACTACGGCCACTGTTAAATTAACATATTCAAAAGTAAAGTTAGCATTTTTTAATGTAAAATCAGCATTTGAAACATCTCGCACATTATTCCAGGATTATAAATGCTAAATCAACATATTATTTTTTTCCGTGTATTTGTAAAATTTACATACCTAGTTTATATTAATTTTTATTATTCTTTACTTTCTCGCTCCCCTAGGGTAGAGTAAGTATTTTCACCCTGCAAGGGAGGAAAAAAAGTTGAAATTTCATCATTTTTTATTATTTTTAATCGCTTTTATGTATTATTTTTTCAAATTGGATAGAAAAATTGGAATTTCAACTTCCGACAAAAAGTCCACAAATCCTTGCAATATGTAGTATCCCAAAGATAAAGCCATGAGCAATTTGGTTTTTCCCCCTCTTCCTCTTTTGGTTTTTACTTTTTGCTCATAATGGACGGCGTGTAGTTTCATTTCCATTCACCAATTTTACTTCATTTTCCAACAGGGAACTAGAATTGTTGGCTCGTTATACAAACGATGTATTTTCTTTAGTTCCCAAATTCGGATAGGGGCTTTTGGGGGTGATCAAAACTCAGTAGTTCTTCATTGCAAAATTTAGTCCAATTTTTTTTTGGAACGCGGCTACAAAAACCAAATTTAAAATTGCGTGTATCAAACGTATAATTATTAAAACTTTTTTAAATACAAAATTCTAAGCCTTATAACTTTGATTTTATTTGACGTTTTTATGTCCTTTCTTTTTTTTTTTTTTTTTTTTTTTTTTTTTTTTTTTTTTTGCGAAAATGTTCATGATAACACTTCTGTGAGCTATGGTAAAAACAGCTCAACTTTGAATTTCTCGATATGGACGGCTGTTCCCGTATGGACAGTTGGCAATTTTGAATCGATATTGCAAGTTGATTTCCTCTGTCTGAATTGTCCACCAGGGATGCCCATGTCTCTATTGAACACGACGCAGCAATGGGACTATCCGAACATGTGGGCTCCTCTTCAATCCTTCTTCATTTTTGGACTGGACCAAACTGGTAGCGCGATGGCACAAAGAGTCGCCCAAAGATTTGCAGCAAAATACGCGCAAACAAATTTTGTTGGCTATAAGAAGACAGGAAAAATGTTCGAAAAAGTGAGTATGAGTTACATTGAGCCTTGTAAAAATGCTCACACCATTGAATTATTTAATTACAATGCTCTGAGTGAGCAATACGCATGTGCGAATATGTGTAATGTAAGCAATTGTGCATTGATCATATTCAGAGGCGGATCCAGCAATTTGGCAACACCAGATTTCCTCCGTTTAAACCTAAGTTAAATAGTCGATATTTGTCGGATCACCTGGCTCCTCTAAGAATCGATACATTCCCATTGGTTGAAATGGGGAAAACCAATATTGCCAATTTTCTGTGTCCGTCAATGGTCATATTTTTGGACGTGTTTCAGTATAGCGCAATTCACGAAGGTGAGAGCGGCAATGGTGGCGAGTATGAAGTTCAGGAAGGTTTCGGCTGGAGCAATGGGGTCATTTTCCAGATTCTCGAGAAGTACGGTCAGGTTCTGATGAGTCCAAATAATGAAATTGACGGAAGTTAAAACTAAACAAGATGTGGCTTTTGTGCGATTGGCTTTCTCAGAAGATTTCATTGAGCATTAAATTAAATGCTACGACTGCATTGAGGTGTACTTTGAGAAGAAAAATGAGAGAATAAAAAATCTACGACTTCTCTCATTTGTGTATTTCTTTTCTTCAATAAATACGTACTCTGTGACCAGCATTGTAGGCGGTGTAGGTCGGTGGTTCCATAAAATATGGAATACTAGCAGTCAACCCGCGCTTCGCGCGGCGATATTGCAGGAAACAAATCGGAATATCTCATAATATATGCGTATAACTTTTAATTCACTGATTTTATTTGGATCGCTGGAAATTTAATGCATACTTCTATAATTTAGGACTGAGTCAGGGAAATATAAGGTTCGTACCCCTAGTACCGTGTGACACTATTGTTAACGAAAAGTTTTTGTAACTTGTCAAAGAGGTTTTTGAATGATCTTCGAATAACTTTGATGAGCTAGATGTAATGGTTGTATCGCAGCTCTTGCACTTCTGTTCGATATTGTCAAGAATCATCTGAATTTTAAAAAAGTGTCCGCTTGTTGGATACCCAATATGCTCATAGCAGACATTTTGGAGATGAACCAAGAATTAGATGAAGAATTCATGACTTAAATCACGGCACCTTAATTACGGCAACTATGTATTGTCCATGAGATGCAGATGGACCCATTTCCTCAGCTCATCAAAAGTTATTCGAAGATCAATTTTATCAGCCACCCGTACGACCCACGTTTCTAGTGACCCGTACACTGAAAAAAAGTTCTGTTGTCACAAACCAGAATTTCTGGTTGTATTTCGCAACCAGATTTTCCGGTTGATTTAACCAGAATTACATTTGACTGAACTAGAATTTGGTGGAGTCAACCAGACGTCTGGTTGAGTCAACTGTAATTCTGGTTGAATCATCCGGAAAATCTGGTTGCGAAATACAACCAGAAATTCTGGTTTGTTACAACA
>NW_017547202.1:2871755-2994366 GCF_001854935.1 Bemisia tabaci | reverse complement strand
AATTACGCGCGCAGCTAAAGGTATCCGACGGCCACCCGGCAACGGCCGCGTCAGGAAATATACCCGCACTGCTACGTCTCTCTTTCCAACACACACGGGCTTACGGGAATATCCGCGACTTCCGACCGCGGTTACTCGCGAACGGACGGGCGGATCGCGAAAAGAAAGCTTATTGCACCCCTCGGGGACAGTACCCGTCGAACGGCTAAGTTCGCACCGATTCCGACCGGTGGGAGCGGGGAGGCGAGCGTGATGGATCAGTGTATGATCAATGTATTTCCCTTTTATTAGTTAGACACCTGAAAATTACTTGCTTTTCCCCCTTTAACTTAAGTAAAATCTAACGCACAACTGAACTCGAGAGAGTGCCTTCATTTCTGTGTGTATGCAACACGAGCAACTCATTTTTTCTTATACGGAAGATCGTAACTATTGAATTTTAACTCGCACTAAGCACTGAAACACAAAGTAACCCTAGCTTTTGGTTGACAATTTCGAAGAAAAATTCCAGCTAGTTTTCTTGACGAAATTTGATAAAAAAAAAACGAGTGGTGAATGTCACGGCCGCAATCGGAGGAATGCATTTTCCCACGCGGTCTTTCCATTTTTTTTCTGGACAAAATTCACTGCAAAATGTACCAAAATCAACACAAAAGTAAGTTGGAAATGTATAGCCAACGTGCGTTAAAAACCCAGAAAACTAGAAATGTCAGTACAGAGGGAAAAAGTTCATTCGAGCACAATTTCCCCTCAAAGAGATACGCTATTTGGTGCAACAATAGTTACGACCCTTCAGGAAAACAACTCCAGAAAACAGCGTAGGTATCTCTCTGAGAGGAAATTGTTCTCGAATGAGCTTTTTCCCTCTGTAATGAGATTTCTGGGTCTTTAATTCACGTTGGCTAATTTTCCAACTTACTGTCTATACGATCCGACTTGTGCGCCTACCGCAATCAGTTTGACAAAATTTGTTTTGATTTGTGTTTCACCTCCTTTATTAACCAAACGCAACACAAGAACACGAATACAAGGTGATCCAGGGCTAAACGGCCAGACTGGAGGGGCCGAAATACCTCCAGACCCCCTCTTCAAATTGAGATTTCGGTTTTTTTTTTAGATCATTCATGAATTCAGGGTATAAAAGTACAGGGGAATTCAAATTTCTATGAGATTTGGTTCACAACCGTTGTCAAAATTCAGGAAAAACGATTTACTTTCCGAAATTTAGGGGGGCCGTCGCGGCGCTCAGACTAGGGGCACTTTTGAAAAAACTTCATACAACAAAAAAGTCTGATTTTGACTCATAGAACACGCTCCTGGAGTCTGGTCATTCAACTCTGGGTCACCCTGTATCAACCAAAAGTAACACGAGAATACAAATATTTTTATCAGTGTACTGACCCACGAAAATTCTTCCTAGCTCAATCATAAGCCTTTCGAGCACAATAACTCTTTCAAAACTCTTTTGAGCATTTTCCCGATCGAGTTCCGGGGTAGCGCGTCTGTTACGATGACGCGACTCAGGGCTTTGTGCGGTGCTAACTCCGATGAAACGAAGGCTTGAATCTCTCGAGGGTCGATTTCCACGCCTGGTTTTGGGACCACAAACGCCACTGGCTTTTCCCCTACGGTGTCATCAGGCACTCCTACTACTCCTGCGTCTGCTATCTTCGGGTGGCTCAGCAGGACGAATTCCAATTCTGACGGCGAAACCTTTCAATTCACGTTATAAAAGAATTAAAATGGCGATTTAGAGGGAGGATACAATATGGATTCGATCGACATGGCGTCACCTTCCTGTCAAAGTATCATAAGCGACATGCGACATTTCAAAATGTCCGCCGCAATTTTATTTTTTTTACCGAGAAGTTGTTGGAATCTGTTTGAAAATTTCGCTGAATTTGATCGGCAGCACAAAAAAAGTCAGTGAAATTTTCGGACGGCTTCGTTGAACAACTTCTCTGTAAAAATTAATTGACGGTGGAAATTTTGAAACGTCGCATGGCGCTTGTGATACTTTGGCCGGAAGGTGACGATGAATCAAGCGAAAAATAAAAACGTGGGTCAGTCTACGTGAAGCGACCGACACATGATTAAAAAACGGTGGCCGATTCAAACGATATGAAGCGATCGAAAAATAAAGACGTGAACCAATTGACGTCACAGATTCAATCAGCACAAATTCGATCAACACAGATTCGATCGACAAACCTGTAAATCTGTCAAAAACCCCGTAAATTGATCGATAAATCCATGATTTGATCGACAAACCCGTGAATCAATCGAAAACCCCGTAAATCAATCGACAAATTCGTGAATTGGCCGACAATACCTACCGTGAATCGATCAAATCAAGTCGATTGGTCCACGTTCTTATTTTTCGATCGATTCATGTCGATCGAATCTATACCCTCCGATTTGGATGGATTTGAGCAAAATCGACCCAGCTGCATTTCAAGTTGCGTGCTCTCCGTATATGTTTAGATTTTTCACAAACAAACCAACTTACAAAACGCCTTTTTCTGTGAATTTCTAATAGCGTATGGAGATATTCTCATACTTTTTCAAAGCCACACAACCGTTTTCATTGAAGTTTTTCCCAACCAAACTGTTACCTAAGTTATTGTGACTCTTATTGTTCAGGTATCTCTTTTTCTCAAATTAAATACCTTCCGCATTAAATTTTCTTATTTTAATGAGAGGGCGTTGCCATACAGAATTTGCTTAACTCCATGGTAATAACAATAGTTGAAGAACGTTGACTTCGCAAGTTCGAATAATTGCGCTGAACACAGTGCGGTCAGCGCGCCATTATTAACGCCTACAAGACCGCATAAATACTTCAAGCATTGCGCCAATCAATGCGGTCAGCGCGGAACGCATATTAGCGCCTACTAGACCGCATGAATACTTCACGCATTGCGCGTAAATCACGGTGTGGGTTTTAATCGTTGAAAATTCGTAATTTCTTGGTGCTGAATCGTAATCGTAAACCGGAACCGGAATATAATTTTGCGCTAAATTCGAAGACATCGGTGGAGTTATTCATCGTAAGAAGTATTGCAACGTCTAGATATCAGTGTTGATGTAGCATTTTTTTGGCCACGCTGAATAGCCCCGTTTTCTCGGTGTAAAATAAATTAAAATTTGCCCAGAATGTTTTGTTTTTGCACTCTTCATGTTGAAAGTTAAAATAGTCAGTAACAACGCAAGATTGGGGAGGACCAATTAGTCCAGCCCGCTGGCGAGTCTATACTTACACGAAAAAAAAAAAACAATTTTAATACTAACTTGGAGGGGACAAATAATATACTTTATGAAATACGTAGAGACGTAGCAACAATTTGTATATGACAGCGCAATGATTAGGAGAACTGAACAATCTACTCCTCTGATGGCTAAGGAATAAAATATGTATTTATCGCATTTAGCAAAAAGGAACCAGCGCAGTTATAGTGTTGTAAAAAGGTTGCTTCCTCATAATTATCTGAAAATCTCCCATAGGAGCAAATTTTTTTGCTTCCATACCAAAAAAAGAGGAAAATAATTGCGTAAGTTTTAATATCGCACAATGAGTATATTCATAAGGAAAGAAAAAGTTCCACAATTTTGAAAACACTCTAATCGCGCTGGATCCTTTTTTCTAAACGCGATCCACATCGACGGTGAAAGTCGGCAATCACATAACTCGGTTTGCGACGTCGCAGACTTCCTGTCATACTTTATTTTTAAAATGGAAAACTACTCAACGGCAATTCTTTAAAACTGTCATGATTTTTCTCCTCAATGCGAAGAAAATTCTGCAAAAACTTCAAGAAATAACATCAATTTGTTCTCCTTTAAAAAAATGACGTAGAGGCGGAGATTTTCAGACACCGCAAACGAGTTATGTGATTGCCGACTTTCACCGTCGATATGTCAATGGCCAAAGTGCAAAACCACGTATCTCCATTGCGGTGTTTAAAAATTTCCACTCCTGTCGTGCTTTTCCGAAGAAGAACAAGCCAATTTTATAGCTAGAAATTTTTACAGAATATTCTACTGTCTGCTAATACTGACCCGGAAGAAAAACCAGGGAAGTTTTCAAGAAATTACGATGGCTAGTTTTTCAAAGAAAAAATGAAATGTGACAGGAAGTTTGCGACGTCGTAAACGGAGATGCGTGGTTTCGCACTTCGGTTACCGAAATTCAAAAAAGAGACAAACATTAAAAAGTTTCGGCACCCTTACCGAACGTCCGCCGACTTTGATGAGATCTTTTGATCTACCAGCCAAGTGAAACATACCATCCTCGTCGTAGTAAACCGTGTCTCCGGTTTTGAACCAGTCACCATCGAAAGTATCCTGAGTTGCTTTTTCATTGTTGAAGTAACCTTTCATCACCTGTTTTGGAAACGGAAAAAAAAAACTCACCGCCGCACAGTGGATCTAGCCAAAGGGAGAGGCCGGACAAATTTTCGAAACTTTGAAAGCTCATAACTCCATTTATACAAAACTTTGAGATTTTAAAAGTGGTTCCAATGGTTTCCCCGTAAAATTTTCTTGTGAACACACCCCTTAGAACTTAAAAAGAGTGACGAATCAAACATGAAAATTTGCAGTTTTAGTCACAAATTTCAAATCCGACCTCTCTGATTAACTCCATCCACTGTGCGACGTGGACAAGCTACCTCGGAAAATGCGCACATGCTCATTGTGAGAGGTTAAAGGGTTACTGGGTCCGTCCCCCTCAGCAGATCACTTTACCATGGGCGAATTTTGACTTGCGAATACATATTTCTGAAGGTAAATTATGCGTAAAACACACTGGACTATTTCGGGTTGTCACGACTTCCGTCAAAGGAAGAATTTCTTTGACGGAAGGAAGATCTCTGGTTATTCTAGATATTACTTCTCTAACTCATAATACAGCAAATTCGAAACAATGAATGCACTGGTTCTCTTCATTACAATACTTGAATGCAACTATTCGTGCTCCGGGGATGTCCATGCTGCATATTCAAACAATTGAAGGCGCGTTGAATTTTTCAATTGATTCATTAAGAGCGTGATTGGCACTAAACAGTAGGAAATGTCTCACGCTCGTGTTTGTTACTTGAATACAACTATTCGTGCTCCAGGGATGCCTGTGCTGCATATCCAAAACATTGAAGGCGCGTTGAATTTTCCAATTGATTCATGAGAAGCGTGATTGGCACTCAAAAGGAAGAAATGCATCAGGCTCGCGTTGTTAACCATTAAAAAGTATACATAAAATAATTCCAAATTCGGCCATTTTATTAAGAAGCGCCCATAAAATAACAAAGTAAAAGTTCGTTAAAGTGAATAATCACAAGATAATGTCCTATGGACTTGAATACTCTAGAGACTAAATTATTCTGCCGTGCAACTATTCGTGCTTCGGGGATGTCCATGCTGCATATTCGAAAAATTGAAGGCGCGTTGAAGTTTTCAATTGATTCATTTAGAACGTGATTGGCACTCAAAAGGAAGAAATGCCTCACGCTCGCGTTGTTTACCATTAAAAATTATACATAAAATAATTCCAAATTCGGCCATTTTATTAAGAAGCGCCCATAAAATAACAAAGTAAAAGCTCGTTAAAGTGAATAATCACAAGATAATGCCCTATTGACTTGAATACTCTAGAGACTAAATTATTCTGCCGTGTTGAGGAAGAACGCCGTATGAACATTCGAGAGATGCCCAATTTCCTTCGTTAAAATGTTCATTTTTGAGGAAAGTTATGAGTTTTTTCCCTTTGAATT
Organism: Bemisia tabaci; assembly: GCF_001854935.1. Lineage (NCBI taxonomy): Eukaryota > Metazoa > Arthropoda > Insecta > Hemiptera > Aleyrodidae > Bemisia > Bemisia tabaci. Next base: position 2,988,598 of record NW_017547202.1, on the reverse strand, counting down.
TTCAGAACTTTTCGGTAGAATTGCGAGTAAAATTATCTGAAAAATTGGAAGAAAAATATTCATACGTTCGCCAGGAAAATCGTGTTTTATCGAAGGAAATTTGGCAACGCCTGGAGGTTCATACGGCGTTTTTCCTTAGCACGACAGTATGTACCTACCTGGGGTCCCCGAACGCACAGCTCGCCTACCTCTCCAGGCCCGAGACTTTTCCCACGAGCATCGATGACTTTCAATTCTGTGTTGGGCTCTGGGTACCCCAAGTTCAGGGGGTTTTGGTCGTTTTGCAGCGCCATGAATAAAGGCAACACCTCGGTCAAGCCGAAAACTTTAGAAGAAGAAAGGAAATATTTCTAAATAGGTATTAAAATATAAAAAGAGAGAGGCAACTTCAAATATTCAGCTAGAAACTTTGTGGAGGGGGAGGGGGCCATAAGTCAATTATGGTACAAAAAATTTAAAACATTTCGTCACTCACTTGCCGTAAAAATTCTCAAAGATTTTGAGTAACGAGTGAGTAACGAAATTTTTTGAGAATTTTTTACTAAATGTCCAATTGTCCAGTATGAAACATGGACGGATTAAGGGGATGGCCACATGGGCCGCGGCCCGTGGCGGCAAATCTAGGAGGCGGCAAATTCTGCAATTTTTTGTAAATGTAGGTAATAAAAAAGCGGATTTAGAAAAAATTTACAAACAAAATCTCTCATTTCCTGTAGTGGGGCCGATAAGTGGAAAATATCATAAGAATCGTGCACTTCTGGAAGAAAGCATGAAAATTTCAGGGATTCATCTCTACCCTATAGACATTCGATTCAGACATAGACCCCAAAAATCTGAGCCCCCTGGGGGGGCAGGGGGGCCCCCAAATTTTGAATTTTGAATAACTACTGAACGGCTAATGTTAGCGTAAATTTTTTTAAGCAGGACGATAGGAAATTTTATCAGGAACAAAAATGGTTCTTATAAATTTTTCTGTGGGATCGATATTTAAGGCGTGAAACAGGAAAAACCATCGGGGGACGGGGAGCCGGCCGTTCTGAGGCAGATCCGCGCGCTGCGCTGTTTGCCCGGGACGCGCGCGGCGGCACAGTACGGTGTTGCCGACAAAACAGCCGCTTGTCTTGGTTTAATCTCAACGATGCGCAGTTTTAAAAATAATAATGAATTTACCGTACTACCTAAATACTTTTCCTCAGTAATATAAGCTCTACTTTTTATTAGTAATACATAAAAACAAGCAAAAGCGAAATACTCCAATGTGAGAGCGCCGAGTCCATAGGTGGGATCGGTCATCGCGCATCACGCGTCTTGTTTTCTCTGAATGCAGAGCTTTTCCGACCTCATTACAGGGTAAATTACCCTTTCCTCACGTAAGTTTTGTACAGGATTACATTTTTTTAAGATATTAGAGCGAAATAACAAGTTTTCATACGATTTTGACCCACTTTTTCATGACTATTGGAAATGGCGGATCCTTTGTAGGTAACTTATTTTTAGCTTATTTTTCATGTTACTTTCGGCGAATGAGACAATATGAGCTGCTTACATAACCATGAATTTTGCAAAAATTGGTAGAGACATTAATTGAGGAGTGAGGATGGAGGGTAGGGGGGCTTCACATTCCCTTCGCCACCAAGGTTACCAGATTTCCTTCAAAATGAAGGAAATATCGTTTTTCGTTCATGTTCATTGGTTTCTCGCAATTGCATAGGTACTGATTCATACGGAACATTCCGACATTGTTCTTTTCTCCTCTTTTTCCCTCCAGCCAGTCAATAGAAGTTTTCATTTTCATGAACTCCCCATTTTTTCAGTTATTCGACAAATATGCATATTTCAAAAAAAAATAAAACAATACATTAAATAAATGATAAAAAAAGAAGATATCTGATTACTATCGCCTCTTTTTATCGAGTCATCCTTGAAGATATTATTGGTACTTACCACGACACATAGAAAATGGAATGAGCAGTAAAAAAAATCCATGTATATTATCTTACATTTTGTTGTATGGAATTTAGAGTGGAGTTGGTAACATTTGTATTGAAAAAAATATTAATATAGGAGAAAATTTATTTATCATGCAGGTTCTGATTCTTTAAAGAACCTCTGAGAAGGACCAGGCCTCAGGAAGAAATTCATTGCATTTCTTCTTTTTCAACCCGCAAATCTCGTACCGATTTTTGATTTGTATGGAGCTCATGGAAGAGTACTAGGTAAGTACGTCGGAGACAATTTTCAAGAAACGGGACTTGCAAAATATGCAATGCACAAAACGTACACCTTAAACTTTATCGTACATTATAACACTGATCGAATTGGCTTTAGAGATTATTAAAAGGTTAATTTATCGTCAAAATATCAAAAAATTAGTCAAAATCAGTAATCAGTAATCAGTAATCAGTTGCAAAATTACCGAGATTGCGGAATATCGTACCTATGATGCGCTGACATAAGAGCAGGATAGGTTCCCAGTACTTAGGCGCGACTTCCTATCACTCAAATGGACCCTTTTGACAGAGTAGCGGATACGGCGGCTAGTTATTACTTGATAATATTCTTTGTACTGTACAAGAAGCAGTCCAACAAAGGTTTTTTGGGGGTCATTTATCCCTATCAAGCTTTCTCAAGATTCTTTTGCCGTTTTTTTGGAGCAAGTTTTGAAGGTGGTTTTGGTCCTCTTAAAAAAATGCCTATACGTAGCAATGATGTACCAAAATGTTCCTGAAAGAGAGGAGAATAAGCATATTTTTATGTATGCTCATTGTTTACAAAATTAGGCTCCCTGTCTTAAGTAAGCATATTTAGATACCATCCTGATGTCGCAGCACCGAGAGAAAGAGAAAGAAAAACACTTTAAAATCATTTTTCAGGTCATCGTGGTACACATATAAGATTTGTGACTTTTAGCCCCCCCCCCTTCCCGAGACAACTGTGCCGCAGATTTTATTCCGTTCAACCGATGTCTGATGCAGTTATCTCGGATGCTGTAATAAAACTTGACAAACCCATACAACAAAACAATTCGGAACTCCAGCACTTAACCCCTTCTCTTTCTGTTGCCGTGCGCTCGCTTGTATACATATATTACCTGCATAAGTTAAGCCCTATTTTAAGGCTTTATAGGTAGTACGATATATTCACAATACTTTTAAAACTGCGCATCGTTGAGATTAAACCAAGACAAGCGGCTGTTTCGTCGGCAACACCGTACTGTGCCGCCGCGCGCGTCCCGGGCAAACAGCGCAGCGCGCGGATCTGCCTCAGAACGGCCGGCTCCCCGTCCCCCGATGGTTTTTCCTGTTTCACGCCTTAAATATCGATCCCACAGAAAAATTTATAAGAACCATTTTTGTTCCTGATAAAATTTCCTATCGTCCTGCTTAAAAAAATTTACGCTAACATTAGCCGTTCAGTAGTTATTCAAAATTCAAAATTTGGGGGCCCCCCTGCCCCCCCAGGGGGCTCAGATTTTTGGGGTCTATGTCTGAATCGAATGTCTATAGGGTAGAGATGAATCCCTGAAATTTTCATGCTTTCTTCCAGAAGTGCACGATTGTTATGCTTATCGGCCCCACTACTGAGAGTATAGTAATTTCTAATTTTGTCGTCTTTTGGTGATACAAGAGACAGCACCGATTAATCGAGTTAAGAGAGAGACCAAACACGCAATTTGGCCAAAAACGGCGCTACTGAGAGAGAAATGATGACGAGGACTTGAGATGAAAAGGAGAAGCCCTCTGCGCGGCGGTCGGCATGTAACACATATTAGCACCTTCAAGATTGCACGAATACTTCACGCATTGCATCAAACACAGTGCGGTCACTGCGGCCAACGTGAAACGGATAGCGCCTACAAGGATGCATGAATACTTCCCGCATTGCGCCAAACACACTGCGGTCAGCGTGAAACGCATAGCGCCTACAAGACTGCGTGAATACTTCACGCATTGCGTCAAACACACTGCGGTCTGCTCGGCGCGGCGGCAGAAGTTAAAATAATTAAACCACATTTATGTTTGTTCTTTCATAATTTTTTCGTTCAGTTCTTATGAATGGAAGGCCTTGTCCACGCAGAGATTGGTTTACGAAACTTAACGTTCGCGCAAAGTTCGGTGAATTTTTAGTGTTGACAGGGCTTTCCCAAAAACTGTTTCCAACACGAGTAAACGCGTCTTATGCACCCCACCCCCGCTGGCACGTTCACTCGATGGTTTTCATTGATGTTTCAAAACGAATGAGAAGGGGGCGGCAAATACAGGCGGCCCATGGGCGGCAAGTAGGTAAATCCGGCCCTGGTATGAAAGCTCCTACATGACCATTGTATGCACTGTGTTAAAAAGAAAGGAACCAAGTCATATCAGCCATTTACTTCAGTTGGACAATTTAATTTTTTATATGAAAACGGTTGTGCGGATTTTCGAGCAAATTTCAGTGAATTTTCTCCATAGTACAAATACATTTTTCAAAGGAATCCGCGCGAACGTTCCCTCGTAAAAAGTTAAATTACCCAGTTAAATCTGGTAATAGCTGATGTGGCTTAGTTCCTATCTGTTGAACTCGGTCCATATAAACTTATTGTTTTGTCAGTTTCGTCGTGAGGGATTTTTGCGAGTGAAGTAAACTCGCCATATGGCGTATTTTGTACCTGACTCCATCCACAGGGGGCTCGATTTCTCCGGAGGGAGGTGGTTCGGCGGTCATCATCCGGAAAAACTTGGAGTTTTGAGTTCGAAATAGAACTATTTAATGCATTTCCGGACAGAAAATTATGCATATGTCCAGTCGCATAACACTTGTGATACTTTGGCCGGAAGATGACAAAATGTGGGTGTCAGTGAGCAAATTATTACTTTTGAGTTTTGTGGAAATCGGCCAAGAATATGATAGAAAAGCGATTAAAAAGAATATTGCGCTTGACAGTAAAAATTGTCATTGAGTTTGATGGAGAATTGAGTATATTATATGTATTCTGCCCTGCTAAGGAAAAACGCCGTACAAACATCCAGGGGTTGCCAAATTTCCCCGGACAGAACATTTATTTTTGAGGTAACTTGTGTATATTTGCTCCTGAAATTGCCAGATACATTAGATTAGATTGTTCACAAATTTTTTTACAAAAAATTGAAGAAAAATATGCAACAGTTTCCGTGGAAATTCGTATTTTGCTGGAAAAAACGGCATTTTTCCTTAGCATGGCGGTATTGGTCTCCTGAAGAAACGGCCATTGATCGTATCGATTATCTCAATCACTGCATTGCCAGTATTCTTTCATTGAACAGCATTATATGTCGTGTTGATGATGTACTTTACTCGAATTTTCTGAGATTGTATTATTGCCCAAGTAGCATTTTTCAATGTTAAAGTTGCAAAATGTTGAAACAATGTTGGTATTCGTTGCAACAAAGTTGCAACTTTCGGTCAACTTTTGGTCGATAAGTGCCGATTTTCAGCGATCTGATCGGAAGACAAGGTTGCAACCTGATGATATTGCAAAATTGCTGCAACAAAGTTGTTTAAAAGCTTAAGGTGTGCAACCAGCAATACTTTGAAGTTGAAACATGTTTCAACTTAATTGCAACTAGTTCCAACAATTATAGCTCCTTCAGGGGAGAGAGTAGGCAATCTGCACATCAATCTATTGGTTGCAAGAATCAAACGATTTTGTTGCAAGTTGTTGCAACCTCTGCTACTTGGGTGAACTGCGATACTTGTTGACCCGCAACTTACCGGAGTAAAAACTAGCTTTCTCCCGATTCGGCAGTTTGGCAAGGAATGCGTTGACATGTGCCGGGATAAATGAGCTGCACCCTGTCAGAATGAGACGCAAGGGTTCAAGATCATCCGTTTTGACCAGTGCATTCAGCTCAGAGAACATCACAGGATACAAGAAGCAAGTAACGCTCTGAAATCGGCCGATTCCAAACACACGGTCAGTAAAATGTTTCACCGTGAGTTTAGTAAAAATGTGGATCGGGAACAAACTTACGTTGCCTCGAAGAAGTGAAGATGAGAGTCGAATGGATTGAATAAAAAAGCTGTTATTTTTAGCACTGACAAAAAAATCTCGGTGTATTTACTAAGAAAAGGGTAAAATTACCAAGAATTCAGGGTTCTATTTTATCCCAGTTTTTTCTTGGTAAAATTACCATTTATGGAATTGGTAATTTTACCGAGAAATCTCGGTAAAATTACTGAACTTTCTCGGTAATTTTACTGGACCTTGGTAAAAACGCCAATATTTTTTATCGACTATGGTAGAATTACCGAGATACAATGGCAAAGTTACCGGGAATTGCTTACCAATAAAAATGGTATTCTTACCTGAAAAAAAACAGTAAAAATACCGGTTTCTAGGTAAACTTACCGGTCTGTCTTGGTAAAATTACCAATAATTGGTAAAAAAGTGAGATGGTAAAGGTACCAACGGACTTTGGTAAAAACGCCGAGAATTTTTTTTCAGTGCACATGGATTTAAACTGGAAATTTTCCAGGTAGTTACCTTGTTCTACGAAATATTTTATGAGAAAATATGTATTGTGATACAGGGTTATTCAAAAGTTACGCACCACTGGCCATAACTTTAGTTCTAATTATGATATCGATTTGCGGTTTGTGGCGTCCTTCCTCATATTGAGGGGGAAACTTTTTGAGGTACTTTTCAGTTCTTCACCCCCCCAGGGGGAGGGGGGGCGGGGGGCAACTCAAAAATTTCAAATGGCAACCCCCATCATGTGATACATCGTTAGAAAGAGCATGAAAAAAAAAAATTTTTGGCACAAACCGGATGTCGATCTGACCCCCCTGTCAAAAGTTAGGGGGGTCCAAAGGTTATTTAGGGGGTCCGCACCTTCATTTTTTAGAGTAGCTTCGGCGGCTCTTGGACATACCGTTTCTCTTTTCGAAGAGTCCTCGAATACTCCAAGTCTGATACCGAAGTCTTCATATTGCCCCCGGGCCACCACAGCCCCCCGTAGGGGGGGATGGGCCTGTTACAATGAAACATTGCATTAAAATGCGAAAAGTCACAGAAGAGCTTCAAACTTAGCTTCAAATCCGAGTGGAACTTCTTGCCAATGTTAACGCAAACGCAGCCTGCGACTTTAAAGTGAGTTTTCAAAACTCTTAGCCCCCTGCCCCCCCTCATTTTTGGTTGCAGAGCGGGTAAAAACCGGGAAATTCACTACAAATAATGCCCGAAACTAATGTCCAACTTGAGGAGGACCCTTGAAACGTTGCGATCAGTCGGAGCATTGAAATACAAGGACTGCCACCCCCTTAAAGTACGGAAACATCCAAAACACCCCCGCTGCCCCCCTCATTTTTCGTTGCGGAGCGGGTAAAAACCGGGAAAATCGCCAGAAATGATGCCCGAAACCACTGTAGAACTTGACGAGAACCCTTGAAACGTTGCGCTCAGTCGGAGAACTGCAACACAGGAACTGCCGCCCACTTTAAGGACGGAAACATCCATAAAACCCCCGCTGCCCCCCTCTTTTTTCGTTGCAGAGCTGGTAAGAACCGGGGCATCATTTCTGGCGATTTTCCCGGTTTTTACCCGCTCCGCAACGAAAAATGAGGGGGGCAGCGGGGGTGTTTTGGATGTTTCCGTACTTTAAGGGGGTGGCAGTCCTTGTATTTCAATGCTCCGACTGATCGCAACGTTTCAAGGGTCCTCCTCAAGTTGGACATTAGTTTCGGGCATTATTTGTAGTGAATTTCCCGGTTTTTACCCGCTCTGCAACCAAAAATGAGGGGTGGCAGGGGGCTAAGAGTTTTGAAAACTCACTTTAAAGTCGCAGGCTGCGTTTGCGTTAACATTGGAAAGAAGTTCCACTCGGATTTGATACTAGGTTTGAAGCTCTTCTGTGACTTTTCGCATTTTAATGCAATGTTTCATTGTAACAGGCCCACCCCCCCCCCCCCCCCCGGGNAGGACTCTTTGAAAAGAGAAACGGTATGTCCAAGAGCCGCCGAAGCTACTCTAAAAAATGAAGGTACGGACCCCCTAAATAACCTTTGGACCCCCCTAACTTTTGACAGGGGGGTCAGATCGACTTCCGGTTTCAAGGACGCCACAAACCGCAAATCGATATTATAATTAGAACTAAAGTTATGGCCAGTGGTGCGTAACTTTTGAATAACCCTGTATATTTGAATTTTACCTTTATCCAAGGCTACCTGACGTTTGACCTACAAACATATTATCTACAGGACACTTGACCTGCGCCTTTTAACCTACAGACGTGTGACCAGTGTGACCTAAAACATCCGACTTACAAAAATGTTTACCTACCTACAGTTTTTTTGACCCACAAGCTATTTTATCCACTGATATTTGATCTACAAGAAATTTGACCTACACATGGGTGTCATGTTGATAATTAAGTAATAATAAGGTATGTATGTATGTATGTATGTATGTATGCATGGTTGTATACTTGCTGATTGTATATTGGAGGTTTTCTCGGTGATCTATTCTTAAGCACCTTTCAAGGCTGTTCAATGTGCAGGTAAAGTTTAGGTCGCTTGTATGCAGGGCCGGATTAAGGGGATGGCCACATGGGCAGCGGCCCATGGCAGCAAATCTAAAGGGGGCGGCAAATTTTGCAATGTTTTTAAATACAGGTATTAAAAAAATCCGGATTTAGAAAAAAAAAATTACAAACGAGAAAAGGCGACAAAATCTCTACTTTTCTGAGAGTATAGTAATTTCTACTTTTGTCGTCTTTCAGTGATACAGGAGGCACCACCTTTAATTAGTCGAGTTAAGAGAGAAACCAAACACGCAATTTGGCCTGGAACGGCGCGACTTACCTAGAGAGAAATGATGACGAGGACTTGAGATGAAAAGGATAAGCCCTCGGCGCGGCGATCGGCATTTAATTACGTACATTAGTGCCGACAAGACTGCACGAATACTTCACGCATTGCATCAAACACAGTGCGGTCATTGCGGACAGCGTGAAACGGATAGCGCCTACAAGAATGCATGAATACCTCACGCATTGCGGCAAACACAGTTTGATCAGCGTGAGACGTATAGCGCCTACAAGACTGCGTGAATACTTCACGCATTGCGTCAAACACAGTGCGGTCTGCGAGGCGCGGTGGCGGAGGTTAAAACCATTAATCCACAATTATGTTTGTTCTTTCATAAAAATTTTCGTTCATTTCTTATAAATAGAAGGTCTTGTCTACAAAGAGATAGGTTTACGAAACTTAACTTTTGCGCAAAGTTCCGTGAACTTTTGCTAGTAATGTTGATAGGGCTGTCCCAAAAAATGTGTTCAACACCAGTAAACGCGTCTTATGCACCCCTCTCCCGCTGGCACTTTCATTTGATGGTTTTCATTGATGTTTCAAAACAAATGAGAAGGGGGCGGCAAGTAGGTAAATCCGGCCCTGCTTGTATGTCAAAATTTCTTGTAGGTGAAATAATGTATGTAAAAATATTTATAGGTCAAGTATTTAGGTCAAACATTTGTCGGTCCAAAGGTGTAAGTCGAGTGTCCTGTACCTACGTAATATGTTTGCACCTAAAACGTCGTTACACCTTATCTAATACCTCGTCCAATTACTTGAAATGTAACTTACCAAAGGTTTCTGTTCAGTAAGGGCATTAATCAAAGGCTCTGGCTCGCACACGGGCAAGATGAAATTATTAGCACCATTAATCAGACCTGACCAAACAAGGAGTTGCCCGGATAAGTGACTGAGAGACGCTGCCATTAGGAGTGAATGTTGGTCATTCCCTGTCAAATGAGGAGGTAGGGTGTTAGGTATGGATCTCGAAATAGAGAAGAAAATTAGACCATATTTGTAAAAGCCCTCGCGTGTAAAATATTGAATACAACTTTTCTACTACGACGGCCTCACATAATCTACTTACAGAATTTTTATCGTCAATTGACCAAAGTAATAAAGTACAGTACTTACATTAAAAACAAAAAAAATAAAAAAAATAAAAAAAAATTCTTGAGATATATTATTTTAACTTAAAGCGTCATTTCTCGTCGACAAAATGTGGGTTTTTTCTAGTTAAATCCGGGCGGATTAAACTCAACATCAGTGTTTTGGAGTTTAAATAGCGTCGTTTTGTCATCGTTAAGTTCAAGTTAAGAAACGATAGCAAAACCACGTTCCTTTAACTCAAAACAACTGACTTGGCGTTAAATCCGCATGTGTTCAACTCGAAACAACCAGCTTTTGTTGACAAGAAACGGAGCTTCAAGTCAGAATAATACCTCAAGAGATAGTTTTTCCAGTGCACAGTCCGGATTATCCGGATTGGGCTTGGAGGTATCGCGGATGATCGAAAATTCCGGATACTTAAATGGACGTATTTATGCTAAAAGGAACTATGTGCGTAGCGCATAGGGTTTCAATACCTAGGGGAACTTTACCATGGGTGATAAGTCTGCGGGCGAATGGTCCCGGAATCGTATTCCCGAATATTAATAATTTTCACATACCGACTGAGCCAGAAATAATACGACTTTTTCCATAGACGCTCGACAGAACCATGGTAGCGATGGTATTCTTATGCGTCCTGGCTACCATTTTTCGCTCACCGGTAGTACCACTCGAGCTGAGGAGTATCGCGATGTCGTCAGGCGAGATTTGCGGCCATTGCCGCTGGGTGTCGCTGCCGTCGCTTCTGGAGATCAGATCCCGGTAGCTCCAGATATCATGCCCCGTTTCTTGTCCTCTCAAGTTGACCAGGATGATGGGCATCGTTACTCCTAACTCTTCTAGCACAGCTTTTACCAAAGGAACGACCGTGGGTATTGTTACAATTACCTTAGCGTCTGTCGTGCGGACCTGGAGTGATAATTCGTCTGAAACGTATCCGAATGTGATGTTATTGAGGAGCCTTCGGGAGCCATCACAGCTAGAAAAACTGCAGGTTTATTTCGGTTCGGGAACTTGAACGCATAAATAGACAACAAGCCACGACAAAAAGAAGCGCCTTCGAGAAGGCGTTGATACCACTAGCCGTACATTTCGATATACTCTGCTTTATTTAGTGCAGAAGCATTGAATTGAAGGCGTTCTTAACGCCGTTTTGAGGGACTTGAACCGCAAGTTTGGTCCGGGCCTTGGACGTCTCGTTAGCTTCGACCGGAAATGAAGGGCTAACGTGCCGAAAGCCGACCAAACCTCTTAGCGCCGACCGGAAATGAAGGAGCAACGTACCGAAAGGTAGCGTTCAGGTAAATGAAATTTATTTGAAAGTTGTGTTTATGACTCACTTGCACGTTGTTTATCTCATACCGGTCGGACGCGTTTCGGCCTCTTCGTAAGACCATCATCAGCGACACCGTGTGTCATCTTGATGATTTGTAGTTTTCTTCAGTGCTTGGACGCAATTTTTTGTTCTCTTTGAATGTACGTGTTGCAGTTTTTTTTTTAATATGCGTGTTGCATACCTAAGTGGTTGAAGGCGTTTTGGTTTGTTTCCTTAAGGTGATTCGATGGACGCCATATTTTGTGTCAGAACGGCATGCGATATATCGCATCAATTGGTTCCATTTTTTCAGCTACTCGTCTGCATTTTTCTCCAATTTTGAGTTCGCGATTCTGTTGTCAGGAGACTAGAGCACTCACTTACCAATTTTAACAAAGAAATTCAACGTAATAAAGGCGTAGTTTTTTTTTTTTTTTTTTTTTTTTTTTTTTTTTTTTTTTTTTTNTTTTTTTTTTTTTTTTTTTTTTTTTTTTTTTAGAGAGAAAATATCGCATTCGAGTGCAATTTCGATATCAGTATCGAATGTGAATCCATCAAAACACCTAAATATGCAAATCCACCTCTCTCTTGAATCCTACACATTACGTACCTTTGAGGGTAAAATTATATTTTATTTTTCATTTGAGGGGCTCGAAGGACACTATTAATCACTATGTTGTGACATAACGCATCATTTTTTAAACTTTATCGTGAGCTTATTCATGACTTAACGTGAGCTTCTTAACTTATTCATGAGCTGCCAAGTGGCATCGATTACAAATAACTGCAATGGAGAATTTGCATGCAATTTTTTTATTGCTCACTGAAAGTGCTTACAGAGCTGATCTCACAGAATTTTTTAAAAACAATTCTGATATGGGAAATAGTATTGAATTAGATTTGAAAGTGAGAAAATGCACCGATAGTGACGTCATCTGGCGGCATTTCCCATTTAAACTCACGTATTTGAGCAGATTAGATCATTTTGTCATATCTTCTCCAATAATTGTTCAATTCATACACCAAAGGTATCCTCGTATTCATTTCACTCAGTAGTTTCTACTTAAACACGAAATTCATCAACTTTCAGACACCTGCAAAATCTCCATTGCGTGGTTAAAGTGGACCGCGTTCAACAGAAGGGAACCAAGCCACATCAGCTATTGCCGTTTAACTAGACAATTTAAGTTTTACATGAAACTGATTGTGCGGATTTTGATGCAAATTTCAGTGAATTTTCTGCATGCTACAAATCAAATTCCTCAAAATTTCCAAAGGAATCCGCACAAACGTTCTCTTGTAAGATTTAAATGGCCAAGTGTTTGACAATAGCTGTTGTGGCCTGCTTCCTTCCTGTTTAACACTGTCCAATAAATTATTGCTACGGTGCTGAAATGTTGTGTACGTTGTCTATTCACTAATTGAAGGGGCTCCTTGAATTGAATTTTATTTATAATAGTATGGAAATAGCTGGCAATTCTATTGCATTACAAATTGCCTACTTTTCTCACAAATGGAACTCAGTTTTCTGATCGTTTAAAGTCGGCATTTATTGGCCAAATGATGAAAAAATATTGCAATTACATGGTAAAAAATTGCGCATTTATTGCATTTAGGGCCAAATATTTCAATATTTGTATTGCACTGTATCACTTGGGAGTATGGCATGCACGGGTTACTGATTTTCAATGCGTGTATTTGCCTACTCATCTTAGTAATCGAACGTGAAACTGCAGAAATGCGTATATCGGTTTGCAGCGTTGCAGACTTCCTATCATACTTTATTTTTCATATGGAAAACCACTTAACATAATTTATTGAGCACTTCGGATATTTTTCTTCTCTATGTGAAGAATATTCTGTGAAAATTTCAAGCCACAATGTTGGTTCGGTTTCCTTTCAAAAAATAAAATAAGAGCGGAGATTTTCAAACACCGCAACCGATATACGCATTTTTGCAGTTTCACCATCGTAATACTGTTTGATTATAATAAATGTATATCAGTGATAATTATGAAGACTACTGAAAATATTCGAATGTTGTGATGAATTGAAAAGAGAATCATTGACATTTTCCTGCCAGATCTCTACCAAAAACGTCGCGCCTCTAACGTAAGGGCGTATCTTGATTTCCACACGAGTCCAGAAATGCATTGAGTTTAACGGAGAACAGAGCTCACGTGGAAATTGAGATATGTTCTTACGTTAGGGGAGCAACGGAGAAAGTATCGAAAAACGCCTCGCGTAGGAAAGTAGTAATTGGGCAATTCGTCCAAAATTAGGAGAAATCAGCACAAACTTCGGTGCTTCGGATTATTATCCGGGAGAAAAGGCATCGAAAAGCTTCGATTGAACCGAAAAAACGATGTCGTGAACCCATTGTCGGAAACTCGCGCCGTCCATTTAACATGCGCCTTCAAAATCAATGCATAGGCAACAAAACTACTGAGAGTCCGTGTACTCGACAAACACACGATTATCATGCGCCAATTATTGAAAGTTTACAGCAGCCAGATATAACATCAAATTGCAATATGTTTCATGGTTCAGATAAGGCTGTGTATTGTCTTGTCATCGGGCCGATCATTGAAATTGATAGACAAAGAAGACATGGGGAGTACTTGGCGATCCTATTGGTTGAGGTGGGTGGTTCTGATAAACTGAGGGAGAACATGATGGACTAACTATAGGATCTCTCGTGAGTTGCCGTTAGTTAGACTATTACCTACTTCTTTTGTCCATTTCAATCACCTGCTTCCACCAACAGAACCCTGGTAAAAATTGGCAGTAGAATCTGTGTTCCAAAATACCATAGACCTAAAGCCGGCTGTAAGATTTTCAATAGCTTCTATAGCCGGCTGCACAATTTCTTATAGCCTTTTATAGCCGATGGCGATTGAGTAACAGCCAGGCGATAAATTGTATGCTAAATGTTACTAATTACGGATGCTAGGACTGTTTTTGGATTACCGCTCTATTTTTGGGCCGTAGTATCTTGATTTATTTTGCGCGGAAAGCTCCGTAGTTTTGAAGGATGCCTGCCATTCCTAATATGTTGTAGCGCCTTCAATTTCGTATGATACTGTGCAATACCTCTGGTGTGAAATAGTTGCTTCAAGCGCCGTGGCAAGCTGCGGCGCGGCGGGCGGGCAGCCAGCGCGAAAAGCGCCTCAGCGCCTACAAACCTAACAGGGATACTTCACGCATTGCGCCATGCGTGAAGTATCCCTGTTTGGTTTGTAGGCGCTGGTGCGCGCTTATCGCTGGCAGCGCCGCTCCGCTCTGTGTTAGGCTCCAATATAATCTTGCGGAGTCAGCGTTTTTCAACCCATGATTTTGAAATGTTTGCACATCCTGTATGGATTATTCTCATTTTAATTGATGAAAAAAATATGTATTAAAGGAAAATATAATGTGTGTTTTTTGAATATTATGGTGGTTCCGTATCAAACTTAATGATTTCCAAAACACACGACTTTCTACAATTTCTTATAGCCTTTTATAGCCGATGGCGATAAAGTGTAAAGCCCGGCGATAGGAACTATAGCCCGGCTGCATACTTTTTTATCGCTTCGTATAGCCCGGCTATATGATTTGCTCCGCTTTCTACAGCCAGCTATATGATTTTCTATTGCCTCCTTTAGCCGGCTATAAGAATTCCTATGGTATTTTGAAACTCGGCTCCTATCGCCAATTTTTACCGGGGAATCCCTCTATATCCCTTTTGTCTTCTTCGTCTATCGCTTTGTCTATCAATTTCAATAATCAGCCCGCAGGCCGACATAGATTCATTAATCAGGCCGCTGATTTCTTAAGTTTTGATACCACGTAGAAAAAATTTGAAAAATCCAGCGATGATTTTAAACAAAAATGCTTACTCTTTTTGAAAGCTGGGTCGATCGTCGTGACCAGAAGTCCGGCTTCAAGAGCTCCGAGAAGTACGATTGGATAGTCTATAGCGTTGGGTAGCATTATTGCTAACACATCCCCAGGATTGAGTCCTTTATCCAACAAAGACGCACCAAAGCGACGGCTGAGGGATCGAGCCTCCGAAAACGTGTAATTTCTCTTTGTCAAACCACAAGTCTGCAAAAACGTAACTTAAAATTGCGACAAAAGTAGATGTAAAATATCCTGAGCGGCCTAAATAGCAACATTTCTCCCCTTGAAAAAGTTGTAAAGTGGAACTTTTTTATAGGAAATTTAACGAGCTTTATTTCTGAAAATAACTAATATTGTCGTCAGATCAATTTTTGGCGAGTTACAGGCCATAATCCGCAAACAAATGCCGATTTTAGGCCATTTGCCAAATTTGGCAACTTTCCCGTCCGAATTTAATGGCGCAAAGTTGAAATTCGGATTCAGCGTCAAAAATTACATAGGAATCGATGAAAATATTGCTACCCGGGATTTTTGCAGGCTATAGCCCCTTTCATGGCTTATTTGCCTGGACTAAAGAGCCAATCGCACTTATCACAGGGTGGCAAGATTGGTTTTTCCTATATTTTGATGCTTCATAAATAATCTATTCTCATTTCTTTACGCGTCTTTACTGCCTCATCTTCTTGCTTGAAAAGAAAAATATATCGACAGTAAAACTGCAGCAGCGCGTATGTGCGTTCAGTTAACTGAAAAATTCGCCTTCTGTTGCGTCTGTAGCAATTGTTGTTACGAATATGTTGTGCGTGCTGATTTTAGCTCGTTACATACTCGACTCTCTGAAGGCGTTTTATATGCCCAAGTAGCGCAATCTGTCGGGGAACCAACGAAGTAGGGATTGAGCGATTCATACAATCTCACCTCTGATGTTCTCCAACAGGGTGCTCTACTTTCGCACATAAAACCCCTTCACAGAATCAAGTATGTAATGATCTGAAATCAGTGCGCACAACATATTCGTAACAACAATTGCTGCGGACGCAGCTGAAGGCGAATTATTCGGTGAAAAGCAGAGTATGAAAGGAAAACTGCATGTTACGAGAGGGTATGTTTTCACGTAAATCGAACGAAAAATAAAAGCGTGAACCGATCAGCACTGATTCGATGGACAGATAAATAAAAATGCGGATAAAAATCAGGATATAACTTGCATCTACAATGAAAATTTCAAATTACGATACCTCGAAATATGGATCAGTCAAGATTTTGATTTTTCGCGATTTTAATTCTGCACGTACTTTAGACCCATCCCCTGCAAACCGATTTTGGGTACATTTTTGTAGCTTTTCTTTTTTTGTGGCTTCGAGACCACCCTGGACAAAGTGGGGCGGGTTGATTTGCTGGGCAAAATGAACANGGGGGGGGGGGGGGTTGATGTTGAGAAGGGACACGCCCAGTGCAGAGTTAGGCACCTATGTCCAGTTATGCGTTACGCAAAACCCTTATCTTCTTAGATAGCGAAGTTTTAACTGAACTCTCCATAGTAACGACGCAACGGTCGGTAATCCTAAAAGAAATTAGTACTTTTCTAGGAAATAGGCGATGTCGAAAACGATCCCTGATAAAAGTGAGTCAGCGTGACGTCAGACTTTGTTTCATAAATTACCCTGAGATTGATTGATTCACCCAAATAGCATTTTCCAACGAAACATCGGGATATATTGCAATTTTATCGGCGATAAAGTCGCCAGACTCCTTAACATCTGAGCGATTATCCTCGATCTTATCGAAATAGAATTGCGCTTTTATCGCCCAACAATTTGCCCGACAAATTGCGATAAATGGCAATTTAATATCGATTTTATCGACGAAAATTGATCACACTTTTATCGAACCGAAAATTGCCATGTGCAGCGATTAATGTTTAATCGTTATATATCGCAATTTTTGATGCGATAGTATCTCGATGTATCGCCACCGATATATTCGCCATAACCAACCGATAAAATTGCTATTCATCGCGATCACTGCTACTTGGGCAGGCTGACATCAGTCTGACATCAGCCTGACTCACAATCAGTCTGACTTAGGGTCAGGGCCGGATTAAGGGGGTGGCCACATGTGCCGCGGCCCATGGCGGCAAATCTAAGGGGCGGCACAAATTTGCAATTTTTTTAAGTGTAGGTATAAAAAAATCGGATTTAGACAAAAAAAATTACAAACGAGAAAAGACGACAAAATCTCACATTTACTGAGAGTATTGTAATTTCTAATTTTGTCGTCTCTTAGTGATACGAGAGATAGCTTCAACTAGTCGAGTGACGAGAGAAACCAAACACGCAATTTGGCCTGGAACGGCGCGACTTGGAGTGAAATGGTAACGAGGACTTAAGATGAAAAGGAGAAGCCCTCGGCGCGGCGATTGGCATGTAACACATATTAGCGCCTACAAGGCTGCACGAATACTTCTCGCATTGCATCAAACACAGTGCAGTAATTACGGTCAGCGTAAAACAGATAGCCCCTACAAGAATGCATGACTACTTCACGCATTGAGCCAAACACAGTGCGGTCAGCGTGAAACGCATAGCGCACAAGACTGCGTGAATACTTCACGCATTGCGTCCAACACAGTGCGTTCAGCAGCGGTCGGCGTGAAACGCATAGCGCTTACAAGACTGCGTCACCTTCCAGGCAAAGTATCACAAGCGCCATGCAACGTTTAAAAATTTCCGCCGCCATTTTATTTTTTTACTGAGAAATTGTTGGTTGAATCTGTTTGGAAATTTCACTAAATTTTATCGGCAGCACAAAGAAAATTCAGTGAAATTTTCGGACAGCTTCGTTGAACAATTTCTCTGTAAAAAAATATAATGGCGGCGGAAATTTTTAAACGTCGCATGGCGCTTGTGATACTTTGCCTGGAAGGTGACGACTGTCTGAATACTTCACGCTTTGCGCCAAACATGGAAGGCCTTGTCCACACAGAGATAGGTTTACGAAACTTAACTTTTGCGCAAAGTTCCGTGAACTTTTGCTAGTAGTGTTGACAGGGCTTTCCCAACAAATGTGCTCAACACGAGTGAATGCGTCTTATGCACCCCTCCCCCGCTGGCACGTTCACTTGATGGTTTTTATCGAGTTTCAAAACGAATGAGAAGGAATATTACCAGTGCTGGTCGATCCGCGTATTCGATGGCTCGACTCCAGATGAAAGTTGGGAAATCCTGATCTGGGATCTCCACATCAGGAGACGAAGAGCGCACCACTCCATCGCTGGAGACTATACCTCGGTTGATGGCCATTCTGCACCCCTCTTAGGTTGCAAATTCTACATCCACTTGCTTAGCTAGAAACGCCGAAGTCATTGACAAGGGACCTGGATCTGGAAAATTGCCTAAAAAACACAATAATCGACCTTGCAGGAAAATTTTTAATTTTTTTCCTAGAAAACAAACGTATTCTTATTTGCATCCTTTCGGTTGTTAAGAAGACCTTAGCATGAAGACAACTACTTGGACTGCAATGGGGAACTATGATTTCTAGCTCATACGTTAAAATACCGATCTGCAAAGGGAAAACTAACGGCATATTATGTCTTTTCTCTGAGATGACCTAGAGATTGTAGTTCCTGATGGCAAAATGTAGTTCAATTCATCCGCATTGAAAAATTCAAGAGAGAAACTACGACCTGTTTCAGGAAAGAATTTGATTTTGGAGTTCAAAAGCGGATTCAGGACTACTTAGACCAGTTAACCCCCTCCCCCCCTCCCCCCGGAAATTTTGAATATGGTGATTTTCTTGAAGCTCTTGACTATTATGATCAGATTTTTTTTATATATCCACGCGAATTCTATCGTAACGGGGGAGGGGGAGTAAGCCCTCTCAACCCCCCCCCAAATCGCTCAGAATTCTAAATTTTCCGAAAATCCCTTCATTTTGCAGGTTAAGTAAACGAGGCGAACGCTGCATGCCTTTCTTATTGCTTTAAAATCACTTTTAGACAGGAAGAAAATACCTTCAACTTATAGACGCTGACTGAACCTTTGTAATATTGCCTCTGGTGAATGACGAGAAGGGGGGGGGGGTAAAAATAAACAGAATTTACCTGTCGTTTGAAAGGCTTCAAGTTCCTGAATTTACACACAAATCTAATTTTCAGTGATTATTGGTTCAAAAACATTAGCACATACCTAATGTATTGGTTTAAAAACATTAGCACATAATGTAGTAGGGGGAAAAGGTAACAGATTTTTTTCGTCCTAATGATACGAGCTGTCGAGCATTCTTACATTTTTTTGCATGCCCTCTCACAAGAATATGACTGGTTGCCCACTGAAATTAATCCCAAAATTTGCGAATCCGGCAAGATCAATGGTGATTTTTTTTCAAAAGAACTCGCGATTTCGACGATTTTCGCGGGTTTACGCGCGAATATATTCGAGGTTCCTATTTTGCCGATTTACTAGGATAATTTGTCACCACGGTTCCTCAAGATTCAAACCGGTACTTGCAGCGTTTTCACTTTTCAGCACCTCCAGAGAGTGTGACAAGTTTCGTAATAATACTGATCGTGAGTTTAAGAAGACGACACAAGACAAAGTTGCGACAAACAGTTGTTTGTGATGCAGGAATTCATCGTCCAGCCTCGTTGACTTTTATCAATTTACAATAGGTACACACCTTGTCATGTTTTGGAACAAACATCGGAGTCAGAGATTGCCGTGGGTCAGTTTTAATCAGTAAAAATGTCAAACAATTCAGATAATATTAAGGCGTGGTGAGTGGGGTAAGGTTCGCCAATGATCTGGAATACTGGTTTTGCATCTCAGCCCTGGTAAAAATTGGCAGTAGAATCTGTGTTCCAAAATACCATAGACCTACAGCCGGCTGTAAGATTTCCAATAGCTTCTATAGGTAGCCGGCTAAGCAATTTCTTATAGCCTTTTATAGCCGATGGCGATTAAGCATATGCCAGGCAATAAAGTGTATGCTAAACCTTACGAATTGCGGATGCTAGGACTTAGTGAGTTTTTGGAATACTGCTCTCTTTTTGGGCCGTAGTATCTTGATTTATTTTGCGAGGAAAGCTCCGTACTTTTGATGGATGCCTGCCATTACTAATATATTAGAGCGCCTTCAGTTTCGTATGATACTGTGCAATACCTCTGGTGTGAAATAGTTGCTTCAAGCGCCGTGGCAGGCGGGCAGCCAGCGCGAAACACGCATTGGCGCCTACAAACCTAACAGGGATACTTCACACGTTGCGCAATGCGTGATGAAGTATCCCTGTTAGGTTTGTAGGCGCCAGTGCGTCGCCGCTCCGCTTTGTGTTAGGCCCTAATATTTAATCTGGCGGAGTCAGCGTTATTCAACTCATGATTTTGAAATGTTTGCACATCCTGTATAAATATCAAGCTAGAAATAAACTGACCTATTTTTCTCCGAAAAAATAAAAAAGGGGTGGAAATTTTGAAACACCGCAATGAAGATACGCGGTTTCGCACTTGAGCCATCGATTTGAGAACTTGAACGCGACTTTAGGGTGTTTACTAAAGTAGGCTGACCAAAAATCAGTACTTTTACAGTACTTGTTCAGTACATTCCTAAGAAATTCAGTACCTCCTCAACAGAAAAATTCAGTACTTTGGCATTAAGTAGCTCCAATTATTAACGAAATTAAACAAATTTCAAAAATTTGAATTTCGCTCCAATTGAGACGAAAATGACAAAAAAATTAGAAAAATTCCGGGAGCCTACGAATTCCGGACGTTCTTGCGGAATTTCCGCACTTTTTCAGTGCTTCCGGACCACCCTTAAAAAATCAGTACTATTTCCGAAAATTCCCGACTTGTAGACACCCTGGACTTCTAAGTTTCGGTCCTGTTTGCAGTGTTTTATAGTTCAGCGATGTCTCCAGCACAAATCTCAAGTTATATACCTATTAAAACATGTTAAGTTACCTGTTAGTTAATTATTAAATACCCCTATGGTTTCCTCACTAAAGAAGGAATTATTGTTGCAGGGCCGAATTTACCTACTTGCCGCCCATGGGCCGCCTGTATTTTTCCGCCTCCTTCTCATTCGTATTGAAACATCAATAAATACCATCAAGTGAGCTTGCCAGCGGGGGAGGGGTGCATAAGACGCGTTTACTCGTGTTGAACACATGTTTTGGGGATGCCCCGACAACACTACTAGCAATAGTTAAGTTTCGTAAACCTATCTCTGTGTGGACGAGGCCTTTCATTCATAAGAAATAAACAAAAAAATTATGAAAGAACAAACATGAATGTGGTTTAATGATTTTAACTTTCACCGCCGCGCCGCGCAGACCGCACCGTGTTTGGAGCGATGCGTGAAGTATTCCGACAGTTTTGTAGGCGCTATGAGTTTCACGCTGACCGCACTGTGTTTGGCGCAATGCGTGAATTATTCATGCATTCTTATAGGCACAATCCGTTTCATGCTAACCACAATGACCGCACTGTGTTTGATGCAATGCGTGAAGTATTCGTGCAGTCTTGTAGGCGCTAATATGTGTTACATGCCGACCGCCGCGTCGAGGACTTCTCCTTTTCATCTCAAGTCCTCGTCATCATTGCTCTCTGCGCCGCGCCGTTCCAGGCCAAATTGCGTGTTTGGTTTCTCTCTTAACTCGACTACTTGAAGGTGCTATCTCTTGTATCACTGAAAGACGACAAAATTAAAAATTATTATATTCTCAGGAATAGGAGATTTTGTCGCCTTTTCTCGTTTGTATTTTCTTTTTTCTAAATCCGATATTTTTTTATGCGTACATTTAAAAAATTGCAAAATTTGCCGCCCTCTAGATTTGACGCCATGGGCCGCGGCCCATGTGGCCACCCCCTTAATAGGTACGGCCCTAAATTGTTGATGAAGATTCTGAAACACTGTAACGAAGAAGTTCCCTTTTCGCACGCAAGCTTTCATTGCAGTAAACAATGACTGGACTACATTTTGCAATTAGGAACTATAAATTCCGGCCCGGTTTAAAAACAACGTATGTGCCATTATAGTTTCCCTATGCACGTAAGTGTTTTTTCAGATGAGCCAGAATTTATAGTTCCAAATTGCAAAATGCAGTCCAACTAAAGTTCTCCTGCTCCCTCTCTCCTCGTTATGATAAACGAGTTCTACTGTTGAACATAGCTCTCAAACTAGCTGATGCCTCGACCTTTTACACCAATCCTTGCCCATTTGGAGGCCAATATTAGAGGGTAAAAATAACAAGCAGTCAATTAAAAAATACTTCACACTTTTATTGCCTTTTCACTAAATATAACAAGTAACCAGAGAACCTATCCTCTACCATTCCTGTAAGTGGTAAAAAATAACAAACAGAGAACAAGTAAAAAACTTGAGGATGAATATTTACAATCAGCACTTAATTCTTCGTATCACAGAATATATGAGACATTATTAGTTGAGATTCAGATTTTATATAGTTTATATCCTCAAGAGATTATGAGCAAATGTCAGTTAATTTCTTTATGGAGCTATAAATCAAATTTTTCCACGCGCGGGCAAGGACTTATTCGACAAAGAAACTGGAAAAATACTTTTTTTGGATTACTGTTTCAAATTTGGACGTATTTCTGCCAAACAGAACTATGTGCAGTAAGACATGAGCCCTGAGACCCATAGGAATATTTGCACAGGAGGGCTCACATCTTAATGCACATAGTTCCATTTGGCTTCTAAAGCGTCCATTTTAAAACCCTCACTGAAAATAGCTCGAGATTGAAATCAGCAGTCACTGTTTACTGAAATCTCATTTCAAATGGACGGTTACAAATGTAGGTAAATATTGAAAAATAACAACTGTTTAGTGGGGAAAACAAGGCCAAAAAGTTCACAAATTTCAATTAGAGTAAAAAATTTTGAGCTCTAATGAGTACCACAAGACTGAGGAAGGAGAGTGTTCACGTAGATGGCGCAAGGATCACACTTTTGTGTCATGCCTCTCGTCATATTCATGACGGCGTTTCGATGCAGTCTCGGATTTTGCAGGATGATAAGTTGGAATCACTAACAAATGTGATCTGCTGATGAGGTCTAAAAAGACCCAAAATGTTAATAGTAGATCTCTCGGCATGACCTCAGCTTAATATTCCAATGCAAACTGCATGAGCTGACCACTCCCTCCCCCCCTCAGTCTTATTCAGGTACTCATTAGAGCTCAAAATGTTTAAATCTAATTGAAATTTTTGGCCTTGTTTTCCTAGAAAAATAGTTTGGCCCAGCACTGTTTTACCAACTTATTACATACATATTGGGCCACGTTTATTGTTTTTGTCTTGTTCATTGAAAAATAATTAGGTAGGTTACATTGACCGATTATTTAGAATTTATTTTTGTATTGTCTCATTTTTTTTTACTTATTTATTCACAATTTTATGATTTGTAAACTAAGATTGATGAAAAAGTTCAAAATATAAAATAAAATACATTTAAAATGTGCAAGAGTTGGTTTTAGATGAAACTGAAGATTACCTACATAATGTTTCACCCTAGGTGATGTTACCAACTTTGTTGGTGGTTCATATACAGTATTTTTGAATTGAACTACATAAAGTAGTCTGACAGTTTTCAGCTGGAAAACCAATGATATTTAGTAACATAATAGATAATTGGGTGGGTGTAAAAAAGGATTTGATAAAAAAACTGTTGTTTGAGGACATGCTTGGATTCAACAAGTAAAAAAGTAATACTATAAAAGCCTCATGATGGATAAAAAAAAATCAATCGAAGACAAACAAAGAAAAATCCTTTAAAAAACTAAAAAGAAGTTGAACTTTCAAAAAACTTAACACAAGAATCAGCACAGTGTGGCCTCTTTTCCATCAAAAAGCAAACATAAATCCCAGCAGATGGTTTATCTCTACGCAACTCTATTGAGGAAAGGGATAAGTATATTCCTAAAACTAGTCAACAAATAAATAAAATTAAGACATGCTAAAAGAGCAGAGGTAAGAACGATTTTTCAGGAGGAAAAAAAAGAGGCATTATGGTTGAAAATTAACAGATTATGAAGAATAAACTCACAAAATTTCAAGTTTCAGTGTTGCTTAGTTTCCTATATTAAAACATAAAACATTTGAGAAAAATCGGCGACCTCAATTTTTCAATTTTGTTCCTCCTAATGCACACAATCATTTGGAAGAAAACAATGAATGGTAAATATCTATTCTTCCCTGATATGCTGAGCTTTTCTGTAGCAGGGCAGTAAGTTAAGGGGAAGAAGTTGATTTTAAAAAAGTTGGATTTGTGCCTTTTTCATGATGACAGCGCTATTGAGACTTTAAAAGTACTTGAACTTAAATTATATCACAAAACTGACCCTAGTGTTTCGGTGTTTTTTCAGCCAGATCAAATTTAACTTTTTTCCGTTTGTTAAAAAGAGGGCTCCATTGAAAATGGCAGATGTAACATTACCTTCAAAATTATATTCATGATTTCAACCACTTAAGAAAACAGGAAGAGGTTGAATTACGTTAAGACTTGACCTAGTATCTGAACTGATCAACCAGGTGCAAGAGTCGACAAACTTCAAATCGCAATCTGTTTAAAATGGGTCAGGTTTTTTTTTTTTGGGGGGGGGGGGGTGTTGCACTAGGTGGTTTTAAAATTTCCGAGAAACACCCAGATCCGAAAACTATCATTTGTGGACACTCATGTGATACAGTAAGCTACTAGCAACTGTAAAATGAAAGTTTGCAGTTTTACTACAGTGCTTTATAAGTGTAAAAAAGAAGAAGAAAGAGGGAAAAAAATTCATATGTTTAAAAAAAAAGAGGCAAAAGGCTCCACACGACACACATGATAACCTTGGGGAGAGTTTTTCCTTATTTATTACAATTTGTGATTCTTTGTTTGTGTTTTTTGGTGCAATTTAATAAAGATTTACTAAATATAAAGATTTATGTGCGCCCAGTAGTGGAGGATTCTTCAACATGGATTCTATTTTCTATTCTGCCAAGCTAGGGAAAAACGCCGTATAAACCTTTAAGCGTTGCCAAATTTCCTTTCATAAAACGCGATTTTCCTGCTAAATTTATGAATATTTTCCTCCCAATTTTTTAGATAATTTAGTTCACAATTTTACCTAAAGATTCTGAAAATTTAAAAGAAAACTATTCATAACTTTCCTCAAAAATTAACATTTTATTGAAGGAAATTTGGCAACTCTCGAATGTTCATACGGCATTCTTCCTTAGCATGGCAGTATTGTGAGCGCTTTGCTTTGCCGAACATGCTGCCCTCTCATCTTGGTGCTTCAAAATAAGTGTTGTCCATATGTTTAATTAAATAGTGTTTTCGCATATTTAACTGTCTGGATTATTCATTCATTTTGCACTTTCCCACTATACCTTCAAAATTTTCTCATCTCCAATAGGTATGGCTCAAGACCGGGTCTGAAATTATTTTATTGGGAACCTAGGCGATCAGGCAAATTTAGATTCAGGGTCCTATTTAGTTGGGAAGATGTTTAAGGGAGTTCTCCATATTAATAATTCCTTTTAAAGATATTTTCCAATACTAAACCTTAAAAAAAATCAATACCTTCAGGTAAAGTATTATTCAACTTAGCCTTCTCTACATTTTGGTTATAATCACTGAAATCAACATACGCAGGTATTCGTTGATTAGCAGCTGCCGCATTATTTGATCTCGGTGTTGATTCTCCATCTTCGGTTGTTGAGGAGGTTGTTGTATCTTGCGTTGAGACACTTGTATTGTTTGTACTAAGCGTGACTTCTGTAAAATCAAAAATAAAAACAATTTTCTTCTTTACGAAAACGAAACAAATTTATTTTTTGAAGTATTTACATTCTACATACAAATTGGTCTATATAAGACATGGAATTTATTCTTTTGACAAATCTTTCAACTAAAATTATTAGCTTGGTAAAAGAGACCTGGAACTTTCTTGACTGCAAAGAAAAATTTGAGATAATTTCCAGAAATAAGAACACTTGGCAAAAGGCTTAAAATTAAACAGAAAATAAGGAACTGAGATAGTAACAGGGGCTGAGATCTATGAGTTCAGTCCTTCAAACTGATCACTCATTTTAAAGTTGATAAACATTAGAACTTGCGATGCAAAAACACGACAATTCGAATCAACTTCATTGTTTCTAGATGCAATTCCCCCTGAACTAACAATTTCCTCCAACCAAATTTTGATTTCACTTAACTCAGTGATAAGATCGCTTAAAAGCTGTGAGCTAGGAACAGCAAAAATTACAGAGGCGAAACAGTGAATTACTGCAAGACGCACTTTCACCTCTGCATGGTAACGTAACCACCAAACAAACTCCAAAAGTTCAGCAGCCATTCTAGTTACCTTGGCACAATTGACAGCAGCCATCATGATAATTGCTAGTGTGTTCAAAAAATGAACCAGTAAAAGATTACAATCATCGACATTATTTGCCGAATTTTTTTCTTTCTTTCGAAACATGATTTCTTTGTTTTTTAGACTACCTCGAATCAAAGGAAAAAAGAAGGATCCGCAAGCTTTAGAATACTCGTTGATCTTAAGTTTCGGAATGATCTTTGGTCGACACTTCCGTCGGGTATTCGCTCTAATTTTTTCACTGATCATACAGCCAACATCCTTTTCTTTTTCCAGAGACTTGTTGGTTTCTTTTAAATGTGGACTTGATAACTGTTTAGCTGATTCTGCAAGAATATCCAACATCAAAAGTCGTTGGGCAATTGAGTATCTATTAACAACTTCATGAAACTGTTGACCGATCAAAGTCGCTACTTCGTTTGGGTAAACCATCACTATGGCAACACAGCTTGAAAATCTGGCATCATCAAATTTCTCGGAATAAAACTGCGCTTCTGAACTGATCAACAATTGGACTAAGTCTAGAGCGAACGATACATCCTCATTCGGTAACTGAGTTTTAATTAGGTCTTCACAGACATCCACAGCTGCAGACCAAACATCGTAGTCTTTGTCTTCCATCAAAGCTTCTTTTAGGTCCCGTAAGTATTTTGGCTGTTTTTTAACTGACAATTTCACATCATTTGACAAGTCGTAAGGTTCTAAATCGTCATCACTATCTAAAAGCAAGTCACCGTCCACAACATTACCGATAATTTCCGGTTCTTTTTTTTCTTTAAAAGACTCATCATTTACTTTAATGACTGCTTCAAAATGTTTCAACAGATCCTCCATCTCTGGGTCTGTTTTGACTTGAGTGTCAAACACAAATTTGAAGTCTGCCAGAGTTTTCAGCTCTTCCACAATTGCTTTACTTTCATTTTTCATAGTCGTATAATTGAACTCCAGTTTTTTGATGGAGTCATCTTTAGTTGGTTTCCAGAAATACCCTGTCACTGACTCGGATAAGACCATTCCAATTGCTCGGATCTTTTCATCACTCGAATCCAAATGAAGAGGCACAGCTGATAGCAACTGCCGCTCGATTTCTTTTTGGAAAGATTCATTCAACTGATTGCAACGATATCGAAAATTGATACCGAGCAAGATTAATTTGGAAACATACAAATGCTGCTCAAAAGATGTATGATTCAGAGCGCTTTTGTCACCCCATATTTTAAGTAACTTTACAATCAAATCGTTCAAAACATTCAACTTGTCATTTTTCCCGAGGAAAGAAATATAGTTGGTCAAAATTTGATTGTTTGAGTAATAAGTCATGAAAGGAATCTTGTTCATTAAAACATACGTCCAATTTTGTGAGTCCAGCAATGAGCTTGGCAAAATCTGTACCAATGTGGTGAGATTCGAGACTTTTTGGAGGATTGATAGTAGTATCGGTTCGATTGATATTCGATCAAGATGTTTCACCAGTGAATGAATAACATATTGATAGTTGTCATCTTGCACAATCCATTCCTCAAAAACCGTTATCAACATATCTAAGTTGACGGTTCCGTAGTTTGAAACTGTTTTACTGACTACTAAGGATAATGGTTTTTCATCTTCAATTTCGTACAAATTTCTAGCCTCCTTCAAAATTTTGATGGCTTTGATGACATGACAAAATATAATTTTTACAAAATTACTTGGTATACAGTATTTAGGAAGTTTTGTTTCTGCACTATTTGCGATTCTGTTTGGCACTGACACCAAAATTTGAATCATTTCTTTCCATGATATATCATTAAACTCTTTACTGAGAGACTTTAGAATTATTGCGGAGGTAAGGGCTTCAGATTTGACTAATTTTTCGATTATGTCTATAATACTGTCTTGATAAATACTTGGTTTTGTTCCCTTTAAAACGTCACTCAATACGCTCAAAGCCGCTTGAAGAGTGTACGGATTTCCATTTTCCAGAACAAACAGATGCAATACGTTCTTTGAAATGGGTGGCTTGATAAGTCTGACCAACTCGGACAAAATCCTTGGGTAGATGACTTGTGAAAAGTTTAAGTAGCTTTTGGGGAAAACCACAGGGCAGGTCAGGATTTTCACATTGTGTGTAGGAACTAAAGACAAGAGTTTATCAAGGAGAGGATACATTTTTTTAAGGGAAGCTTTATCGTCCATTGCTGCTAAAGTCGATAATAGTTCTTTACAAAGTTGCTCTAACTCATCCGCTGAAAAAAAGAAGAAAAAAATTGAAACATTAACCCCCAGCAATTGTAACTGCTGCTTTTGGTTCAACACCCATCCACACAACTGAAAGGCTGAAAGAGAAGCTGAAAAATTGTAAAATTTGTTTGGTTGGAAGGACAGGAACATAATTTTACAGAATCTGACTGTAGCTTTAAAAATAATTGGGGGGAGAAAATTCACTCTGTTATTAAGCTTCCTCAGAGGTACTGTGGACAATTGTAGACAGGGGGCTAGGGGCACCAGGGAAGCGAAAAATTGATGGTTTCTTCTGGATTTTTAAACCAAGATCATCTTTTTACAACAAACCGTTGTGGAGATAAGTTGCTTGAAAGTTTCAATTTTGACTCCTTTAATTACCCCATTTGAAAACTTTGACGTAATTTGGACCAGTGTTCGAAACTCACAGGCGCCAACATGCCAAATGCGCTTAGAAAATCGGCCATGGCGCCTAAAAAATGAAGGCTCTGCGCCAACGTGGCCCGTAAAAATTGTCCCCTAAAAATCTGGATTTTCACGGGAAGTCACATGAAGAAAGAAAAACAAATCTATTTAAATTAAAAAACTCAGAATTTTCAGCACTACTTCGCCATCTTCAATGGCGCCTAAAAATTTGGCTTGAAGTGCCACTCGGCTCCTAAAGCTCAAAGGTGAGTTTCGAACACTGATTTGAACTCAGGAAAAAGATTCTCCACCAAATTTAAAAATATCTCATCGATCAAGCTGAGATTGAATACAGCAGATTTTGGGTGAGGTCTTTAGTGTTTGTGTGGGGGAAAAAAATAAGAGAAATTGCATCAAGAGAAATTAGAAGTCTGTTTGGCGCAATCCCTTAAGAGTAACTCACAGCAAAACAACTCACCAGCATCTGATTCTGGGTCAGCCCGGGGGTAGTTGGTTATTGTTGGCACAGGATCAAACCGAACATGGGGGCCACCACTGGTCAAGGAACGAGGCATGGGGTAGTTGAAATTCCGAATGAGGAGAGTAATATCATCCCTCTTTCCGCCGGTCAATAAATCACCTTTGCTTGCTTTTGTCATGTAGGTATCATGATGGATTCGAACCACTTTGTCCACTACGGCTTGGGCAACACCCGTCAATGTGGATTGGATCTGGAACTGAAAAAAGAGAACCACAAAAATATTACTTGGAGATGAAAAAGAAATCAACATCATCACGGGAAATAGTATCCCTTAAAGAGAATCAAACACAGTAGCAGAGCCAAGGAGAAGAAAATAGCTTGATGACATAATTATACCAAAATATTTTGTCTACAGAGAAAAATTGGATGAAAAATTTTCACATCTAGGTATAAAAATTTACAGAAAAGCAATGAGAATACTGGAACAAAAATTCAAAATTACAATCGACAAAAAAGGCTGCTTCTTTAAGCTTTTTATAGGTTCTAGATATTGATGGTGAAACTGCAGAAATGTGTATTTATCTTGTTACAGGACGTTGCTGATTTTATGTCACATTTTATTTTTACTACTGAATAATTGTTATACAACTACTTATATAATATTA
The DNA here is from genome assembly GCF_001854935.1 of Bemisia tabaci. Lineage (NCBI taxonomy): Eukaryota > Metazoa > Arthropoda > Insecta > Hemiptera > Aleyrodidae > Bemisia > Bemisia tabaci. The sequence continues at coordinate 2,958,335 of NW_017547202.1, read as the reverse complement.
ATTATATAAATATATTTATATAATTAATTATATTAATATTATTATGTTATATATTATATTATTTACTACTATAAAATTACTGAACATTGTTTTTTTTAAAACATAGGTGGTTTTTCTATTTTATGTGAACAATATTCTATGAAAATTCCAAGCCATGGTGTTAGTTCAGTCTCCTTTTAAAAAATAAAGTAGGAGCAGAGATTGTGAAAGACCGCAACCGCAGGGTTGCTGCAGGATTAAGAAAATGAAATTCCCTGACAATTGAAGATATGCAGATGATTAAAAAGACATAATTTGAAAACGTTTTCAGGCAAAATTTATTTTTCAGAAAGTCAAACCCTTTCTAGAAAGTAAATAAAGGCAACTGAACACTTTTATCATGTTTCCTGACATCCTAGGTTTTCCCGGACTTTTTAAAATTCCCGGACATTTTCTGGTTTTCCCAGTATTTCCTGACTGTAGCAACCCTGCCTCTATCGGCAGACAATATTAAGAAGTGTTTTCTGATTCATGAGTTCCATGCATTTTCAAAAGTAACGGATAATTGCGACAAGGGTAGTGAGAGAAAAACATGGCATGGGTTACCTGTTCAACAGCCAATAAGGCAAGCTCTTGGTTGACTTGACCGGAACCAGATGCCTCCTCTAAAGACTTGTATAATCCATCAGACATAAGCATCAAAAACCTGGAAGAAACATTGAAAATGTGACAAACAGAAAAGGAAATAGAATCAATATTTTGCCGAAGGCCTCAATCTAAAAATGTCTCAGTAATATTCTTCATGAGAATTCCTATATTTTTTTCACTTAGGATACCCGTCTAACATTCTCTGGTACAATAAATGTTTCATTAAAAACATTTAATCGTGAAAACGAAAAAAAATCTGATAATATTCAGACTAAGGCACATAAGCTTGATAAAGGAATATTCTGCCATGCCAAAGAAAAACACTGTATGAAACTTCAGGTATTGCCAAAATTCCTGTGATAAATTACGAATTTTTTTGGGAAAGTTGCGAGGAGTTTCTTCCAATTTTTCAGATAATTTTACTCTTAATTCAATCTAAAAAAATTAAGGCAAAATAAGTTTAACTTTTTTCCAATATGAATTTTTTATCACCAAAAATTTGGAGACAATTGAAAGTCCATTCAGCGTTTTTCCATTGCTCAGCAGTATTTCTGTCTGGAAGCAGTAATAAATAATACCATGATTTAGATCACTTGAAGCTTCATGAAGTTGCTGTAACATCATTCATTACATCTTATAGATGGAACAATTGCAAAAACGGTACCTTGTTTCGCAACGCATGATTACTTTTTAAATGAAAAACCATTCAGCATTATTTCCTAAAAACTCCTATAATTTTTCTCCTCTGAGGAAAGAATACTCAGTAAAAAATTTGGGCAACAGTGTTGGTTTGAGCTCTTATGATAAAATAAAATGAGGGCGGGATTTTGAAACTTCAAAAGCGAGATGCACACCTAAGCTGTTTCACTGTCAATGTTATATTACATGCGCTGATGAAAGGTTTAAGCAGTTGAACACTTCATTGAAAATAAATTTTCAAAGCCTGATTGTTGCTTCACAATCCACTGTTCCTTGGTTATAGGCACTTTTGTGACTAAATAAATCACAGAATTTGGAGCCATAATAACTACCAAAAAGAGAGAGAAAAACGCCAGAATTTAGAAACTGTAGAATGGGCCTGTTGCAAACTTTTGCTAGAGCAAGACTAAGAGTTGTTTCTTATAGATAATGCCTCAAAAATCACGATGAGCGCATCGGCAAAGTCTGAAATGCACTCATAACTTTGCAATCTGCGTAAGAGATTTGTGGTTTTTTGAGCTTCCCGCTACAAAAACGATACTACAGCACAGGTTAACATTTTGTTAGAGGAGTCGTTCCATCATCGGCAATATTCATCATGGCCGACGCCAATCCGCCAAAACACATGTGATGGAACGAGATAACACCTGAGCAGGATTAGACCAGAGAACAATCGGCGTGTTTAAGTTCATATTTTCCTCGCCCGCCTTGATTGAACTTGAACTCTCGTCGAATTACGCACGGAACTGCAGAGGCATCGGCCATGATGAATATTGCCGACGATGGAGCAACTCTTCTAACAGAATGTTCACCTGTGCCATAGTATCGTTTTTGAAGAGGGAAACTCAAAAAAACGCAGATTTCTTACGCAGATTGTGAAGTTATGAGTGCATTTCAGACTTTGCCGATGCGCCCATTGGCATTTTTGAGGCATTATCTATAGGAAACAACTCTTATTTTTGCTCTAGCGAAAGTTTGCAACAGGCTCATTATAGCAGATAAGCAAGCAGTCAAGGGACACTTCTACATCGAGATTACTTCAACAACAAACCTGCAGGATTCATCAAGAGGGATTGTCTCGTGGATTTCTGGGTCCGCTAAAACTGGTTCAGAGATTGCAGGAGATAAATCCTCAAATTCTTTGTAGCCACCTTTGACCAAGTAGTTTCCAAGGCACCGTGTGTTTTCTTGATTGCCAAGTCGCATTCCTGCTGGATTAATCTTTCTTTAGAATAGTTCTTGATTATGGCTAATAGAAATTTTTCGAATCACATTTTTTTAATAAAAATCAAAGATCCCAAAGATTTTTCTCAAGGCCTTCTACTTACTAAAATTAAAAACTTTTCAATACTTTTCAAATTATTTCAAAATATTTTTGGGGATTTCGAGGAGCATATTTATCATACCTATTTAAGGCCTTGAAACATATTTTTGAGTTGTGCCAATTTGGCAAAAATACACTTACCAAAGCCAACAGCAACCCTACCATACCCCCTCCCACTAAGTGCACATTTCTGGCTCCTAAATTCTTTGTGTCAACTGTATGATGAAAAAGTTTTAACTGGTGATACTTTTGTTGCAGGCTGACAGGCTTTGGGCAAGGTACTAGGTACATCAACTTTGTATTATTTTTCTTGATATTCTTCATTCTAACAATGAGATATTCAAAGGAGTAGATATACCTGAAGTAGGGGTATAGGGCTCTGGCTTAAATGACCATTTGCATTCTGATTCACCTGTGCGGATCTTGACAGTACAGTTTACTTCAAACAATATCCGACTTGAGTTTCACATTTTTTAGTTTTGCTTTATTACTTCTTCCTATCTGTTTCTACAGGTTTCCTCATGAATACCAGGCAGTCGTGCTCTTTAAACTCTGAAGTTCTTATTTTTGTATTTTTGACTCATATCAAGAGACAGCTTCAAAGGTGCAGAGAATTTTTTGCGTTCACACTCTTTAAGGCAACCTTCACATTTTTAGAGACTGCCTTCTTATTGCTGTCCATGTAAGACTGCGCACTTCACTATTTTTTTTGCATAAGAGAGCTTCGTGCAGTTTCCTGTGTCTATGCGCTTGGTGGTTTTCTTCTCAAGAAATAACAGATTTAATGGTTCCCATCACATAGGTCCCTCCTTAATGTGCGCCTTCACATGTCTCCTGCGATCGATAGATCCAGCATTTTCTGCAACTTTGACAGCAGCTTCTAGTCCGACTTGGTTGCAAAATCTTTCAAATCATAAATCTCAAACCTGACACAACTTACTCTCTTTCTCCATGCTTCACATGGCTAATAGATTTGGATCCTTAGAGATTCCTGATCCCTAGAATCTTCGCAATGAAAAAACTAAAAGTTTATTTTTACCTTTAAGTTTATCAAGAGATAATCCCAATTGAGCTAGTCGAAGAACTTCATCCTGATTTGATAAATCGTGATCAACTGACAGTTGGACTACTTTGAGCGCACCATTTGGGTCTGTTTTACAAAGAAGGGCTCTGGAATCACCAACATTTGCCACAAACAACTTGTTATTGTGAACGAGAGCAGCCACAGCCGTTGTTCCACAGGATAGCTCTGTGTTGATAGAATTGAGTTTCTCTACCTAATGCACAAACAAAAATTCCAATTATATATTCTGTATTAATGCAAATCTTACTACATACCTAAAAATTCTACAGAATTAACCTTAATAGGTTTCAAGCTGTCCCTCAAAACACCTTGATCCTGTCCCATTTGGGACAGTAGGATTAAAGCAAATGTTGACTGAACATTGACTAAGTAATAATTGGAGCACATAAACTATGCACAAAGTCGGCACGGACTAAAAATTGACAAATATTTGATATTTTGATTTAAAATTCAGTTAGATGATTGATCTTATAATTGTCAACTTAAAATGTGCATAAAGACAGAAAGTTTTTTGACGGATACGGAATTTTTTGAGGAAATTCGACTTGTTCCCTACTTATTAGTGGGGTCTTAGGAACTCTAAATTTTGAATGAAATCTTTAAAATCAATTCGGTGTGATACAGAATACCTCTCTTCAAGACATAAATTGGTGAGGTTTTTGTGGCCACGTACTTTTGACTTCATTTTTGGGCTAATGAACTACAAAATTTAAAAATACACTCATGAGGCATAGATCTACCTCCTGTTGGTACAAGTTGTTGAAATTAACGTGAGTGAAACTCGTAATCAGGCATGTATCAGTACACAAAACTTTTCATCCTTGATTCACCTTTGAGCATCCCACTTGATTTGAACAATGCAGAATGAATTTTCTGAAGAATTTTAGGAGGAAAAAGGTGTGCTTGGCTTTGAATCAACACAGTAAGTTCATATTTCACCCATGCTTGAATGCGGCATGGTCTGAAAAGAATAAAGTCAAGAAACAAGATAGAGGGTGCAAAATGGACAAATTAAAAATTTATGAGAAATACTTTACCACTCGGGGATATTTTTGATATGCTTCATAAGAGGTTAGACCATCAGGGATCTCAAAAATTAGGCTTGTTTTCTCTGCTACTAAGTCATCCATAGTTTCCATGTAGCTCTTCTCGACTGAGTTAAAAGCTTGCCTGCAAAGAAAGCATTAGAAAACTTAATCCCTAAGTCAGTTGAAATTTGAAAGAGAAAAAATGGACCATGATCAACAATTATTTCTTTTTCTACCTCAAATATCACCAGCATGAACTATGGTCGTTTCAAATGAACTGATCCATCGCTTCGATCAGATATGAATATTCAACACCTCTTGGCGCTAGACTTAAAACACTGAATGTTTACAAAAATTTATACTTTTGAATTCCTTCTGCCTGGTAAAAGTTTGCCACCAAGTGGATACTTGTGGTAGAGACCCACATTTTTGGAAAGGTATTACATTTTAATCAATACTTAGGTTGAAACCACTTTTATCAAAGAATATTCTTGCGATCAAAGTCATTGAGGAGTTTGGAGGGCCAGGCGCATGAGTGCAGTTCTTGCTATTTTGAGAAATACATGATTGAAGCTTCCACATTACATGGATTCTTATGGCGGAAAAAAAAATTCAAAATGACTTGTTGATGCTTAAAAGCTGGAAGTAGGTAGCGAATTTTTCATAGAATGTACATTAAGACTAATTTTACTTGAATGAATATCATATTAATATCTCAATTTTTTCAAAAATTGCACTTAGGTATGCGCCTTGTTCTCCAAGCTCCTCGATTGTTCTTAAGAAGGGAAGAACAGAGAATGATAGTTTGCTTCAACAGAGAGAAAACAGTTGCCAAACTTTAAGATGGCACTTCTAAAACTTATGAAGTTTGTTTCGTCAGTGCAATAAGGAAAAAATTGCCGTTCATGCGAAAAACGATTACTTCAATGACTAGACAAAGCATTAGCACCTCAAAATCTCCTGTACATCAGCATCAGATCTTGCATCTTCCAACTGACCCAGGAGCAACTCAGCTGCCATCCTTTGCAAGGCAAACTCAGCAGCAGAGACACCTTCATGTCCGTCAAACACACAATATAATGATGTATTCTCATCCGAGCGGCAGTGGAAACACTGGTCCTCAAAAGGATGTTCTTCTCGTCTGTGACCATCCTCCTGGTAGATTTGATTGGTGGAAAACCCAGCTCCTAGAATGAAAAATCAGTTCCGTATGAATACTTATGGTTATGTTCTCCAGTTTGTGAGAAAAAAATCGTGTGAGTTGACACTTTCGCATGTCCTCTTCGCTTAAAGGTCTATCATCCTAAGAGAAACGGCATAATGGGACTGCTATGATGACCATGAAGAGTCTATCTGCATTGGAATGAGTACAAAAACAATAATGCGACTCTTATGTTGTCTTCCATCCCTACTGATTGTTCACTTTCCCTCGGTACGCTCTGCTGTGCTAACGCTTCGACTTACCTAGAACGACAACATGCGGCTATGATTCAAATTGTAGTGAGCTATAATCTTTAAAACACCAATGATTTTTAGGATGTGTGACCAGAACCTACCTGAGTTTCTGCAGACAGGCAGGTCATCCGTCCAACTGGTCTGCGAGGAAAGTGTGGGGGGAACACCGAGGCGAGAAGAGGAAGGCATCATTGAATAGTAATAGTTTGAATCATTGATTACTACTCTTCCAAATGTTCCTAATTCCAGATGAGATTAACCATCTCCTACATAATTTATGTGACACTTAACAACCACAACATTCTGAAGACTTAAAAAAACACATTCGTCTATCCGTCAATTCGACGTGTTTTTAATTTTTTATTGTTTTTAGATAACAGGGAATTGAAGGGATTTTTCCCATGAGGGATTTCTCTTTTCAATGATGCTAATATAGCCATCTGAAATGTCTCCACAAATTCCCCAAAATGTCTTCAATATTCATGGCTTTTAAACCTAATATGGATTTGAAAAATCATGGCTTTTAGTTTATAAAACCACTTATCAGCAGAATTTTTTTTAAACTCAACAAATTCATCATTTCCTTTAGGTTTTCATCACTTTCATCTCTACGCCCTTTTTCACCCTTTGGACTCGCAGGAGTGGTAGTCCCTCCGCCGCTGGACTGGAACGTAACCTCAAACGTCCACTTATCGTGTCCAGGTAAGGTTCACTTCTCCTAATTTTCCTTTTAAAAATCACGTTTTATTTGTTTTATTCATCCAAATTTCGGCCCTCCTTTCAATTTTGAACTCCCAGCTATTCCAATTTTCGATTAATGACGAATCCCTCCCGTGTTTGCTGGTTTAGGTGTTCACGTCAGCACGTGCACCCGTTGTCCACGTCCCGTCACGTGAAAGCCATTTTGCCGCGGCTTCTACCCACTGACTCTTGCAATATCCCCTGATTTGGATAGATTTACACCCATTTTATCCTCCTCTTCCATCATCTTTATCCTAAGAGTTCCATCACCCCACACCAAGTCCCCACTTGAAGTCACCGACAAAGATCTCTATTCCGTCACTGGGAAGGGCAGTTTTAGGCTCTCTGTATACCCTGGGGTATCATGAGCCCACGTATCGTTTTCCCTTCAAATCTTTCGATTCGCCTAACTGACGCTCAAAGTCGAGTGTTTCAGTTCAGATTTTACATGCGTTTTCAATTTGATTTAAGAGATAGGTCAAGATATCTTTTGCTCGTTCGTCATTGCCACCTGCATAACTGGGATTGACTTGACATGACCCTAATCAAAAAAATGCATTGTATCATTTAGATCGAAAATGCCTCGTAAGTAGAAAACCAAATTGGACGCAGAACCCGAAGTGGCTTTTCCTCCCCTGAACAATATTTTTCCACTTCCTTAGTCTTAAATATCGCAAACTTCTCAGGGTGGTTCAGCGAGAACTCCCGACTGGAATTACAACAACCAACACTGTCTATCCAACTGCCAGTTTCAGTGTGTTCAATCTGTGGTCCGCAACTTTGGGAGTTGCAAATTCCACGTACTCGCTGATGTTTAGCTAGGAAATTTTTCCACATTAGGACTTCCAAGATTCAAGTTAGGTCCTGTGAGGATATTTTCCACTTCTAAACTCATTGAAGTATTTGGAAGTAATATATTGGCAAGCTCAAATAAATGCACAAAATTTAAAGTTTGTAAATTTTCCTCTCTTTTCTGCGTAATGGAAAGTAAAGTGCATCTTTTATGAAACCCTATGCCAATCAGTCTGCACTGATACCATACGTGTCTCCCCATCCTGTATCATTCAAATATACAAGCAATCATGTATTTTATGTTTCTCTTTCATTTCAGTTCTTAAACGTCACATTAGACATCCCTACGCCACAAGATGGGTAAGGAGGACCGGACAACCTGGAAAGCCAAGTACTTCTCCAAATTAGTTGTAAGTACATCAGACTATTTTACATACCTCCTCATAGAATCCTTTGTATCTTTCTCTTTACACTAGGGAGCTGCAAACCTGCAGTATCTCATAATTCGCATAATATTGCTCTTAACTCCTAATACCCGACAACAAACACTCCAAATGCCACACTATATTTAACCTACACCAGGAGTTCGGCAACCACAACACGCTGAGAATAAAATAGTAAGTATCAATGCATAAAATAGGTGAATTAAGTACACAATAATAACACAGCTTATTACCCCTTAAGAAACCTTGTGTTGTATGGTGCAAACAAAAGTAAATGGAACACATAAATTACACAAATCACAGTAAAGTTTCTTAGTTTGGCGTAGAACAGAAATTCTTGATAATATTTTTCTCTTAAAAATAAAGTCCAAAAAGGGATTACAGAAACGAAAATGTAGGTAACAAACAACTTCTCATGCATTCAAACCTGCCTCATATACTCCGGTCATGCCAGAAACTCTGTACCTCTAAAACCAATAGGGTACTTTTAATTAACTATTCTCTTTCATATCTCAAATTTTCAGTTCATCGCTAGGGCACAAGGCGGATAAAGAATGGTGGTCGCATTTCGATTTTGGCTGCCATCTTGAAGCACTGTGACGTCAGGAGGGTACGGGTTATGCCGTGCAATCCGAGGTTGAGTCGGCCCCCCCGGCCTCGGCCAGCCCATGTACCCGATGTACCCGATACCGTGTGACGTCCAGAGGGTACGAAATGCGACCACCATTCTTTATCCGCCTTGGCTAGGGCATACTTTACCAAGAAATTAATATCTAAAACAAAAGCAGCCTTTAACAACCTTCTCTGTTTTTCACAATCAGCTCTTCTCATTATGAATTACACTATTGAAATAATAGAGAATTTGTCTGGCTTAAAACAGTTCTAATTACTGCTCGCACCCCTTTCTAATGTTCTATGTTTCAAATGGTCCACATTCTAGCACAGTGACATGTCACATAATTTGCCATCTTGGTTGATTATCAGCTGAAAGCGGAAATGCTGCAGATACCCTTAAACCAACCATTTTGTTCAAAATTTTTTAGTCTAGCAGTTTAAATTTATGAGGATCAACTATTTTGAATGATAAGTGCTACTCTGAAGCTACTTTTGCTAGAGCATCAGATCTTTCCCAAGGCTTTGAGAATGACTAATTGAAGGTTTGGGGTCCAAAAAGGATAAGTTTTTCCATGGCAACAAAGTATCATCTCATGTTCATTACATCCTGTGTAGCCTCTAGTGATAATGATATTTATTCTTGAAACCACTGACCTGAATTTGTAACCAATCTGTTTCTGTTCTGTGCAGCAATACTTGGAAGAATACCCAAAATGTTTCATTGTGGGCGCAAACAATGTCGGCTCAACACAGTTCCAAAAGATCCGTGTGTCACTCCGAGGAACTGCCATCGTCCTCATGGGTAAGAACACTATGATGAGGAAAGCTATCCGTGGTCACATTGAACACAACCCAGCTCTTGAAAAGTAAGTTGCTAAACATTCTTGCATCATTACCTACTTGTTTCATTTCCCATTTTTCAATCTCGTACGTACTTGGAATCGAATCTGCTCAACCTTTGCTTTTAAGTTAACCAGTATTGGGTTCTTTATTGTTTGGGTTTCTAAATTCTAAGGTGAATGGTCTTATTTAATACACTCTGCATTGCGCCCACAAAGAAAAATAAATCAGGCATTCAATGCTTCTAAATATTCGGCTTTAAAGCGTAAATAAATATGCGCGGGTATCAGAAATATTCCTCAAAACTGCGATTTTGTCTGGAAGTAATCCAATCCTGCTGAGTCGCGACAATTTAATAATTTCTAACATTCCGAGCGATACTGTAACAATAATTTTAATTTCTCAGAAGAAGAGGAAAAACCACTTTGGCTCCCAAATTTTTAAAATGTTGGCCACGATGGCTCCTAAAGATTTTGATGAGATTCAAACACTGATTGAAAACAAGTCATTCGGTTTAATTTGATTTTTGAATTTTCATTAATGAAGTTGGAAGACCAATTGATTTTAGGGGAAGGCTCCTAACTTACTTTACCCATGAGCCAATTTGGAAATAATGTGTTGCCCTCTCAATCCAATTAAATCTTCAACCGCTCATCCTGGGATTTTGCTTGGCTACAGATTACTGCCTCATATTGTTGGCAATGTTGGTTTCGTGTTCACGCGTCAAGACCTCGTCGAAGTCCGTGACAAGCTTCTCGAGAACAAAGTGCAAGCCCCTGCCAGAGCTGGAGCCATTGCTCCTGCCCCTGTCGTCATCCCCGCCCAAAACACCGGTCTTGGTCCGGAAAAGACTTCTTTCTTCCAGGCTCTTTCCATCCCCACCAAGATCTCCAAGGGAACGATTGAAATTGTGGTAAGTATTCATTCTTTTTAAATCCAGATGCAAAAGTCACCGAAAGCATACTTCCTTTTGTAGATAGAGGTGTCGTCAGCTAAGTTGAAGGTTGTTTACTTTCAGTTTGCAGGCGTTTTCGCGTCACTGCTATCCACATGAAAACATCAGACTCTCTCAGAAGCAAGCACACAAGCTTAGATAAGTTTTTTAATACTTTCAAACCCTGTAACACTTTAATTTTTAGCCCCACAGAAATCACAACCACACGAAAGTCGCAAATCATAACTGATAAGTAGTTCTTTTACGATACGATCATGAGACTGATGTTTTCAATGTGGATAGTAGGGAACGCCGCTTTGTTCAGAGGCTCAAATTCGTCATTGGCGCTTGCAAATCGAAAGTAAACAACCGTCAACTTAGCTGACAACACCTCTAACAAGAAATACTGCAAAATCATTACAGGGTTACCAAGGTTATGGTTCGTCAATCTGCGTGCAGTTGCATGCTGCATTCGTTGTCCAAACAGCGAGAGCATAGTCCTTTTGAAGGGCTCAATATCCTCCTCTTAATTTGAAGTAAATTAATTATCAACCTAGAAGATTCTAACCAGCATTATGTGCTTCGAGTTCGTCAAGAAATGCTATGCTTGCTAAAACATGACAAATGTTAATCTCTCCCTTTTGGAAAATCATTTAAGACCTCTTAGAGCTGTGTTCGTCAAGAAATGCTATGTTTGCATAAGCAAGACAAATGTTTACCAAGGTCGTCATTTTTGCCTAATTTTTGTCCTAATTTTTGCCTCTCAGAAAATCATGTAAAACTTCCAAAAGTTAATTGAAGGGAGCTGAATGATTCCTGGAGTTTTTCACTTGAATGTATTAACAGTTGCAGGGATTTTTATTTGGGGTTCGATATAGTCACTTTACATTTTAAAGAGTTGAAAACATCGGCTGCCGCTAATTTCTTTAAAATTTCATCTTTTTCATTAGCATTAGAATAAGGAATCAAGGTCTAATTTAATGTTGCTATCTAATTTCATCCTATTGTTTTCTTTCTCTCCCAGAGCGATGTCCACATTTTAAAAGAAGGTGACAAAGTAGGTCCCAGCGAAGCAACTCTACTCAACATGTTGAACATTTCTCCGTTTTCGTATGGTTTAGTTGTTCATCAGGTCTACGATTCTGGTACTGTTTTCGAACCCAGAGTTTTGGATATCAAACCAGAAGATCTTCGTGTTAAATTCTTGGAGGTAAGAATGTCATACTAACATGATGGGGAATACCATCTTTGATAAACTTTGTACCATCCTAATGTCTTCGCTAGAAGAATATTTTAAAAAAAAAAAAAAAAAAATTATGGGATGAATTTTGTAAGTCCTTAAATGAAATGGATGAATGAATTAGTGTAGAGTGGATCAATCATTCTCTTTCCTAATCGTTTTGACTCTGAAAAGCTAGATTCTAAACTATTTTATGGCAGAAAATCACATACTTAAGAAATAAAGTGTATTTCATTCAGAATAAGTAAATTGACCAGAAAGAAGCTCCCAATATTGTTTTGCTCAGTTTTATCTAACCTGATTCCTCTCTGTCCAATTCTGTCTGTTTATTAATCAATTTCTTTACCGGATATGTCAATGTAATGAAGTCTCTAACAAATGCTAAGCATCAACTATGCCTTTTGCATGGGTCAGTGAAAGCGTTATCACATATTAGGTATGGTAAAACATAAGATTAAGTTGGTTTTTGGAGATTGAATCTTCTTTATCCTGCAAGTATTAGTTTGGTTATCAGCCAATTGAGTTTCAATAATGCGCCCTCTAATTTTCAGGGAGTCGCGAGAGTTGCTGCAACTTGTCTCAAGATTGGATATCCGACCATCGTCTCTGTGCCTCACAGCATTGTCAACGGATTCAAGAATCTGTTGGCCGTTGCTGCGGCTACTGAGATTACATTCAAGGAAGCTGAGACTGTGAAGGAGTTCTTGAAGGTACGTTAATTTCAATATTTCAAGCAGAATTAATTCTGTGAAGTAATTATGAAGAAGAGAGAAGAAATGGAAAAAAATAATTTTTGTATAAAGCAGAAATCCTGCATTGTTGCCATCTTAATTTCTATCTAGATCTAGACACTCTCTATCCATCTATCATTGTACCCACTATTTAACAATTAATTCAGATGTGATTGTTAGCCTTTACAAAGGAAAGACTCTAGCAATGGCCCAAATCTTGGGACATTATCTCTACTGTACTGAAAAATGCGGATATTTGCTGTGAAAAGCTCAATTTTTGAAAGTTCGGTACAGAAATACGGAATCTTACCAATTTTCTGTGAAAAGGTATGATTATACCAGTTTTATGGGAAGAACCTTAGAATGAAGTCTCAACAGTTCCTAACATAGCCCAAAATCAAACTTTTCTTTCACAGTCTTTTGAAACCGTTAAGAATTAAGCTGTATAAAATTTTCTAAGTCAGTTTTTGTCGGCTCAAAATTACTACAGCTAAAATTGAATGCACCAAGAATTAGTTGTCAAGTTTGTATTCTAAGAAGCAAATCCTGCGGATGAAATTTCTTCCGAGTCTAAAGCATTGTTGCAATTTTACAAAACTTTCAACTTATCATCGCCAAAAAAATCACGCCTATCAATGGAGCTCTTGGGCGTGGCAGGAATTATCGATTTAATTACTGATTTCACTAGAAACACGATGGTAACACTAGTTTTCTCTCTCCAAAGAAGCTTGCAATGTTGAGGCTGTAATAGAGGGGATATCCCGCGCTACCCTGCAAGTGCACCTTCATACGAAGACAAACTCACTATGCAAAGACAGGGAGCAAATACATTAATAGGGTTGCCTTTTTATTTGGGGACTCTAAAACTGAAAACACGGCAACCCTGCCAATGTATTTGCTCCCCATCTTTGCATGGAGAGTTTGACTAAATATAGAGGTGGACTCTCAAGGTAGCGTGGGATATCCCCTTCGTCATGACCTCAACTTTGAGAGCTTTCTTTAAGCTTTGGAGTTGATTTTAGAAAAAACCAGTGGCATCACAGTGTTTCTCACGGAATTTTACTTAGGAATCAGTGCATAAACCGCCAATTCCTGACACATCCAAGAGCTTTGTCAACTGAGGTGGAAAAGTGAACATTGCTATGACCAATGTGATGAATGTCGTCAGAAAAAAAAGGCTTCCTTAAAGTTTGATTGTACTTTTATCTGTAGGTTTCTATGCGAGTCAAATTTAAAGTCTTTGTCAGTATTTTAATTGATGAGTGATTATTTCTTTTTCAGGATCCCAGCAAGTTTGCTGTTGCCGCAGCACCAGCTGCAGCTGCCGCCGCTGCCCCAGAGGCCAAAAAAGAAGAGAAGAAAGAGGAAAGCGAAAGTGAGGATGATGACATGGGCTTCGGTCTCTTTGACTAGATTCTACACTCTTGACTTAACTTCTGACGCTTCTTTTTTGACTGTGAAGAGCCAGACTTTTTATTATTAAAGTATTTTTTTTACAACATTTTACTCGAATTATTTTTATCTCCAAGTCACGATCACTCAAATCATTGGCAATTCACATTAAACGAATCAGTCATTGTTTTAAAATTAATATTTTGAGAAGTATCAATCAGAATCGAAGGTAAATCGATCGTGATATAATTAGGAAATATTTCAGGTGGTGTTGCATGTCAAAGAATTGTTTCAACCCCCTGTATTGTATTAAACCCAAGCAATTTTCCCTACTTTCTGATTGTTATTTGTCATAATATTTTATTCTGACCACTAATAAGTTACCTTCAGATAGGTCCTAACTCCAATAAACCATCTAGCTTTGAAAGTTATAATGGAAGAAGAAACTTCAGGCTTTAGCATTTTTGAATCACAAGCCTTTTTGTAAGTGAACAGTTCAGTAGATGTCTGTCTTGTCAAATTCCTTCAAGTCTATGTCTTCTCCTTTGATGAATTTGTTTTTCTTCATCGTGTCTAGAAAGCTGGAAAAACAGGGATTCATCAGGAAATGAACAATTTCTGGAAAAATTAGGGACTCTGTTCCAGTAACTGGGAATCCTCTCTTGCTCTGCTTGGATACCATCAGAATAATAAGGAGGGTTTCATTGACTAGATAATATGAACATCTGGAACCCTTTTAGAGTTACAAATTTTAATATGTGCTGAAGAATCGGCTTCAATATGAAAGAAGGAGAAGAAAAAATCGCTTGATATTCATATCTGGAATTCAGGAAAGTGGCATAGTTTTTCTAGAAAATCCCAGGGAAGTGGGAGAAAACTTCAGTTGCCCGTAAGGAAAGGAGCTCCTGAAAATCGAGGATGAGCAGGGTCAAGAATTCTAGAAACCATGTTGTAGCTGCAAATGGGCAGACAATTGTATGATTGAATTTGAACGTGTCCCAACAAATATGTGGAGGCATTTCTGCAAAAAAAAAATTATTGGCATGGATATTGTAGGTCCGAAAACCAATGGATGTAATGATCACAAAGTGCCCCTGAATCTTTGGCTAATTTGTAATGTGACATATTTATCTCATAATACTACTTTCTCCAAGGGCATTTTTTGTGTGTTGAAATGTATGAGAATTAAGATTAAAATGCACACCGTAGGGCGCTGAGGATTCAAATGCACAGTATGGCACACATGTTTAAAGATGTCAATTTTTCGTTTGTTGTGCCTTGTTTCCACAAAGAAATTTTTTTACTTTCATGATAGGTAATAAAAAAATGAACATGATGCATTCATCATGATATGCCTTCAAACTTTCCAAGAACTCAATTTTCTAGGACTTTATTCCTCAATGCTGAAGATAGACAACAATCGGGAAGCATCAGTTTTGAATGAGTACCTTGCACGCTAAAACATGCAACTTGAAAGAGTGCATTTTAATCTTGACGTTTAAGTTATCATGAATAAATAGCACTAAAATATGGATTGCATTTTGCAAAAAGGAACCAGGAGCATTGCAATGTTGCTAAGATTGTGCAACTTCTTTTGTCTCGGATGAAAAACCTGATTATCCACTAACAGTTTCTATTTTACTAGCTAAAAACTGTGAATTTACAACAAAATTACAATGTAAATTTCATATTTTGTCATGGTTTCAGTAATTTTATTGAAAAGGATGAAAATGCACAATCTTAGCATCATCGCAATTCTTCTGGTTCCTTTTTGTAAAATGCAATCCATATTGTCAAATTATTGCCATTGGAATATTGGATCAGTGTCACGTGTGTTGCCTATTCACTAAATGAAGGAGCTCTTTTTTTTTCCGTAGCAAATGAAAGTACTCCGTTCATTTAAAGTCCTGAAAATCTTCAAGGAGAGACTGCACACGAAGGAAACAATCCTAATACCGAGACATTTTTTATTTTTTTTTTTTTTAACAAAATTTGGTGAGTTTAAATGTTAAAAAAATTATTCCGGATTCAGAAGCTGAAATGTGACATCAGAGCTTAATGTGAAAGTAAAAACAAAAAATTAAGACACGTGGCTGGAATCGGGACTCTTTGAGAAGGAGAAATATTCCCTTCTACAGAGGAGATACTTCCACTCGTCCTTGTGGGAGGCAGTGGCGTGGCGTGCTTTGCGATATATCGATTGTTATGCCATTTAAACCTGTGAAAAAGGATCGATAGACAGGGTGTTCGCAGCGAACATTTTAAAAATCGATTTTTAACCATAGGTTTAAATGGCATAACAATCGATACATCGAAATTCACGCCGCGCCACTGGAGGGCGCATGGACCTGTGCGTGAAACACCGGGGGGGGGGGGGGAGAGGACTCCGTGGCCAACCCCTATGGTTCCGCTCTTGATGAGAATTAGAGGGAAAATATGTCAAACCTACCTACTCTCAAGTTATGACCGTCATGACTTAATAATAAGGAAAAAAGAAGTCATCTGGCATTCGAGTTTAAAGTCACTTCTCTCTTCGTAATCTAGCAAGTGTATCAATTTAAGTATGGGGGTTTCATTTAAGTTACAGAAGTTTCCATACGGACAGGGCCGGATTAAGGGGGCGGGCCATGGCGGCAGGGGCGGCAAATTTTGTAATTTTTTTAAATGTAGGTATAAAAAAAAATCGTATTCAGAAAAAAAATTACAAACGAGAGAAGGCGCGACACTATATCTCATTTCCTGAGAGTATAATAATTTCTAATTTCGTCGTCTTTCAGAGATACAAGAGACAGCACCTTTAATAATTCAAGTTAAGAGAGTAACCAAATATTTAAATCACGCAATTTGGTCCAGAACCCGGAGCGGCGCGACTTAGAGAGAAAAGATGAAAAGGACTTGAGATGAAACGGAGAAGCCCTCGGCGCGGCGATCGGCATGTAACACATATTAGCGCCTACAAGACTGCACGAATACTTCACGCATTGCATCAAACAGAGTGCGGTCATTGCGTCGATCACAGTGCGTTCAGCAGTGGTCGGTGGTAGGCGCTGCGAGTTTCATCGCCGCGCG
This sequence comes from Bemisia tabaci, assembly GCF_001854935.1. NCBI lineage: Eukaryota > Metazoa > Arthropoda > Insecta > Hemiptera > Aleyrodidae > Bemisia > Bemisia tabaci. Next base: position 2,941,321 of record NW_017547202.1, on the reverse strand, counting down.
CCGCCGCGTGAAACTCGCAGCCTCGCAGCGCCTACAAGACTGTCGGAATACTTCACGCATTGCGCCAAACACGGTGCGGTCAGCGCGGCGCGACGGCGGAAGTTGAAATCATTAATCCATATTTATGTTTGTTCTTTCATAATTTTTCCGTTCATTTCTTATGAATGGAGGGCCTTGTCCACGCAGAAATAGGTTTACGAAACTTAACTTTCGCACAAAGTTCATGCTCTTGGAGTCTAGAAATTAGGAGCAACTTGAATTAACTTCTATCACGATAAAAAAATGATGAATTTCCGGGATAAAAAGTTTTGGATAATTTACTGCGCAAAACTTCAAAAAATGCTCGGGTGCAACTGCGCAACTTCGATTTTTTTTATCAGCATGAATCACTTTTTCCAATCAAAATGGGATAAAATATTTTCAAATTGTCTATTTTGAAGGATACGCATGCGCGAACCCCTCCCTCGCCTTCCCTTTCTTGTGAGGCGGACTCAGCCCCTCAGGGCGTTGCAAAAAAATCTTTACGAAGCAAGCGATGGCCGGGTGATGATAGGGAAAATTCCTGGAATTCTCCCAATAGAAATACGAAAGTAAAAAAAATTAGCACAAAATAAAAATTTAAAAAAAAATATATAGATTGACGGGGGGAGGAAGGTGAGTCACAGTTATTTTGTGGCTGTAAGTCTCGCTCATTAGCCTGTGGCATAATGGTCGATACCTGATAATGGTTCTCCCTCCTGTATAAAAGAGAAAGGTGTGACCCACCGCCATGAATTTTCAAACGAACTTTCTCTAAAAATTCCTTTTTTCAAAATTTAAAATTTTCAATTTTTTCAAACACTGCAATCACCCCCAACCCTTCCGTTCGTCTCCAACAATTTTCCATCATATACCTACTCCTTTTTTCCCATCACTGGGATCACGATACGTGGACATGTGGAGCTAGAAAAATCATGACTACGTTATTCCCTGAGAACTACGTCTAATATTTTTCAATGCCGCAGATTCGGCAAGTGATTAAAAAAGGACGGTGCGCCATGAAATTAACGCAATGCAAGAGAATTCAGTCCCTTCGCCTATGTCTCCTCGCCGCTATTTCAAACATGGAGACAGATCTAAACGTAGAATCCCGTGCATTGCACCCACACCCATCTCCATTGGATAATGACGCGAGGTACCCTCTAAGGCACTCGTCGCCCGAGCCAGATCAATATTCTCGTCAGAATTTCACGAGGAATAAGGGAAACTTCGAATTTTAAATCGAAAAGAACGGCACGGGGTGTCTATCCGAGCCGTCTTGCCGCATCAATTATGCCGGGAGATTTGCCCGAAACACCAGCAGTGGCAGATGTCCTTTGAAATTCAGCAATTATTTTTTGAGTAAAATTGATGTTTTTTTCAATGGCGTAGAATCAACATGGAAGCTTGGCTGCTTCGGGCCGCCGCGCCGGTGCGTTAGCTGCAGATTGAACAAAGCCGGTGTCAGGTATTTCCGCGTTAAAATCGGTTTTACGGTGGTTTCCGCGCGCGAAAAGCTCCCGAAACGATTCGTAACAATTTCCCGTGAAATCTGGTGCAATTTCTTCGAGTTAGTTTGATGGTAAGGGTAATTTTTTGTGATAAAACATTCAATTAATTTTTCTGAGAATTGAGGAGATTTGGGCAGAGACAAGATGGCGAAGGCGCCGTGAAGGTGTTGCCAGAATGGAATGGAGTCAAGTGTCGCGGCACTCCGCCCAAAATTTAGAAAGGAGTTTTGGAATAGTAACTAAAAATTCATTTCAGTCTACTTAGTTCTATCGTTCAACTTTTGAACGTGTCCCGAGCCCTCGAAACGCTTAAAATCCGTTTAAAACCTGCCGAAATAGCCTAATTGAAGATGGTAATTTCACCTCTGAGGTTCGGGCAACCCTGTTCCCCTAAAAAATAGTTGTGGCTCGTCGAGTCTGGAGGTAGATAGGCACTGTTGTCACTTTTTTTCTCGCGTCTGGTGATCTTCTTTGATTGTGCGTTTTAATACATCATATTAATTGAAAATCAGTTTTCCAATGAATACGCTCGATGTTTCAATCCCCCAATACCGTCGGAGATAATCATTTCTCTCCGTTTTCATCTCCCCAGTTCTAATTATATCTTTGACCTTGTGCTGTAATGTGTTGCTTCTGTGTAAAAGTGGCCTCCATGTTTCGTGTGCATTTTCGTGAAATTGTCACCGGGAAATTTGAAGCCCGATATGCACACTAATTTGCCCAATCCGGCGTTATTTCCAAAGATTTTAGGCGTTATCGAAGGGAACTCCTATCCGCGACTTCATCCACTGACTGGGGTGCAGTTGAATACCCCACCTCTCCTCAAATAAAGGCTGATTTCGAAAATGTAAACCAGCCCCCAAGGTTATTGACCTTGTGACATATTCCAAGCTTTTTACTGATTTTGTTTTGTTTATACCGCCTCCCACCCCTCTAATCTACTCTTTGTTGTCTGTTGAACATTTTGAACAGATCATACCAGTGTTAACCATCACGGATGATGAATAATGGCTCTGACCTGTCACGGCCCAGAGTAGACTCTCACCTCAAGATCCCGTCTTCCAACGGTGGACTACACGGTTCCATTCCCCCACACATAATGAATCCTCAGTATATGAATGTTCAGAAAGCCCCTGACTCCATGTCTAAAGGACTATCAGAGTCTTTGGCTGGAGGGCTGTTATCTGACCTGGAAGCCGCATCGGAATTCTCACAGCAGAGCATGGTAGGCTCGCAGTATTACGATGATGACATTCTCTCGCAAGGACTCACAGACGATGACCGTCGACTGGCAGCAGCGCTGGTTGCTGTCCAACTCAGCAAAACTAACAACCAGGCAAATCCCTCTCAAGCCGATCAACAAGCGCAACAGCAACAAGCATCATCGATGCAGCAACAGCAAATGTTGTCCAATGATCTTCTCAACTCTAAGCAGCTGACAGCGATGGCTCCCATTGACAAGCCGCCAATGTCTAGTATGGTTCCTAATTACATGCAAAGTGTAGATGACGCAGTTTTCCAAGAACAGTTGAACAACATAGTCCCACCGCAAACCACAACAACTCTTCAGACAGCGCCTCAGACTTCAGCATCTAATGTAAGTATTGAATGCCTTTTACTGATATGAGTGAGCGTGAAAGAGTGGGAATCCGATACCTGTGCAATGTGTACAATAGGGGAGAGTCTGAACCGTGCGAATAACTTATTATATGATTTATTACTTTTACCTACTATCAGAACTGGGGAGAGGAAAGAAAAGACAAAAGTCACTTCCAAAAATTGCACCATTCAACAGAAATTTACATGCTAACTAATAGGCCATCTAATGTTTAATGCATCCAGGTTGATGTGACATTTGTCTTATCTTTTCTTTCCCCAGTTCTACCCTGTATTTATCAGTGATCAAAAGCCGTTACTTCTTTCGTCCTGTCCTGTACTCTTCTTTTGCTTTGAAGTCTGTCTTATCCAGCTTCCAAATTCAACGCATGAAGAAAATTGATGAACTAAGGATCACTTCAAATTAACTTTACTCCATAGTTGCATGCTTACTGTCAGTTCATGTGTATAGACAACTTCTTTTTCAGCGACCACTTTTTCAAAGTTGCATGGTGTTTTTATTTGTTTTTTTTTTTTATATTAAGGGAATTTCTGCTGCTGTCAGCTGTTTTGACCTAGCACTTCTTGTTTTCTTTCTAAGAATGTGTAATCGGGCCAATAGAAAAATGACAACATTGTTGCTTTTTAAATCCTAACATGTAGGAGCTGTCGCAAGAGTTCTGGAACATAAAATGCAACTCTCCTCATGATCTGATAGGAATAGTAAATACTTATGCTACAATAAATAAAAATGAAACCATTGATTGTGCTACTATTTAAGGAGGAAATAATGAGAGCTCTTTATTTTTGGCAAAAAGAATTGTGTTATCAGGGTGTCTAGCATCAAGATTTTCCAAATCTTCTCAATTCTATCAGCATTTGAGGAAAAATCGGTCGTAAAATCAGGATTTGAGAAAAGTCAGCCGTCCGATCGGACTGCTTTTGCCTACGCTTATGCAGCAATTTTAATTTTTCCTCAGCAAACAATCAGGATTCGGAAAAATTGTGGAATCAGGATTTAGCAGTCAAAAATCAGGAAAACTCAAATGAAGAAAACTAGACACCCTGGTCATGCGCTCTTTTAAGTATACGAAAAAAATAATAAAGTGCTCAGTCTTGAGTGGACAGCAATGTGAAGGCTGCCTCTTCAAATGTAAAGGGATATTACATAATCATGAGGAGGCGAAGAACTTTCCGCATCCCTAAAATCTTATTTATTTTCAATTAGTATCTAGGTACTTTAAACATTCTTTTTTTCATGAAAAAAAAATAAAATAAAAAAGAAAAAAAAACACAATGAAAATACTTAGAATGAAGGTGACAACTATAATTTCCCTCTACTCTCTCTACAATTGTCATTAGTCTACAGCCCTATGGTTTGAATTCACGCATTAAAAATTATTAAATATCTTCGTAAGGAGTTGATTTTGGTAATTTTCGTTGTGCGTATCGTTTTCTACGTGAAGTTTTGGTTATGAAACGTGTATCAGAATGGCTCTTTTTGGCACATGCAGCGATATTTCATACAATCCCTTAATTTTCTGCAACAGGTGCAAGGAGTTAAGGCTGAAGTCAAAGAGGAATATTTCTCCCAAGTGAAAGCCGAGAAATCGAATGATGATGGAAAAGATGACTTGGGGGACGATATGGGGAACGACAGCAATGCAAACGAGTCAAACACATCAAGCAATAACGACACGGACGCAAACACAACTGGACTGACTGAAGATGGAGATATTGATGGAAAGACATCGGACGAAGATGAGGACGGGGACGGAAATGAGGAAGAAGACGAGGATGAAGATGAAGAAGAGGAAGATTCGGACTTCGATGGTGAATCCAAGCAATCACGGAAAAGCCTACCGCACAAAAAGCGAATCCCCAAAAAACTGAAGAGAGGAAATACTGCTCCTAAAAGCCCCAACAGCAAAGACAAGTCAGGCAAAAAAGACAAGGTATGCCCTCATAGTTTCCTTCGTGTTTCATGCTCCATGAATTTCCAGGCAGGGTGGATTTTTAAAAAAAAACATATTTCTACACAAGTGTCATAAAAGCCTTTGAAAATAATCAGGTTTTCTCAATCAGCACACTTTCAGATTACAAACCTTTTTTTCTTTTAAGTTAAAGATCATAGATTAGTTTCGTTTTGCCATCGAGTATTGGTTGTTGTAGGTAATGTCATTTGTGGAAATTTTTCATGCTTTAGATTCCAAGAATTTCAGAGGCACACCCAATTAGAAATTCTTTAACCCTAATAGCAAAGCTGTGCCTCTACCATCACTTTTATCGTTAAAAATGGATTATAGATTTTAATTTTTGAATTTCTGCATTACTCACTCTCAGTGGGCCAAGTAAAAAAATTCAAAAGAAAATTATGTGCCAAAATATAAGGTACTCTTTTTTTAAATATTTTAATTAGAGTCCCTTTATACCCAGAGTTAAGACAACTCACTTTTGGTTGGGCTCTGGTTGGGCTGAAAGTGGCCTAAAAAAAAATCCAATTCTGATTGGTTCTCACTCATGGAGGCCGAAACGAGTGCACCAAGATGGCTGTACCTCGAATGTGAACAAGAATAATGAAAATATTACCTAATTGTGGTTTATCAAGAGTAAATTGTCATTTCCATCGGTCCAAAATGAAAATAGATTAAGAAATTATTCACAAACCAATCCCTTTTTCTTTTTAATTGATCAATTTGTTGATATTGTTGTTTTTGTGTGACAGACATCGCAGGATTCCTGATCCTTATCCCTCAATATCGTTCGTTTGGGTGCACTCGTTTGTGCCTCCATGGCCAGCCAAGGCCGGCTGCCAGTCAGCTGATAATCGAGTTGTCTTAACTCTGGGTATAAAGGGACTCTAATTTTAATAAGAGAAATCATTTTAAATTTTGACCATAATTCTTTCTTTTTGATGAACATTAGCTAGTATAACTTCATTAGCTAGTATATGCTCCTAGGAGCAGTATTTACTTACTGTCTTTTAGAGTCATTAAAAATATGCCTAGTTAAATCCACGAACAATCTTGAGTTAACTCTGCTCTTATTCTGTCAAATGTGCTCTTAGCACGCCTCCATCGTCTCAAAGATTTCTCAATAAATTTATAATTTAATTTGTTATCTCCTGTCTTTGCAGTCAAAAAAGAAAGACCAAGGCTTGTCCTTAAAATGCGAGCTCTGTACGAAAACATTCACCCATCAGCTGAAGTTCTTTGAACATTTGAAATCTCATTACGAGCCCCTCATCACAATCAGTACACCTGGAACCAGTGGCAAGTCTGAAGCTGTTTCCTCTACCTCTTTGGACGATTCCAACAACATCACCCAGACTGATTTCACATCTGCTTTGGAGCTTGGCAACACGAGTGAATCTGAAAGCCAGGTAATCATTTTTTTCATTTTTATTCAAAATTTTTATTCATAGCAGCACGGCATTCAAGACTGCAGGGAAAAAGTGATATTTGCTTTTTCTTATTTCTTTTTTTTTGTGGACAGAAAAATTCATTAAAAAAGGAGACAGATCAATGTGAAATAAGAGGGTGTTCTGACTTGTAAGTTATCTTGGATACCTTCTAATGTCCAAGTCTCTGTCCAATTAGAAAAATCATGACTACCCTATCAAACTTGAATCCCTTATTATTTTTTTAAAAACCTCACCCTGTAAAGTCATTTGACAGAAATATTTTCACTATCAGGGATGCAATGTGTCAAGACTCTTGGAATCATGAGTTCAGAATCTCTCTTGCGGGAAAAGAATCTGCAATTCCATCTCTGAATCTTTATTACTTATAACCCATAGACAAGAAGAAAAGATGAATTATGTCCTCTCTCGATATAATTTAAAACTCCGAGAATTCATCTGCTGTTACCACTTTATCCTTATTATTTTTCTTGGTAAAGATAAAGATTTCTCAGCAGCATCTTATTTTCTCTCAAACTTTAAAGAATTGAAATCTGATTAATTAATTTACTATCATCCAAAACTTGAAATGAACGTACGAAATAAACATCCAAGGTAAACTTAGCTGATTTTCCTCATTTTTTTTCGTAGGTTAAAACTGAATCCAATGCTCCCACATTGTCGTGTGACCATTGCGGCAAGACTTTCCGCCGCCCGAAAGCGCTGGAGACGCACATTGCCATGAATCATGGTAAACACAATGACATGGATGACTTCAGTGAGCCTGAAGACATGATGGAAGGTATCAGAGATGTTGTTGGCATGGCATCTGGAACTAGCGAAGGAAAGAAGAAGTAGGTTTTTTTATTCTTTTTATTACCCGTTATCAATAAATCTGATTACTACCATGTGAATGATTTTTTTTATCCATTGCTTCTGTTAGAAATTCTCAAGTTTTTGTCGGTATCCAAAATGGTAGCAAACTGTGTTGTTTTTTCAGTAAGATAGAGCATGAAAACGAAATTTCCTTGATTGGAGATAAATTTTTATGAAAGTTTAATCTCAATTCTTAGAAATCTGAATGTAATGAAGAGGGTGTCACAGTACATCATTGAATTGTAAAGAAGAAATCACAAAGAAAATGAAATTAGCTTTCAGTAATTCCAAGGGAAAGAAAGGTACAGTAGTGCAGAAACTTCTCCTGAATGATCGGGCGGTCGCTCGCGCGAAAAATAGGAATGGTATCAAAATTGAAGAAGCCTATTAGCAACAGTGTCATAATTGCATTTATTTGGTAAAATCATTGTAGAATATTTGCGTTTTCTTTGGAATTTGCTAGTTTTTCGAAAAATCAAGCTATTTTGTGGTTTCAAGTCGACAAAAGGTTGCAGCTTTGAAAATTTTGGAAAAAGAGAGATGCGCCAAATGGGAAAGTCAAGAACTTTATGCTCTTGTAGAGAGATACTCTCATGAAATTTAATTTTAACCACAAGCTCTATGAGGTCTGCTATAATCTGGGTGCTGCTTTTTCAAAACAAAAAACACATGATTTGTTCACTCAAATATTAGTGGTGCATCTCATCATGTAGTTTATATCTTTTTCCATTCTAATGCATTCTAAATTTCCAGGGAGAAACCGAAGAAGAAACGTGGAAGGCCAAGGAAAGCGGAAGTTGCTGCCAGGTAAGGCTTTTAAAACCATCATTTTTCTACATCAATAATCTCAACTGCTTACTCTTAATCTCTGTTTTTGTGGCTCTCAAGACGAGCCATTTCTCTATGATAAATTTCTCGGACGTCGTGTCCAGCTCTACTATAAGTCCCTTGCACGGCCCTGAAACCAGTGAAAGAGAAATGTAGTCCAAATGCATTTTTCACCTTTGAAAAAGTTCGAAAGAGTTTTAAACGTTGAAATTAAAGCATAAATTTCGAAGTAATTAAAAACAATTTTCATTGGCTATGCTTCAGAGAGCCATACGTCACAAATGATTAATCCAATGCCAACTGTGAGCAGTTGCTAACTGATCATTCAGAGCCCCCATTATAGATTATTTCATTTCCTTATAATTCTTCATCTCTCGAAAGAATGTTACTTATATTTATCAAGACACAACAAAGGACTATGCAAGAAAGGATATACTAAGAAAGTTGGCACTGGCTAAGTTTTATTAAGATTTTTTGTTAGGATGTTCCTCAAGACCTCTCAAGCAAGACGAGCTCCTGAAATCAAACTTTCTATGTGTCAATCTTTTGTGGAAATCGGTTCTGAGAAGTGATTTTTTAGTTAGTTGCACACACATTATCCACCGTGAAAATGTTGGTGACGGCAGTGCTTGGTGCTAGTAACCCATTTCCTTAGTCAAAATCTTTTATTTTTGGTACTTCAAAATTGTCTTAAAACTCATCCGCTGATACTCGAAATTGAAATAGTTAACACCTATGAAAAAAAATTTTAGTTGGCGCCAAAGCGTAGCCTTTTAATATTCATTTTCCTCAGTTAAGACTGCCAAACCTGTAATGTCAATCGATAAAGTGGCTCTTCAGTTGTGTCATCAACTGAAATCAATTGAAATGAAGTTTTGTGAAGTTTTTGGGTACACACTAAAAAAATTCTCGTTCTAGGGGGAAGAATTACAGTATAAAACAGTGTTGGGTTGGTAGCGCTTCTCGCATGAGAGTTGACAAGTAACTCCTAATGTTGGAAAATGATGGCATCAGCAGATACATCAATCCTAAGTCTCAAAGCTAGTGTACTCGTCAAAATACTCCTGTCTCGCGCTCTGGGTGACATGCCCCTAAATACAATTGAATGGGTTATCCTCCTGCTTCATTTTTATTTTTTTTCGCTGAAGGGCAAGGGACTCAAAATTTGGCAGTTTTTAAGGTGGCATAACAGAAGACTCATGGAACATTTTCACCCTATCCTGCCAAACCTAATCAAAAGTCTGGTAATTAATAGTCTTCAGCTCGAAAGGAAAAGTTGGGAATTAAATGTCTTCAAAGTTTTGATATGCCTTGTCTCTTTTAAAGTAGAACTCTATGGAGACCAAAATCAACTGAACTTCTGACAACTTATTTTTTCCGATACTGAAAAGAATTCTCCTACCAAAACTCCAACACCGATTTCTGAGCTTGATCTGACAAGAATCTCTCCTGAAAATTTTCATCCAGGAACTAACGTCCCTTCTCTACAGATAGTCACATTTTTGGTTGGCATAGGAAATTGTTAGCAATAATTAAGTGACGAAGTGTCACAGACAGATGAAAATTGCTCAAAACCAGATTTAAAGATACAGGCTCACATTTGAAAGAAGGAAAATCAGAAAATTAAAAAACTCAAATTCACAAAATTATAGTAACATAAACCCCACCATTTTTCGGGACTCCCAGTCCCTTCTATAAGGCTGAATTCCAGCTGCAACTGAGTCGGAATTCAGCCTTGAAAGAGGGACTGGGGAGTCTTGAAAAGCGTCGGCATTTACGTTAATTTAATTTTGTGAGTTTGAGTTTTTTAATTTTGCGATTTTCTTTAGCTCATTCATTAGCTCACAGTTCCTTACCTTGGTTTCCAGTTTGTTTCGTTTCCTCTTTCGTTACTTTCGGTTTCGTAAGCACATATTTGTCGAACTCTGATATCTATTGCCGAGCAAAAGCAGGATGACGTGATAATTGGCATCGAGTAAACAGAGCGAGAAAGAGTAAAGGTGTGAGAAGCAAAAGCTTGATTGTGTATATTCCTCACTTCGAAAGTGTTTTGAACCTGATATAAGCACTACCTTGGTCTTTGCGTCAACGTCTGGTCATTTTTGGTTTGCAGGGAGGCTGCTAAAGCTAGAGCCATAGCAGACGGCACTTGGCAACCCCCGCCAGAACCCGGTACCAGGAAGAGGGGAAGACCGAAGAAAACATGGAAAGAAGCGGATTTAGCTAGGTAGGGATACTATCCTAATCCGTCCCTGTCTATCTTTCTTGTGCTTTCGTTTTTTTTCCCCCTGAACCTTTAATCTCATGGATCTATTCATTCATTTTTTTTACAAGGGATTTGCCCCCAACTTCAAACGACCTCAACCACAAAACGATTTCATGTTTTCCTAAGTCATGGTGTCCAAGACTGAAAATAACAAGGAAAAACTGGGATTCATCAAGAAATAAAAAATTTCAGAGAAAAGTAGGGAACCTGCTCCAGAAGCCGGGAATCTTTTCCTCTACCGCTTTGAGCTATTTCGTTTTTATATTTAGCAGAAATTTTAAGTATCCATTGTTATTAAGGTTTTTATTACTAAGCCCCCATTATTGACCTCTTTAATGACGTATTTGAATCTTCAAATGATCATCATAATAAAAAAGAAGCTTCCTTTGACCATATAATATAAACAAACATCAGGAACGCTTTTGAAATTAAAAATTTGAATGTGTGCCAAAAAATCGGATGCAAGATGGAAGTAATCCGATAGTGTTTCTTAGGAAATTCTGGAGAAATGGGAGAATACTTTGGTCTCTTATCAGGGAATGAGCATGATCAAGAATTCTGCTGTGTTAAGGAAAAACGCTGTATGAACCTTCAGGCGTTGCTAAATTTCTTTTGATAAAACACTAATTTCCTGGTAAACTTATGAATATTTTCCTTCCAATTTTTCAGATGATTTCTTTCGCAATTTTACCTGAAGTTCCTGAAAATTTCAAGGAAAAATATTCATAACCTTCCTCAAAAATAAACATTTTATCGAAGGAAATTTTTGCAACTCTCGAATGTTCATACAACTTTCTTCCTTAGCACGGCAGAATTCTAGGCACCATGTTTCAAAGGGATTTGCACTTAGCTTAAAACTACTTCACCCACAAAACGAGTTCATGTTATCCTAAATACACCAGACTTGAAAAGTAATTCATTCATGGAATCTGTCAAAAACAAGTAGCATTTTGATAGCTCTGCCTCAGGTTTATACAAGAAGCTGATTTCAAAAATACTCTTTTCTCATCTATACAAAAAAGCAATCTCTGAGCTGAAGTGGCTTCAACAACGCATTGCTTCGGTTTTACTCTATTTCTGAAAGATAAGTGACATGTCCCTTAGAATCAACCTAAAATGAGCAGTATCATAGTTGTTGTTGCTGGCTTTTTAGTCAAAATGCCCCTCTGAAAGCCATGTTAAATGTTTCATTTCCTTTTGCAGTTCAAGAGTCAGTTTGATTGCAAAGCAACCTAAAAGATTAATTTCATTCGATCAATATCCTTCCACTGCAAATTTATGAAAAGAAGAAAGAAAGAAATCTCTGATACCCCTGAACTCCTCCCAAAGATACCTCAAAACATTTTGAATATTTTTATATTGATAGGTCTCCTCACATAGTCTGTTAAGTATTTCCCAGTGATAATTAAAATTAAGTTCAATTATTCCCATCCAAATGTCATTAAGTCCAAAGCTTCTGTAAACAATTGATCTTTATGCATTTTCACACCTGCCAATTACACTTAGAAAATTGATAGAAAATATCATCTTGCCTGCTCTGGGACAATAGAATTTGGCGCTCCTATTATTTTAGTGAGTTGAGGCCAAAAGTTTCGTGCTCGAATGAAGTTCATCTCTCCCAGAAAATCTCATCTTCCGGAAACTATCTTTTTTCCTATCATAGGTAGAAGTTGCGCTCAGTTATGAGTGTTGCTTTCTTGTTTGAAAATTATCAATGATTGAATGATACATTGTAAGACAATTTGATGAAGTACTTCCTTCAAAGGCAGATTCTATTTTTGATCGCCTCGAAATAATTTTCTCTTCATTAAGTCGCTCCATCTTTTGTTCTGCTCAACAGCAAAGTTTTGGCTTGCACCCTTTGCCCTCGAGTATTCACACATCGAAACTCTCTCATGTACCATGTTCGTTCACATTCCGGTCTGAGACCGCATCAGTGTGAAGTCTGCGGTAAACGTTTCTTCGCTACAAGCGCATTAAAAGTAAGTTTGCCTTTTTTCACTCATTGTCAGTGTTCTGCCTTTCCCCTTAAAATTTTAGGAGCCACCCTGGCCTGATAACCCAATTTTTAGGAGCCTAATTGACCCTTTGCATTTGCATCATGGCGCATGAAATTTGAGCCGCGTCTTGAACGGTGCGTTGAGAGGGCCACCGCTGCTTTGCCATTGCAAGTTTGAAAAAATCATGACGCCCGACGAAGGTGGAACACCGCTCAGTGTGTACATTTTTACTTTTTAATCACATGGACCATCTGTGAAGCTTTGTACAAAAACTACGAAATAATTTACAATCTTTGCCGTAAATATATCTTCAAAATATAGGCTCAAGATCAGCAATATATTTCCATTACGATTCTAGCAGTGAGATCGTAGAAAATTTTAGAACCAGCAAAAACAGATCTGCCTTTTATTAAACTGATGAAATCTTTTTATGATGAATCTGCTGTACTACTTGCTGCTGCTACTTACTTCATGACTGTTCATATGATGACTTGCCATGCTAATATTGAAAAAGCTTTAGGCTTTTGCTGAGTATAAAAAGTTTTAGTCTGATGAACTTCCTAATCGCCAGCTTTGGCGAAAGCTGGTAAAGATGAGCGAGAAATTTGGAGTGATCAATCACGAAAGAATTTCCTACTATTATATATTAGGATAATTTTCTCCTTAGTAATATACATATATATACTTGGTTGGAATCATGAGAAATAAACAAATTTTCTTATCATTGCTCTAATTGAATTCTATTAAATTAGCTGTTTTCACTCTTGATTCTAGGGTTTTGTCTGATCAGTGATGTTATTTAACTTGTCTTTAAACCCTATTTTTCTTTTTTTAACTTTACCAGGTGCATTTGAGATTGCACTCTGGTGCCAAGCCATACAAGTGCGAATTCTGTGAAAGACACTTCCGACAATGGGGAGATCTGAAGTACCACATCACATCTATCCATACTGACCAGAAGCAGTTCCAGTGCGAGTACTGTGGCAAGGATTTTGCACGAAAATACTCGCTCATCGTCCACCGCCGAATTCACACTGGAGAGAAGAATTACATTTGCGAATTTTGCCACAAATCATTCCGCGCCTCATCTTATCTTCAAAACCATCGCAGAATTCATACTGGTGAGTTGTCAGTCTCTTGTTTATTCAGGTTCGGAAGGTTATGGGTTTTCGATGAGGGTGACTGCATTTTCTCCGATGACGATGAAGGCATCTCTAGATCAGTTGAAAATTTTCTTCTCCTGTCGCACTGTGCTTTTCTTGAGTCTTTTTTTACAAGGAAGGTACAAAACCTTCTAAAAATGATCACTATTGTCTCTGTAACAGAACCACGAATAGGCATGAAAAAGAGAGAGAGGGAAAAAATTAATTCTGGATCATATGTTTTTGTAATTTCAGCTCTAGCACTACCGTTGAAATTACAGTCTGAAAATGCTCTTAAACCTATTGAATTTTTGGTTACAAATTTTTTTATTTTGCTGGTTAAAGTGCAAGACTGCGTATCTCTATTTCCGTTCCTGTTTTATTTTCTTGTGGAGAAGCAAGGCAGTTTTCAAGAAATTACGCAAACCAATCTTCCATCGAATAAAAGAAGTATGACAGGAAGTCATCAACGACGCAAATAGTTTTGCTCTGTGGCCATCGATTTTCTCTCCATTTGAGGCTTTGATGATGCATTTTTCATCATCGGTGATGTTTGCAGGCATCCTCCTACATTATCAGCATTCTTGATAGATAATATTAAGTTGATTCTTGAGACCAAAATGAAACGAGTCCATCATAAAATTTAAGAAGTACATCGTTTAGATTTTGAGGTTCCTCTGAAGACAAATAATTCTTTGCAATAATAAATAGTTCCCTGGAATATTGTCCTCAAACCACCAAATCAATGGGAAGAAAGATAGAGATCAGCTTGAGAGTTAACTTAATTTTGTGGTTAAATCATGTTTTATATTATCTAAGGTTGCGATTTGAGATTTTAAATGCTTGTTAAGGTGCTGGGTTAATGATATCCTTCTAACTCTGTCTTTCCTCATTTATCAACCTGGCCCACATTTATTTGCAAGATCCAGGCCTAGTTTCTATGTGCCGCATGGAATTCTTCTATCTTGACACCCTTCTTCAGCAGTTTCATGCTAGTCTTGTAGGAGCTTAGTCGATGATTAGTATCGATAAATAGTTGAACTGAATGATTCATCGGTAGCAGAATGCACTCTTTTTTGGCAGAATTTTCATACAGTAAATACTGAAAAATAATGCTTTTAGAAGCAGCATTTTTCAAAACTAAAATACCTACCCTAATTTAAAACACCAAAAAGAATGCACTCTTAAAATCACAATTTGTTCGCTAAAAATTAGTAATGTTAAAAACTAGCAGAAGCATTTGCTATCCTTCCTGATTGGAGAAATGTCGTGATTTTATTCTTGGTTTGTATTATCTCACGAAGCTGCTTGTTCACCACCACATCACAAAGTGGTTAAATTTTAACTCAGTGGTGCCTGTCAGGGATTAAATAGACTGACTTATAAGGAGGGAATCAGCTCGATTACAGTGTTGTAAAAATTGTGTATCTACATTTTCATCTTTAAAAAAGGCCTAGAATAGCAATTAGGTAGTTATTGTTTTTCTTTTAAAAAAAATGAAGAAAAAAAATAATGAAATAAAAATCTAATTTTTAAAGTAAAACGATGGAGTCAATTTAATTACTGCACTCACAGGGTGATCACCGCAATATCCTTTGAGCAAATTGAGAAAGAGTCTTGAAATTTTGTGAGTGTTCCTAAGTCAAAGAGAAGACCTCCGGGACGCCTTCAACATTTTAATGAGATAACCCTGAAAATGGCAAGAACCTTATGGGCTACAGAGGTTGTGCGGAACTTTTGGATCACCCTGTGTATTTCGTATTTAACTGAAGCCAAGAAGAAATTGCATGAATTTGATAATACCAGAACCAAGCTGATTCCCTTCTTTTAATGTGTTCGAAAAAGAATGTGCTGGGATTTTGCTTACAATTTGGAAGTCAGGCAGAACCATCTGTTCAATATTGGAGTAGAAAACATCATTTTCTTTCTTGAAATCGTTTTATGATCAATGAAGTTTAGTGGGTCGAATCTTGCTGGAATTAACACCCTTCTATCATGTAGAATTTACTTCGATTTTGAAGTGCGACATTTGTGACTGGACATTTCGTTGAATATTGAACCAATGCGTCCAAGTTATACTTCATCCTTAAACTCTACCAGAAGTCCTAATCAGGGCCTCTAATCCGGACAAGGGCTACCGGAATTTCCACCTATTCCCTCCCCCCCCCCTTTTTTTTTCTAACAAATTCATATAGAAATTTGCTTTAAATGTCTTGACTTCTACTCAGAAGAAAATTCATAGACTTGGAAATTCGTGTTTACTTTAAATTATAGTTTTTCCTCTTGATCTGTGAATAACTTAACCCACGAAACACCCAAGAACTAATTATGACTCAATCCAGAGGTGCAAAAACTTATTTGAAGCTTGAAACTTTTATTTTTGACGTAAATGTAGAGGGCAGGGTTGAACTGATCATGTACTACTCCTGTTAATGAACCACTGGACAAGGCACGAATTTTAGCATTCTGATACATGTTTCTTAACTAAAATTTCATGTAGAATACTATGTTCACAACAGAAATTGCCAAAATCAACTCCTTCCAAAGATATCTAATGATTCTTGCTGTGTAAATTCAAACCACCCGCTCATGAAAACTCAAGCTCTGCGTGATTCACATCGTGCACTAAACGTTATCATGACAGTCTCTGCGATATAAAAATCTGGCAACCTTAATCTTGACGCTTTGGCTCAGCTGTAGCAAATTGCTCATAGTCTGAACAACGCATGGTGGGAAATGAACATTACTCCATTGAGAAGCTTGTTGAAACCGTTGTAGTGCACGATTTGACTCACAATAGAGCTTTGAGTTTCTTGTGAGCGGGCAGTTCAAATTCCTCGCAACCAATGTGAAATAAAAACGTCAATATCTTCGTTTGGAGTTTGTTTCATTAGTTTTCGTTGCACGAATCGTGTTTTTCGTGAAATTCTGGTTAAGAAACATGTATCAGAATGCTTAAATTCGTACCTTGTGTAGTGGTCCATTGTGGTAGAGAATTTCATTTCGTCTCAAGTTAGAAAGAATTCAAGGTAGCTAAACACAGGACCACTAGCCGATGAACATTATTGATCTTTTTGTCGGTCATTGCAGACTGAATGAACCTGTCTTTGATTTCCAACAGGAGGACAGATTTTACCTAAAATTCTAAGTGCCTCTTTGAATTGTTAATACGAAAAAGAATAAATTTATCTGCATGCAATGCAAGTAGGTAACTTAAGGAGGTCGGGTCAAAAGTTGGTACTGGATCTGTAAATAAAAGTTGCCTAATGTTCATGCATGCTCATTTAATTTTGGAAGGGATTTGAATTGATTTTCAATACCATCCTCCTAATTTATTCACCAGCCTGCATGACTTTCATGTTCCCTATTATTGGGTTTCCAACCGAGTCTCCAAAACTGATTTCCAACTTGAGTCAGTTTCTCTCCATCTCGGGACAGTTATTTAGCTCTATGTTCAAAGCGTAAGCGATAATTGCTAGAATCTTCATTCTCTTATCAAATATCGCATGGTTACGATGTTTCATTTAATAAGTCTTATCTCGCCAAAGTTCCAGCGTCTTCCCAACTGTGATTATTTGTTCTGTCATGCACGTTTACATTATCTGCTCGATTCAAATTTTCATAATCATTGATTAATCTTAAAAGTGAATGGAGATCGGCCTCGAAGGGTTACTCTATCAGCAAGAATCCTGCGTTTTCCTACCCTGAAACTCGGCAAATTGCAGATGCAGGTCCAAAAATACGCTCTTTAAAATGAAAGAAAATGGGGCGACTGTAACTTCCATCGCCACTGAACACGTGCTCAATCGGGGAAGGTGTAATCTTTTGCTGGGACCCTTATAAGCTGGGATCAGAAATGCAGACTGGTGCCTCACTGAAAAAACTGTTGGTTAAAATTTCATCTGACCTTTGTTGTGGGAGTGCAGAAAAAGAATGTCTAAGAAAGCTTCTGAAATCACTGGTTTCTCAGGTAGCAATGCAAAGTGGGCTAATTCGGCCATCATTTGCAGTGCTACTACACTCCCAGCGTGCTAAGTCAGATTGAAACAGAGCCGTTTCTTAAGGTTTACTCAAGACCTCAGAAAACTTTCGAAACAAATAAATATTTACAGCACCATTTAAATTAATCCGATTTGCTACAGGCTGGAAATTCTGAGTTATTATTCTTGTTCGCCCTGGAAGTTTTGACAGTTTGACATCTATCAATCTTAGTTCTCTCTCAGGGTTTCTGGTGATCTGAAACACTTGAAAAGTCAGGGAATTTTGAAAGAGTGCAAACAACAACCACGTGCCTTGTTCCTTGATTTGAATCTCAAGGATTGGAAATTGTGTCCTAAGTTTAGTGAAAATCAGCATAATTCAAAGAGAAGGAGCCTCAGTGGAAATTTGGTTCCAAGGTCAGGGAATCGTCAGAGAAAGTCAGAAAAAGTCGGGAAATTCGGACACGCAGTACTTTGGCAGCTGCTAGGATTAATGATATCACCAAAACGCATACTGCGCTCAATATGTTCCACTGTATCCAAATTTCCATATATCAGATGTATCAGTGATATTTACTAGACTAAAAGTAAGAATATTCTCAGGTAAAATGGTTTTACAATCCCAACCACATCCAGTTTTTTCTGGGATCAAAAAGTTAGTTAATCCTAGACTTAAACAAAAACTTTTTCAAGTTGTTATTTTCGTACTGTGTTTGAGAGCTGGTGTAATCACGTAAATAAGCTTCTTTTAGCTTGGAACTGCCAGTTATACTTCCTATTTTTGCAAGGATATTGGTATCAATCTGTCGTCATCAAAACTTTCCATTTAGAGCAAATTTTTCCCCATTTTATCTTTTATCCATCAGTTATTTCTAGAATCGATTGTAATGGATGATTGAGTTGAACAAAAGTTTAGTATTTCCAGCTGTATCAAATTGGTTGTGAGCTTTTTTGCTTTTGAAAGTGTTTTTTGGTGCATTTGATTGTTTTCGATATGAGTTTTCTAGGTCATTGAGTGAGCAATATAGATACGCCTCTGATTAACCTTACAATTTTTTCTGTGCTTTTGTGAACTTTTGATCGGCATCATATAATTGAGTGAATGAAATTGTACCTTTCAGGTGAGAAACCATATCAGTGCCAAGTATGTGGAAAGCCCTTCAGAGCACGTTCAGATATGAAAAGACACGTGGCGACTCACAACAAAGTTACGGTCACCGCGTCTCACTCACAACCGCAAAATAATATACCCGTACCCGTCAATTTGAATATGAATAACGTCGTTAATCTGAATAATGTTTACTTTCAGGTGAGAAACCACATCAGTGCCAAATTTGTGGAAAACCCTTCCGAGTACGCTCAGATATGAAAAGACACGTCGCAACTCACAACAAAGCAATGGTGACATCGTCACACTTGCAAAGTAACGATGTTAGTCAGAGGCTCGGCCTAATGCCGACGGTTAACGACCATCACGCTGCGCACTCGGCTGTGGTCCGTGCCCCTGATGGAACGATCGGTTTGGCCAAAGCGAACGAGCATGCACATCCGCATGCTCACGCGCATGCTCATGCCCACGCACATGCTCATGCTCATGCGGCAAACGCTGCTCATGATCATTATAAACACATGAAAAATCCTCAACTCCTCGTGCGATTTGGAGAAGATCAAGACTCTGCCTTACCGGACGGTTCAAGTTGCTCCGCTCCTCTCAACTTGAACATTCGTCCACACAATGACTCTGATGACGGGCTCGCGTACTCTAGAGAATCTCTCGAAAGAGAATCCAGCACACTCTACGTATGGATTCCAGCTGGAGCGGATCATTTGTTACCGGACGAGTAGCAATCACAGTCCCACGTCCCTAGTGCACGTGGGTCTCTTTATGGCAAGGTGCCTTCAAACATGACGTATCAAGATCCGCGTCGTTGAATTTTCACCGCTCGAAATTCCTGGAAGATCTTCCTTTTATGCAGTGTTTTGAGATGTCTCGAAACAAAGAAGATTCCTTTTTTTTTTTTGATCAATGAAAACTTTCGTCTCTTCCTGTCAAGGCAAGAAGAGTGTTGACTATGTTACTAGTTAACGTATCTCAACCCTGACGCCTGAAGAATCTCAGTTCCTAAAAAATGGACTTGGACCTTAAATTTAAGCTTGGTGGTTCGCAAGCATACTGATAGCGGTTTGAAAATCTTTAAATTTAGTTTATGACCTTACATGAAATTGATAGCTTTACTTCCTGTCAATTTCATGCTGCTCGCGGTCTTTAAATCGAATCCCGATGGACTCTGACCTGTTATATGCTTTTTTTCTATGTGTAATTTGCATGAAATGTCCTTTTTTTATAAACAAATTATAGTGAATTAAGTATGTTATATTTAAGCAGACCTTTATACTCTGATCTTGCACCTACAGTAGGTAATTCATGGACTGTAAGAAATGAAATGACTTTTGACTATTATTGACTTTATCATGTGTATTATAATTTTGATGTTTTCTTCAATCATGCTGTAGGACATAAATTTAATCACAGTAGATTGTAGCCACTAGTTAGTTTTGTTGTTGAGCAAACAGGAAGGATTTCAATTTACCTTTGTTAGATAAACATCCAACATTTAGTCTGGCAGACCAATCTAATGGGCTCACTATAAACCATAGTGAGATGGTCCATATTAATGGCTGAGTGAAAAATATTGACGTTTGCGGAATACCAAATTTCTGGACCAGTATCATTATGTTTCATTCAGTCGGCTGTAAGTATTTTCTATCAAAAAACGTCTCCAGGACACCTATAACTGACTTAATCAGGTCATTTTTCTATAGATACTCTGTTCTGCAACTTCAAAATATGTATTTTGCTTGTTTAACACTTTTTATATATTTTATTCGATGATTACTTCTTTTTATTTCTATTCATTTTATTTTATTCTTTTCAATTTGTTTAGTTTTTAAGTCATTACTCTAATTATAAGAATGCAGGAAGTCTTGCGCAGCCTATTATCATTGCTGAAAGATGTAGTGTCCTTGCGGTGAAGTAGAAGACTTATTTACCCTTATCGAGCAAGGATCTATTATTTAAATCTTTCTCAGTTTTTAAACATCAATGACTGGTTATTTTTGAAACAAGCTGGGTTAGCGTTGAATCCATATCAAGAATTTTCCTGTTTTGTTCGCCTGGCTGTAGCGCAGACAGTTTTCTCTCTAAAGTATTCCTGTATTTAGATTATCCTAAAATGCAATCATTGCATAGGTATATTATTCTTGTAAATATCTCTTAGTTAGCTCTTTGTTTTCAAAAACAAATTTATCTGAAAGAATTGGTGCAATTCGTGTTAAGAGGAAAATGAATGATGTATGATTTTGGAGAAATGGAATAGTTTTCATGTCATTTCAGTTAAATATAGATATCTGATCTTTATCTCACATGCAAAAATAATTTTTAAACATTCTATTGTATCTAATGTAGCACTCAATTATAATGTTATTGTGTTAGGTGAGTTGTGGAGGTATAAATCGTGTATCTATTTTATTTTACTCTTAGTTGTATTTTTTTATCAGTTCTATTTCTTTCGTATTTCTTAGACCATGCCAAAATTATGCTTTATCTATTTACTCTTTTATTTTAAGCTCAAAGCTACTCTGAATTCCTAATTTTCCCCTGTAAGAAATAACTCCTAATTTTATTTTCTCCAATTTCATCTATCCGCTTGTACAGTTTTTCCAGCAGTTTATTTATCTGAGATTATTGAGACTTATATACTTGAATATTTTCTACCTTAGATTGGTTCAGTTCTTTTATGTAGGACAGCGGTTCTCAACAGTTTTTGGCTGCAGACCACTTCATAGCCAGAGAAGAGGCCTCGGACCACCAAAAACGACATTTTTTTGTTTCATTTTATTTTTTTTTAGTTAACTTTTAATTTTTGTTTTACTAAACGGGAGGTTACCTCTAAGTTTCACATTGAATCTTAAATTGTAGCAAGCCCTCACGGACGACTACTCATCAGCCTGCGGACGACTGGTTGAGAACCGCTAATATAGAATGCCATCGAATGGATTTATTCAAATTCTGTTTTTTGGCCAGGTTAAATGAACAAACATCCCTGGTATTGTTTTGAAGCCTTTACTAGTAGTAACAACTTATTGTACACTTTGAATCATTAAATGCAGTTAGTAGGCAGTCGACCATGAGGTATTATTTAATTTTAATTTTTTCTATTTTTTCCTCCTTAAAATGTCTGAAACATCTGATTCTCAGATTTGACGTTGAATACACCCAAAATTATTTGTATCCTATTTTTTTAATTTTGTTTTGATTTTATACCCACCCGTATTTTTTCCCTGGCAATTTTAACAGCTCTTGCTCGAGTATTTGTAATCAAAATTAATAGGAGGTGAGAGAAGAAAAGGAAAAATAGTTTGTGTTCTTAGCAGACACTTCAATTGATGAAAGATGAAAGTGAAGCTTTAAATGACCCCATAAAAATTACGGTTCGATGGCTTTAGTCGAAAAATGCGCATCTCAGATTGGGGTGTAGTGAGTCTTATTTCTTGTTTTATATTTTTTAAAGGAAAACATATCAACAGTTTCTATTGAAATTTTCTTTACTCGCTCTAAATAGATCACTTAAAATTGCAGCGATCCATTTTAATCAGTTTTCCTGAAAGAAAATTAAACATTATTGGAGATTTCTTAAGTTGCAATTGAGATACGCATTTTCTGCATTCATCTATCACCATGTATAATAATTTGTTTTCTACCAAAACCTTTCAACTGTATCGGAGGTTTCTTCGCTTTGACTCTCACCAATTTAGGTGAGCAGAATGTCCGCAAGCATCCTTCTTCTCAATCTTGCCTTCTAAATTCTATGGTGCTGAGACTCAGATCTCCACTTCATTCAAGCTTGTCAAATAGGTGTCTTTGAGCATACAGGATTTACATTTTTGTGCAGTTTTGAAAAATCACATGTCTGCCACAGAAAACCTTTGAGCAGTTAGGATGTTTCAGAAAGACCAATGATCGTTGATTCATTTGCTTAGTGGTGTCCAGATACGCGGTTTTATCCGCCACTGGCGAAATTTACCGCACACTTAAAAAGCCAAAAGAAGCAGTGAAATCTTCGTTTTAGACTTTATCTCAATATTGTTTGAATTTTGCCTTAACTTGTCTATGTCCTGTTGGAGTTGTTACAAAAATCTCTCACACTTCCAAAGAGCTTTAGTTTATTGAAGCAAAACCAAGAGTTGCTCTGAGTCCATAATAAGTTCATTGAAAGTATATTGTCGAAGAGGTACACACTCAGTAGTGATCCAGTGAAATGATGCATGAATTTTTCAAGCTCATTTCTCTTTGTTCTTTTGAGAGTAGACCTTAGCAGCACACCAAAAGAATTGAAATTCGCAATTTTTCCCTGCCTTGGCCCTTGTTAGACCATCAAAGTACAAGCAAATTCTCATGAAAGTAAATGGAGGCGTCTAGAAGCTTATCAACCATCAAACAGTTATTTCAGTAAGACAGAAATCGGACAGGAATGTCCCGAGTGATAAAGTGTGATGGCTGATAACCTCAATACGATGGTAATTAGTGACTGTTTGTCAGCAAATGCTCCGTTTTAATGATAATTTGTGTGTAATTCAACCTAAATATTTTGATTCTCTAACAAAGGCCCTAATGATATGGGAGTGGTGAATACTTGCTCAGCCAACTGACTCCACCTACCTCAAAATGCAATTTTTTGCATACGAAATTCTAGCAGGTATTGTAAAAATCGGTAACCGATTTATTCATCGGCACATCTTGATGGTTTAGCTGTGGACAGTTTTTTTGTGTATTGCTTAGGTCTCATTTGATTGCTTTTCAATCCTGATTTGTAATGATTCTGTGGACAAGAGCTCCCATCGCTAATTGCTTCATGTAAAATGGTTAAAGCAAAAAAAAGAAATAGAGAATTAGCTCATACAGCACATCTTGTTAAGTTCCGTTGCTCTGAGAAACTAAAATGGTTGTTTTATCATTGACGTTCCCCAATTTTTACAAGTTATTTTTGAGGTTTACTGCTGTCTCTATGGAAGTCACTTCATTTTTTCCCTCAAGTATTCTAAATGTTTTGCGTGATTCAGACCTGTTTGTAGTATAATTCTCCCTTAGAAGGACCATGTGGCAATAAGTTTTCTCCCTTTAATTTATTCGATCATCCAGTTCGTCGTTAAAATTTTTTGTTTGTGTTGTCTAGCAAAACTTTTTTAAGAAAGCACTCTGAGGGAACAGCGAATTCCCATGTACATTTGAAATTTCGTTGTTTAAGTTTGGTTAGCTGGCTAATTTTGAAAGATTATGAAGCATCAATGTTATCCCCTGCTATCGCTACATGTGCTTGCTATATATGCCCTTAATATAACTCTTAAATTAGTAACGTAATTACTCTTATCATGTATTGACTTCTAGACATGTAATCTTAAACTTATGATTATTATTATGGTTACTAAGTATGCCCTCTATAATTTCTACAATTTTTTATTTTAATTTAATTTTCCATGATTCGTATGATTTACTTTGATTAACTGTATCATATAACTGAACTGGTTGTAAAAAATGTAATTATTTGAAATGTATTTTAATAAAACAATTTGTCTTCTAATCACTCAATGTATCTATTAAAGTCATCACAACACTATATCTCCAGGAAATTAACAGAAAAGAGATCTAAATGGAACTCCTCTGATAGCCGAAGGATTTGATTACAATCTCTCATTTTGATTACCAAAGTTTAAAACTGTCTATCCATTCACTATACATATTGCACTTTTCCTGTCATACTTATTATTTTTTCTTTGGAAAGCTAATTAACATAATTTCTTGGAACCCTCCTTCATTTTTCTTCTCTTTCAATATTCAGTTCAAATTTCAAGCCAAAATGTTGTTTTGTTTCTCTACGAGAGAATAAAATAAGGGAAAAAGTTTTAAAACACCGCAATGATACATGGTTTTGCACTTTGGCCATCGTTTACAATTTTGAAAAAAATACATTAGTTTCCTTTTTTTTTTTTTTTTTTAAATCATGCTCTAAAAAAGTTTTCAGTAAGAAAATTTCTGAGTGTGGGTTTGGTTTATTTGTAAAATTAAGCCAAATGACAAAGAAAAAGTCAATATTCAAGAATAATTGCCAATAGTCAAGAATTAAGCTCAAAGGTTTAATAACATGTGACCAACGTTTGCATCCATTTACATATCTCGTGCTCTACCTAAGGAGGTTAAATTTCGAACGTGGTGGTCATTGCTGCCAATATCAGAATATCATGTTGAAAGTGTACTTTCGCTAAAAGGGGATTCAGTTTTGTTGTAGTGGAGGTTGGCAGTCAGTAAATAATTTGAACCTAATCTTCTAGCTTATCAGTGCCCATCATGATGAAATAAAACGTGCAAAGGAATACTTTACTGAGCCTCAATGAAGGTGATTCGTCGAGCTCAAAAGAAGTGGTCGAACCGGCATGCGATATATTGCATCTTTTAAGTAAAAAATCTCCGCGTATTTGGAAGTTTTTTCAAAATGAAGGACGATAGCCCCTGCGCATGAACCTAAAGAATCATTCTAAACTAAAAAATTGGCAAAATTCTGAGAGATGAAAGCAGAATGGTGTTTGGAAAAAAACCTTGCATTCGATTCAGCAATCGATTTCTGTATCGTATGCAAGGTTTTTTTCCAAACTCCATTCTGCTTTCATTTCTCCGAATTTTGCCGATTTTTGGATGTAGAATGATTATTTAGGCCTATGTGCAGGGGCTATTGTCCTTTGTTTTGCTAAAAATTCAAAATCCGCTGCGATTTTTGACCTAATTGGTGCAATATTGATTGCATGCCAGTTCGACCGTGTCACTTGAGCTTGACCAATTGCCTGAAGACAAAACTAAATGTTTGTTTTTTTGCTAGGACTTAACAACAATAATGAGCTTCTAAGCATTGCAGGGATGAAAAGTGTAGGGCTAGTCAAGTTTCTGGGAATTGACATCAAACAGAAATCGAAGTGGGATGTCACAACTCAAAAATTAATAAGAAAACCAAATTCCTTAAGCCACAAGATAAATTTCTGCCCAGAAGCTCTTTTTCCATTTTTTTCAATTGACACTATCAACTCAGGGTGTCTTTTTAAAGAAAACTTCAATTTTTGATCGGACTAAGGCTGCTAGGGCTGTCATTGCATGAATTTTTTAAAAAAGGGAAATTTTGGATGTTTAAAGTTTGCGTGTCACCTCTTGAATCTTACTATGGACACTGTGGCTGTTGAAGTAACATTCCAGCTAAGCTAACCTTAGCATTCATATTAACATTCAAGAGTTGTCGCGCAGATTTTTAACATCGGCTACAGAGCCGGAGTTACCTACTTGCCGCATGGGCCGCCTGTATTTTGCCGCCCCCTTCTCATTCGTTTTGGAACATTGATAAAAACCATCAAGTGAACGTGACGGAGGGGGAGGGGTGCATAAGACGCGTTTACCTACTCGATGTTGGATACATTTTTTGCGAAAGCCGTGTCAACACTACTAGCAAAATTTCACGGAACTTTGCGGAAAAGTTAAGTTCCGTAAACCTATATCTGTGTGAACAAAGTCCTCCATCTATAAGAAATTAACCAAAAAATTATGAAAGAACAAACAGGTTTAATAGGAGGTTTTAAAGGAGGTTTAATAATTTTAACTTCCGCTGCTGCGCCGCGCCGCGCTGATCGCTGTGTGTTTGGCGCAATGCGTGAAGTATTCCTACAGTCTTGTAGGCGCTATGCGTTTCACGCCAACCGCTCGCGCTCCTGACCGCGCGCTTTGTGTTTGACGCAATGAGTGAAGTATTCATGCAGTCTTGTAGGCGCTAACATGTGGTACATGCCGACCGCCGCGCCGAGGGCTTGTCCTTTTCATCTCAGGCCAAATTGCGTGTTTAGTTCCTCTCTTACCTCGACTAATTGAAGATGCTGTCTCTTGTAGGTATCACCGGAAAACGACAAAATTAAGAAATTACTATACTCTCAGGAAAGAGAGATTTTGTCCCCTTTTCTCATTGATTATTTTTTTTTCTGAATCCGATTTTTTTTATACCTACATTTAAAAAAATTGCAAAATTTGCCGCCATGGGCCGCGGCCCATGTGGCCAGCCACCCCTTTAATCCGGCCCTGATCTGCGATGTTATTTCAGCGACTTTTTTTTCTGGGTATCTAGCTGTCCATGTAGGTCCAACAACACATATTTTAGAGTTTTCAATGTAGTGTCTGAAACTGCGGTAGTTAAAGAGACTCTTAATTAGTATAAAAAATTTTCTCTCTGCATTCTCTCATTCTCCAGCGATATCTTACTTAATGAGGGTAGCGGCATATTTGAAAATTTGTATTTGAGTTTCACCCCCGCAGCTCCCCCTCTTCTATCATACGTAACGTATAAGTCCCTTTTTGATGGAACACTTTAAAGCCCCTGATGATCAGGGGAAAAGAAGCCAGCAGTGGTCTCTTTTCGCTTAAATATTCAAATTAAAGGTAA
Organism: Bemisia tabaci; assembly: GCF_001854935.1. Classification (NCBI taxonomy): domain Eukaryota; kingdom Metazoa; phylum Arthropoda; class Insecta; order Hemiptera; family Aleyrodidae; genus Bemisia; species Bemisia tabaci. The sequence goes on along the minus strand of NW_017547202.1, from coordinate 2,914,180 downwards.
TTCTTCCGAAACAAACGTCTTCGGTTTTCTCGTTTACCTTTTGATTAATTTTATTCTCTTCCGCTGTTTGACAACGCGCTAGAGAAAACAAATTGACGCGCGAACGTCTATCAACGTCAAAGAGGTGACGTCACGTGGCGTTCTTGCAACACTCACCATGACTCATCGGAGATGGTGAACGTTGAGAATCGTTCACTCCACGTATACGTTGCCAAGTTGTTACAAAAAACCAAAAAGGCGCCTATTTTAAAATTGATTTTCTCCGACTATCTGACGACTATGTCCGTAGTCCTGACAATCTGACATCGAACGCCGGCCATGATTGCACACGATTCATCATGTGCAAATTACCAAATTCAACGTTTTTGAACGTTCTCAAGCGTGTTCCGTCGTTTGAAATCGTAGTTTCATCGCGCTGACATTACTAAGTATATAAACTTGCGATCGTTCCACTCCTAACATCCGTGAAGTGACCATCTGCGTGAGTGAACGTGTGCTGGAACCCCCGCATCTTCAACTACGAAAGCTTTATCAGGTACTCAACACCAGTTAATTCGTTAATTTCCTGTGAATATTGTCGTTCAGGTACGAGAATAATGACAGCGAGTGACGACAAACCCTCAAGTGGGTCTAGGATTATTCAGGTCACCAACATAGCTCCTCAAGCCACCAAAGACAAAATGCAAACTTTGTTCGGTTTCATCGGTAAGATCGATGACATTAGGCTCTACCCCACCGTTCGAGATGCTGTCGTGCCTGTTCAGTCTAGGATTTGCTACGTCAAGTATGCTGACCCCATAAGTGTAGGCGTAGCGCAACATCTCACCAACACTGTTTTCATTGACCGCGCTCTGATCATTACACCCTATTCTTCATCGGAGATCCCTGACGAGTACAGAGCATTAGACATTGCCCATCAAGCAAGTGGTGTGCCAGGTTTATACCCATCTGATCCCAAACTGCCGCCTCACGTCACAAACCAAATTGAGGGTATTCCTCCTAATCAAATGATAGTAACTCATGACCCGGTGCTGGTATCCAACGGTCTACCCCTGTATCCTCCTCTTCCGGTGACCTTTGACTCCCGCAGAATCGAAGAAATTCGACGCACTGTTATGGTTATGAACATTGATGATTCATACACTGCTGAGCAGTTGATAGATTTCTTCGCACATGCAGGCGAGGTGAAGTATTTGAAGTTCTGTTCCAGGGACAATGACAGCAATCGTTATGCCCTGGTCGAATTCACAGAGCAAAGCAGCATCATACCCGCATTAAAGTTAAACGGTGCCCAAGTTGGCTCTAAAATGATCCAAGTCCACCACGCTACTCAAGCTATCACTAAACCTATGGCGAAAAGTAATGAGGCAGCGCAGCGTGAGATTGAGGAAGCTATGACCAGAGTTAAAGAGGCGCAAAGCTTGATTTCAGCTGCTATAGATCCAGTCATAGGAATCTTATCAAAAGATAAGAAACGAAGCAGAAGTGGATCAAGATCCAGGCACAGGTCTAGATCAAGGTCCCGTGACAGAAGTCGTCGTCACAGAAGGTCTAGGTCCCGGTCTCGTAGATCTAGATCAAGACATCATTCTCGCAAACATGGCCGATCTCGATCAAGATCAAAACGCTCTCGCTCAAGATCCAGGAGATCTCGCTCTCGTGACCGTCGCAGATCTAGGTCCCGTGACCGCCGTCGCTCTCGCTCCAGAGATCGCAAACGATCAAGATCTAGGGATCGCAAATCAAAATCCACCCGTGATCATCGAAGACACTCTCGTTCCAAATCACGCTCTAAAAGATCCAGGTCCCGATCTAGATCCAAGTACTCGAAACGAGATTCCAAGTCGTCAAGACATGATGATAAAAGGAAAGACAAGAAGTCCAGTGACAAAGATAAGACTACTGATGATAAAGATAAGTCTAAAAAGTCATCATCTCCCAGTCGCCGGTCCTTCACTCCTCGGCGAAAATCCTCGAGCCGTTCACCTGCTAAGCGTGGATCCCGCTCTCCCACCCGTACCAGTAAAACAAGATCTCCTTCTGGGAAACGTTCTTCCTCTAAAAAACGCAGTGTATCCAGAAGGAGGAGCGGTTCTATTTCGCCTCGGCGGCGCTCTCGCAGTCCTGTTCGCAGTGGCTCTAAACGCCGCAGCACATCTAAGGCCAAGGAGCGCAGTATCTCTCCGAAAAGTCGCCGAAGTGGATCACCAAAAAGTCATCGCAGTGGCTCTATCAAAAGCCGTCGTAGTACCTCAGCAGATCGTCCCAGAGGCTCTAAATCGCCCACTCGTAGATCAACTTCTGTAGAACGAGGTAGAAGCACATCATTGCGACGCCGTAGTCCAACACCTGACCGTGATCGCAGTAAATCCACTTCTCGTCATCGCTCTTCAGGTAGAAGTCGCTCACCACGCTCTTCTTCCAGGCGTACGAGTAAATCCCCAGCCAGGAGGAGCACCAGTCGATCACCCTCACCTCGGCGTCGCAGCCGTTCCTTTTCTTCTTAAATGAGACTCAATTCTTCTGAGATTTTTTTAAGTTCACGCCAGACAAGGGGCATTGAATTCTGAACCATAAATGTTGATTGATCGTTCATTGACAAGTGAAATTTCTTTTTATGCTGTCTTTCGAAAACCTAAAGTTCATTGAGTTTCACTGATAAATTAAAGTTTCCGAGTCAAGAAAATTTGATGAAATAATGTAACATTTTGCCTTCTCCTCATTTTTCTCCAGCATTTCATTATGAGGCTCCTAGTTTTACATGAATGTAAGTGATACCATATTCTGAAGTATGACAGTTTTCAATAATTGTAACCTTTGAACAAGCACCATTTTATCACTTTTAGCAACATAGTAATTCACTTTGGGTTGCCTAATGTAGGTAATAAGACTTATAATATCGATGGTGATAGTCAAAAGATGGATACCTCCAGTAGAACCGTGGTATATCTCCCGCTGATGTCTTATTTTTTTAAAAAGAAAACCAAGCGACAGTTTTTCTTGTAACGTTCTGTTTATTTTCTTCATTCATTCAAATGTAATCACAAAAACTTTTAATTAATTAAAATCGTTAGTCTCTTTTCAAAGAAACGAAACATAATCAGTAATTTTGGAACGTTAATAGACTTACACACTTCCTGACTTAAGCTATCGATATGACATCGCCTTGGTTATTCTAGTGAGCGTCATAGATTAATGTTGCTAGACTAAGCTTCATTAACATTCTCTTGACCTTTTTTTTTGTTTTGGATTTAAGAAATTAGTTTTTTAAGTAAAAATAACGATTTTTATCTAGGATTTTCTAAGAATCTTAGGTTCCTTGCAAAAAAAATTTTCCTCTCGTTTTCTTTCAAATGCCTTAATGAGAGAACTGTATCAGGCATTCTCAATATATCTTTGCCTATAATTATATTGGTTCCATGTCATCTGGGTTAATCCAAGTTTTATCAGTCCAGAAGAAACTTAAACTTGGAAACTCAAGACAGATTCCTTCATAAATCCCATCGTTCCCAATTCTAGTAATTGTTTCGATGTAGCAGGGATCAACAAGTTAATGCGACATACTTTGATAGTATTTTTAATTTATTTTAGTACTTTTGCTGTTTTAGAATTTTTCCTTGCAGACTATCAAGAATTCTTCAATATCTGTTAAGATTTTCAGATGTTGCAAATTCTAACAAACCTCAAGTTGGCTGAAAAAAAAAATATGATTGTAAACTCTTTCTTCCCAGATTTAGCATTCAAATGCAGTTGAAGAACATAGTTTACCATCATTAACAAGTGTAATGAATTTCTTGAATATGTAATCAGAGATGAGACATGACTTGTCATTAATGGGTTTTAAGAACGTTTTGTTATTTCACAACAATAAATTTTTTTCTCAGCAAACCCACCTGCATTTACTTCAGTCTCTCTTTTATTACCCTGTTTTCCTAAGAGTTAGAAAAATTAGAATTCAATTTTTGAGCCAACCACATTTTTTTCTTTCCCCTTTAAGTCTTTCTTTTTCTCCTCTTTATTGCTCATCTCATTTTTTTTTTTTTTTTTTAGTTCATAAATTTTGTGTTGCCAGAAAGCCTCCCGTCTCTTCAAGGCTGATCTGACTGTGAGATATCGTTAGCACTGCATTTAGGAGGTAACAGCACTTTTTTTCTTCCATCATCAAAAGTACTGAAAAGTTATAAAATCAAGTTCATTTAAGGTCCTGAATTGGAATCATCTTTTCTGAAAAATTACTTGACCTCAGCTCAGTGGCATTTGTTTTTCACTTTTTATCACAAATAATAGCCAGTTTAAACGAGCTTCAATGGTAAACTTTCATTTGATCGAGCACTTTTGTAAAAATGTAGACTAGAGCCATGACCCTTCTCCAAATACCATCTCAAAATTTTTACCAGCAACCTCCTCTTTTATGAGGAAACAGTTGCATCGTTCAACTTCAGTGCCAAATTTTTGTTGAAAATGTTTTAAAATCATGAAAACTACAATTAAATTTCCATTCTCTCACATTTTTTTACCTTGGCCCAATATTTTTAACAATCCTGTAGCATCTTAAACGAAGAAGCAATCCTCTTTTGTCAGGCCCAGGATCTCAACAGAATTTTTGGAGTAAAGGTGTAGGTATTCTCCTCGAAATCAACTAGCAAATGTTTGAAACCTTTAAAGATTTCAATACCCGAAGTGCAAAACCACGAATGTCCGATGCGGTGTTTCAAAATTCCCGCTCCAATTTTATGTTTTCGAAGAGAAACAAGACAACTTCTTAGCTTGAAATTTCTGCTGAATATTCTGCCAATTTCGAGAAAAAATCAAGGCAGTTTTCAAGGAAATACGTTGACTAATTTTCCTAAGTTGACCAAGAAAAAGTACAGTATGACAGGAAGTCTACAGCGTCGCAAATTAAGATATGTGGTTTCGCACTATGGCCACCAAAATAACATTTTTGATCTTGGCAAATGTGGGTTTAGAACTGAGTATAAAAGCAAGAGGGCCGTTCTAAAGTCTCAATTTTTTCTGTTGTCAGGTACCAGCATCTCTGATTGGAATAAAGATTACCTATGACAAACTTCCTTGGAAATATAAGTCACAATGTTTCTTGATCACTGGAAGAGCCCTCGCAGTTGATTTCCGTCCATCGTTTCAGTGTGCCTGATCATCCCATCTTGTACGTAAAAATGAACTGGAAAGTTTGTTATGAGATAAGAGAACATTATGTGCCTAGCAGGAGTGCAAGTAATATTGTTTTCCCCAGTTTTTTGAGAGCGTGAGGCTTCATACATATAATTTTTTAGAGAATTTTGAAGAGCACTTGCAAGTATCTACCCACTATTTAGAAATCGAAAGTCAGTCCAGCTTACTGTTTCCTCATTGTATGACCTCCCCCCCCCCCAAAAAAAACAAGCTTTCGAATAATGAAAAAAGAAGGGCGGGAAAAAACGAACAAAAAATCTTAAGTTTCCCCAAGTAAATCTTTTAAGTAATATCATTCACGGTCCCTTATTCTGTGCACTCCTGCTTAATAAATAGACCAGAGGTCCTTGCGAAGGAGGAATTAAAAGCATGTGGGCTCTCTTCAGTGTCTGGATAGAGGTTGTTATTGCTTTCTGAAAATGTTGCGATACCATGCCTGACTAACAGTGGTGAGGCTTGAATGATCGATTATCGATATTTCCCCATTTAAACCTATGGTAAGAATCGATTATCGATGTGTTCGTTGCGAACACCCTATCTATCGATTCTTTTCCACAGATCTAAATGGCAGATTAATAGATGTATTGCAAAGGACGCCATGCCTCTGCTGACATACTACTTACCCAAGGCCAAGTGAAGGCACCACGAATCTTCAAAGCATGAATACGGTGAAACTGCAGGAATGCGTAACTTGCTTTATGACTTTAAAGACATCCTGTCTTAATTTATTTTCCAATTGGAAAAGCATCGTTTCTTAAAACATAACTTAATCTTCCCTCCCGGCGTGAAGAATATTCTGTAAAAATTATAATGTTGGATTGTTCTCCTTAGATGAAAAAAGTTCGGAGCTGAGAATTTGAAAACATTTGAGATTTTCTTCATTGAAATACGTTTTTGCAGTTTCACTGTCAAAAAGAGTGATTTGATTTTGTAGCCGCAAAAACTTGGAGAATGATACTAGGATCAGTTTTAGAGGCAGCATACTTAAGTCATATACTTATTTTGAGAATCCACTAGTGTCTCATATGAAAGAGACTTGCAAGAAAACTTGTCTGGTCCTGCAGAAAAAACGCTAGGAACTTAATTTTTATGAATTCTTTGAATTGTAGTTTATGCAATCTAAATTAGCGCCATGTAGGTACCTACTGTCTCAGAAATCAGTTTGCCATGAATACCATTTGCAGCCATTCTTACAGCTAGAACGCAGAAAGGTTAGACTCAATGCAGTAATGCCCCGATCATCTGACATCGTCAAAAGTAAGTTTGGTATCGATCAAAAACAAGTTAGCTGACACAACAGAAACCAGTTTTTTTTGGCCAAAAATTGATTACATAAGTGGTCTGGTTATATGTTTTTTTTCTCCCAATTAATTGACTATGTTTTGCAAATACGATAGAAAATTGACCAAGCTTATATTTTTTGGTTATCAACAGCCTGAAATGGCATTTTTCAGTCTATTATGGTGGTTTCAACTATCAGACTTTTTTCATATCCGACGCGCCCTCGTCACAAGCTGCCAGATAATCAGGGCATTACTGTACACTGAAAAAAAAAGAATCTTAAATTTGCCGCCAAGAAGTATTTCTTCTTAAATCTAGAATTTTTCTGGTTAATATAAGCTACTTTTTTGCTTAACCCAAGTCTCATTTGTCTTGTATCAGGAAAAAGTCAGCTGAAAGCAAGATAAAAAAAATTCTTGGCAGCAAATTTAAGAATCATCATGCTTGATCCAAGCTACTTTTTTTTTCACTGTATGCTTATTTCTGTGTCAACGAATTCTCCAAGTCTACCGAATAAAAATAAAAACTCTCTCGACCGCAGACTAATGACACTTTTTGGTTTTGTGTTTTTTAGACACTAACACAGAGTCGTATCAAATGTGTCATCAGAGAAGGACTTGAAATTGAATGTTAAGATGACCACCTGCGATCAGCTATCCTCCAAAGATTCTAACTCCACAACTATCACTATCTTTTCGTTAAATTGTTGGTAGGTCTTTCTTCTCATTACTCAGAATGTTGCAGGGTTTAACTGCAAATTAAATTAATTCCACAATACTAAAAATCTGACCAATAACAAGAATGGTAGAAAAGTGAGTAATTTTTTCTGCACAGTCGCCGATGAAAGAGAGCGTTCCTGGAAATATTCTCAGCGTAAAAGATGTTTCAAACATTGAATAGGCAAGAATAACCTGACAGACAGCAATCATGAGTCTTTAAAAATCGATGATTAGTCATAGGGAAAGAGCCCTTAACTTCAAATGGCTCAATTTTTTAGACCAGCGAGTAATTAGAATTTGGGTAAAAGACATCAAATTTCTGTTCGAAAGGGAATTGACTACAAATGTCAACTGGCCTCTCCTCAAAATCGGAAGTTCTCTTCCTCAATACTGCTCATAAATGCATTAATAATGCATAATTCATTAAGCTCTAGAACTGTTAATTTTTTGGTTTTTTACTATAATCAGAATCGTCGTTCTCAAGCCGTACCTAGTTGAAAAATTATTCAAATTTCTAGTTCTTGGAGGCAAAGGACTTGACTTGTTGTAAATGGCTAGCCTATTAGGCTGCATTTGCATTCCTTACATTAATTTAATCAAGAGGTCCAAACCTCCAAATTTTTATCATTTTTCATTGGGCTCTCATTTAGGTACCTTCAAGCAATTAGCATTTTCATATCTAAAAATATATTTTGACTCTTGTCAAAGGCTTAACGACTTTTTTTTGTTGAGGTAAGAAGATATTACAAAGGTTGATAGGGAGAAGAATTTATTTTACATTAAAAAGGTACATCAAAAGGTAGTGCTGTAAAGTGTAACCCAGTCAGTTCACGATGAAGGTAAGTTAGGTGTGTGCTAACAGAAGAAGAGCTCACACATCTTAGGTTACAGTTGTACATACGCTGTTCTTTTCTAATTTGTGGTAAGTATCCACTAAAATTTTCCCTTTTTCATCAGATTAATGGATGAGGATAATTCAAGGAATGATACCTTGGAAATAATGCTCATCAATAGCTAAACCATAACTTTTGATGGTTTAAAATGAAAACAAGGAGTATATATTTTCCAAGCCTGTTGGATTTCCTTTTTTTCTCAAAATTTGCCGCTGTAACTTGTCGCTCCTCTGATGTACGGGCGTATCATCATTTTCACCCCAGCCCTGGAAAGCATGGAATTAAATGGACAACAGGGCTTTTGTGGAAATCAAGATACACCCTTACGTCAGAGGGGCCACAAATTACGTAGGCAGTAGTGCTGTTTTCCCTCACGAGCATTCTTTCAAAACTTACAGTGTCCGTAAACTTCAAAAAAAAAAAAAAAAAATTAATAATCAGAAGACATGATAGAAAACACGCCTGGCAAAATATGATGGTACAAAAACGTTGTTGCAATGTCATAGCAATACTATTTTTGGGACAGGGCGTTGTAACAATGTTTTTGCACACTTTTTGCTGGGCGGATAAGCTACTAAAGAAGATACCGTCGAATGAAAGGATGGCAACAGAGAGTTTTAAATTAAATGAGAGAGTACAAAATCCCTGAGGGCCTGTAGAAGGACAGGGTCCTTTGGTTTTTTGCTCTTTTGAACGTTTAATTTGTAACATTCAAATGTTTTTAAAAATAAGCCTGTCAAGTAATAACTTGAATTTTGTGAAGTTACTCAAAATATGTCTCCTTTTTACCTCTAGGCTCATTCCTTTTATTTAAAGTTTACGTTGATTTGATACTAACCACATTTCCCCCTTGCCAAAGCGCCCATCAAACTTAAAATCTGGAAAGTTTAAGCAAGGAACCTTGAGAAATGCGGCACAGTTTTAGTGAGCACCCTGTATACATTTTTTGTGAATGATAGGATTTCTTTGAAAATGGAAGAAATTTTCAAAAGTCCAGTTACACAATCAAATTGAGCCATTAAGTTGGGCCTCTCATTGGTCGCATCCTCACCTCAGGTCTTTTTCTTCCAATCTGAGCTTTAATTTGATGGTGTAACTGGACCATAAGGTAAATAGTGCAGTAATATTTTCAAATCTTTGCTCAGAAAAATACTCTGCATAGCTGCATCTCTGAATACATATTTAACAGAGGAGTGGAACAATTTTGTCTGTTTTCTGATTCTGAATGAGGGACAAATCTATCAATCCTGATTGAAATATTACCATGTTGAATTTTATTTTCATAAATAATTTCATGAGTATCAAAATATTGATAATGGTAGAAAACTTCTGTAGTGTTAAAATTAGCATTTATACAGGAGGTATCTTTCTTAGGTTCTAAAGTAGGTAGGTGATTATCGGCGCTGCAGCTTTGTTCACTCCTCCTGCATTAAATATTTCAAAGCTCCTGCCTATAAATTATTCTTAACGCTTTCAGGGGCATATTCCTCCTTTCCAAGGATCGAGTCCCACGAATGCAAGCAATCGCTGCGCACTTGGTCGAGAAGAAGTATGACTTTGTCTGTTTGCAGGAAGTATGGGTTGAAGATGACTTCCAACTAATTAAAGAGGAAACGCAGAACATCCTACCGTATTCACAGTACTTTTACAGGTACTTACAAAAAATGCAAATAAATATAATACAAATAAATTGCAATTCTTCTATGACAAAAATTGAATCGATGTTTGGGAAAACCTACATTTTTACGCTTGCTTGAAAAATGCGATAAGCTAAGCAACAGGCAGGGTTGCCGACATGCAGTCTGGAAAGTCAGGGCACAGAATATATAGGCTTCACCAACAGAAGGCTCACTCCCAGCGTATCTCGGTCGAAGAAGAAGAACACACCTAGAAAGCTTTGTTTACATTTTGCCTCTAGTCCGGAGCTCGGAAGACCTTCAACGCTGTCGGTTTGTTTGGCGAAACGCGCTCCTCCCTACCCCCTTTTTTTACCGGAACACATTCACATGGCAACGTTGCAGAGCCGCTGGAAAGTACAAAACGCGATACATTGGAGTAAACGGGAGTGAACCTTCTGTTGGTGAAGCCTATATATTCTGTGGTCAGGGACTTTGCAGAGAACTGGAAATGTCATGGGAAGTCAGGGACTTCTTAAGAAAAGTCAGGGAATTTTGCAAACAGCGTTTGGCAGAAGTCGTCGTAATCAAAAGGAAAAAATCCAAGAGGAAGTTTCGTCCGAAAGTCAGACAAAATTTTGGAGTCCGAGAAAAGCAAAAAAAGTCAGAGAATTGAAAAATGAAGAAATTTTAAAAACCCTGAAGACCTAACATGGATCTGCTATAATTTTATTGAAATTACTTACGCAACTTAATTCCCATTTTTGTTGCACGAAAAATTGAAATTATTTGGGCAGTTTAATCGCTGTTTTTGTCACACATAATAAATTTGCAATTTTTTGACAATCTTATTGCAAGTTTTTCGCAAGGCGTGCTACTTAGGTTCCTTAAAAGCATTGACCCTGGTGATTTCCTCCACATTTGTTATTTTTGCCAGTTCAATTGAATGCTCTGATTTTTGTAACAGTGGGTTTGTGGGCTCTGGAGTCTGTATTTTCTCTCGCTGGCCAATCAAGGAAGTGCTTTTTCATCAGTGGCAACTGAATGGTTACTTCCATAAAGTCATGCATGCAGACTTTTTTGGCGGGAAAGGTATCGCTTTCATTCAATGCGTCATTAAGGGAATCAAAATCAACATTTATTCTGTACATGTAAGTTTTTTCTCTCCTTTTTTCAATCATCACGGCATTTCTGCTTCAAGAAGTTTCAAATTTTTTCATTTACTGGCTTAAACCTCAGAAAGCATTTCACCATTTTTCTATTAATTAGTAGTAATGGACAAAGGAGTCCAAGGTATAAAATGTAACCGGATTTGTGAAAAGGAATTTTATTTTCTGGTAGAAAAGTTTACTTAACTTTTCATAAATGCATTGAGGAAGAAAATCTGAAAATTTTAGGCGCAAATTTGCACATTGAAGCTCAAATATTGAAGGAGATATGAGTCCTAAATTGCCGTGCTGAGGAAGAACGCCGTTTGAACATTTGAGAGTTGCCAAATTCCTCTTGATAATTCATGTATTTTTGACAACATTATTCATTCATATTTTTCCTTTATATTTTCAGAATCTTTAGGTAAAATTGCGAACTGCATTATCTAAAAAATTGGAAGAAAAATATTTACGAATCTTCCGGAAATTCGTGATTCATCGAAGGAAATTTAGCAACGCCTGAAGGTTCATACAGCGTTTTTTCTTAGCACGGCAGTAAAGTTCTATGACTAAAATTCTTAAGTGGCAGAAAAATTTGGTGTAAGTTTTTGTAAAAAAGAAAGGAAAATTTTCCTCTGAAAGATAAGGTCCCTTTCTACAGATCCGGTCACACAAGTTGGTTCTTCGTTTGCAATCGATTGCTCTAAGGAAAAGATAATTTGGACAGTTCTTGCAATATTACGATCATTTCCTCTCAATGGATGTCACCAACTTTTCATCCCTCAAATTTTGAATTAAAGGTTTTTTTTTCTGTTGCAAGTAAGTTTCTCAATTGAATATTTAATGTTGTAATAACATTTTGTAACATTTTCCCCCTTTTCTAGCTCCACGCAGAGTATAGTACACACAGTGATGAATATTTATGCCATCGAATCATTCAAGCATTCGACCTGTCACAATTTATTCGAATCACATCTCAAAATGCTGATTTGGCGATCCTGGCCGGTGATTTGAACTCCCAGCCATCTCAGCTCAGTTACCAATTGATACTTACCAACAGTAATATGTGTGATGCTTCTGAACAGGTAAAATATTACTCTCATGAATGTATTCTGATGCTTTTTAAAGTTGAGTCGGATTAAGTTATTTTGTTATTTTTATCTTCATCAGGATGCATAATTTATATCCAGCCATTGTTCTTAAATAATTTTAAGCTGATTTAAGAAATATTGCAGGATTCTCCAGAAAGTTAAGTACATATCTTGGATGAAACCAGGAGAGTGCACCTCTGGATTTTTGAGTTGCGAAATTCTAATTTTACTTATTATTTCTTCCTCAATATAAGGTTCTCTAGTAAGTTCAAACTACCGCCAAATTTTTTAAGTTTGAAGGTTTTCCTTTCACTACTTTGGTGAAAAGTTATTCTGCAGAATATCAATAAGAGAAAAAAGAAATTTAATCTAATCTCACAGAGTTATGCTCACGGGTTTCATCTCGAACACAAATTTTATTCTAAAAATAAAATGAGATAAATCTCAATATGTTGCAATTTGAATTTTTATGATTTTGCTTTGTGTCCTATTCCAATAAAAAATTAGAGAAATGAAATAGAAAGAAATCAAAATGAATTTGCAAAAAAGAGGAAAAGGAAAACCGCCACGTTTCTAATTAGGAGCATAGTCCACTTTTCTTAAATCCAATTATCCTCTTTTCACAGGCTAATGAATCGGAGCTAGGAACTTTCAACCATACAAGGAATAGCTACAGGAATCTGAAGTATCAAGTAGACCAAAAGATTGACCACATACTGTATAAAATATGTTCGCCTCACAAGGTAAATGAATATTTGAGGCAATATTAATTTTCTCATTTATTAAACAATCTACGGGTTGTATCCAATATAAACAAACAAGAAAATCAAATGCAGGTTTCAACCGTGCAGTACAATAAAGCAACAAAAATAACAATCAGTACGTACCTTAAGCCTACCCCCTAGCTAAAAGTTTACAACAAACCAACTCAGGATAGCCTCGTAGATCTAGTGGAAGATCATTCCAGTTCCGAACCAATTTGCAGCCAGGACATTAATAAAACCCAACCCTATTTTCTGACAAAAAGTTTTTAGAAGGAAATTTTTAGTGAAATCGTAATAGAACTGGCACTTGATAAGTTTGTAGTTAATAGTACACAGTTAAAGTATTCCTAACTGTCAGAAGCAGCAGACAGTTCTAGCAATACCCTCTCAAAGGGAGGTATTGGTTTTCAGTATCTGCGCAAAAGGGCATTGATGTCATCGTCATTGCATTCAGTCAATCTTAAATCGACAATGGACAGCAGCTAAGTAGTCGGTAGCAAACAGAAAGTAAACATCTGCCTACTTATTTGTTGCAAGTTCTAACTTGCAAAATTTAAAATTTCTTGCAAATTAGGGATTCAATGTGTATTATCTGCGGATAAGTTGTGAAGGTACTCTGTTTTGATAATATGATACTGTGTTATTTTAATTCATAATTCAGTAAAACTTGGAAATTGCGACTTTTAATAGACCGCTCAATTTTTACGTTATTTCAAGGTTGTCCTCAAAAGAATCTTACCGGAAACAGTTTTGATGATTTTCTGAGTAAATTTCCACTAATATAGCTATGCGATGCAATCTATCAAGCATGTATGCAGCTATTTTAACCAATGCTTAATCTAATGTATTTTTTGAAAGAATGTGGTCAGTCAGTTGACAGGAAGAATGGGTCTGTTGGGATAGTCACAGATTAGTCTTTTGATGGCGTAAATCTATAGATTGGTAAAAATGAATTCCATCTGCCCTAATACCAAATTTCTATGTTAAATATTTACAAAGATATCATTCATCAAAAAATAAGGCTTACAACATCATCAGCCATGGCAGTGTTTACTGTGGTTTTATCCGTCGTGGTTCCATCCATGTTACGTTGAGTAACCTATATATCAAGGCAAAATGTATTAATATATGTGTATCATTGATAGATGAAACCAAGAAGAAAGAAACCATGGTTTGCAAGACGGTGATGGATGATGTCATGCGCAAAGTTTTATTATAAGGGATATCTCCGTCCATATTGGACCTAGAGACTTGCCATTTCAAATTTTAACAGGTCTCATCATTTTTGCAAAGCAGTAGGCTTAAACTGTCAAAATTTGAGATTTTAAGCAGGGTTGTAACAGTAAGGGAATACCAGAAAAGTTCAGGGAATTTCAATAAGTGAGGGAAAACATAGAGAAAATGATAAAAGTGTCAGCGAACAATTGTTAAGTCACCTTTATTTGCTTTCTAAAATGGGATTGACGTTTCAATCAACAAATCCCTGAAAACTTTTTCAAATTATGTCTCTTTAACAAAGTGCCATATTTTCAATCTTTAGAGAATTTCCCTAAATTGTTTCAAGAAAATTGGAGAAATATCAGGGAATTAAGATTAGAGTTGAAATCAAATATCATAGAAAAATGTTCAAACTCGAATGTTCCGCATTTACAAGTATTCGTCGAACCCTCAAAATAATTGTTAGAAGGAGAAGAAGAACATTTTTCTAGGTTAGTCATTTTTTTTGTGGTTTTATCATCAAGTACATAGACCTTAATATTTTATTTTTGGCAGGTTCAGTTCCTTTCGTATGCACAGCCTCTCTCTGATTTAGTCAGCAACGAGAGTTTTAGTCATTCTGATCATGAAGCAATCACCGCCACCTTCCGGCTTTCTCAGCCATCTGGAGACTTTTCTGGTAAGCCTTGAATAACAGTTGGTGTGAATGTTAGATTCAAATTATATTTTGAGAAAATTACCTACTGTTGATGGCCGGAGATATGCCGACTATAGATTGATTCAATGGCTACCTGATACTTTCAATACCTGATGTATCAATCTGCGATGATTGCAATTAGGGTAACTTGATGAAGAGAGTATGGGCATGACACCCCTCCACTCCCCATGGAGGTCCTAGGACCCAAAAATTGTGACGCTTTGTTTTCGTTTTTCATGGTGGGAGGAGAGTTGTTGCCAATGGGGTAGTTGCATGCAGCTGGGATTTTAGGTTTGAAGACTGTTTCTTGCAGACCTTTTCGCGAAAAAGCCCTTTTTTTCATTTGCAAGTTCCGAAATTGAGTCGGAAGCTTGGTAAAAGCTCGATAAAAAGTCGCAAAATCGCAGTAAAAAATAAACGATTTCCATTGACTGTGACGTCAGTTGGTATACAAGGCTCCGCCCACTGCCGTCATCCCTATCTCAATCGTGTGTTTACCAAGCCGAAATATGATCTGTTGTGCCATTTTAAGTGTCTAAAGTATCTTTTTTCCTCAGAAAATACTGTCGGAAATCATGCCAAAAGGTGTTCAGAACCGTATCTTGATCATAATCTCAAACACAGCGCTAGTTGAAATCAGAAAAGTGATAAGAACAAATCTATGTTATGGTGTTGTTGCCATTTTTGGTCACCGGCGCCACCAGCGCCTAGAGAGCCCAACTCGAGCTCTGATTGGCTACAACGCACGAACACTGCTGAAGCAGTCCGGGTGCACCCGAATCCGACGGATCACGCAGCGGCAGAAGATACGCGAAAAGCTCTATTTCAACTCCTATTTTCATTAAAAAATCATGATGGAGAGCTTTCAAAATTGTTTTGCAATTATTAATCAAATCCTAAAATTTTTTATCGACACAAAGAAATCAAGTCTAGACAAAAAAATCGATTTTTCCCGAATTTTTGAAAAGACTGTATTTACACGTGTTTGACATAGGGCGAACCTTGGTGTATACCATGCGACGTCACGAAGTCCCAGTTTCGAAGTGCGGGAAAAGACCCGTTTCAAATGGCTTTTGACTCTAAGGAGCTTTTTCTCAAAGTTCCAGTGACCGGAAATTTTTTTTAAAAATACCTCAATACTCAGTAGACCTCAAACTTTTAGAAATTGAATTAAAAAAATTTCATGCAACTACCCCATTTTTGATGGTTATCACCAGCCACACTCATGGCCATTCTTACCATTTCCATGACATGCTTCTGTCATTCGCTGTGGAATCATTGCAAATTTGTCATTTTCAGTTTCTTACATGCCAATTGTCAAAGTGAAAAACCAGGGAATTTTGATTCTTCAATCAAGATAAACCGGGAAAAGTTGGGGAATATCTTTCCATGGCGTCTGTAAACACCCTGATTGCACTGGTTAAATTCTTAACCTGTTGAAGTCCAATGTGTTTTCTTCTCCTCTAATCACGTAAACATATTTTTCAGATTCATTTGTTGAGGAAGAGAACAAGCTCCAGCACGAATATTTGGAGGAAGCGATAATGATCTGCGAATCAGCCCTCAGAAAACTGAACAAAGACAAAGCATGGTATTACGGAGCTGTCACTGTGATCTTCATCGCTCTACTTCTAGTCTACCAGACGGAACTTCCGTTCACGTACATCAAAGTTTTCAATAGTTTACTCTTTATTTCGGCCGTATTCATTATATTTTTTGGCTTCATGGCCTTGTTTTGGACCACGATGGAATCCAATGGAATCAAAAGTGGTTATCATTGTATGAAAATTGCTGCTAGTAGAACAGAGAAGAAGCATCTAAGTTGAGTTGAAGGACAGGACAGCGTAATGGCTCACTGCAGTGCAAAAGATTAGAAATGCATGAGATGAAGGCGCGTAAAAAAATCCCTAGGCACAGGTCATCCAAGGGAGACCAAGGGATTTGCAGCTTAAGGGTGGAGCAGCTTGCGGAAGCAGCAGTACTAAAAAAAATGAGGTGCAATTATTGTAATAATAGTTACGATTCTTTGGGAGGGACACAGAGCAAAGCTTTAAATATGCTCAAAATTTTCTTCTACGATGTTCACAACTACACTTGACTGGAAATGTCGGAAATTTTGAAAATTGGATGTTTGTGAAAGAACCGTTCATGACCAGAGAGTTAGGTTTTCAAAAGTCATTGTGGTTCCTTTTTCCTCAGACGGTCATAATATCCACTCAGATTTAAGGCAGTTCTTGAGTGAATCTACTTTTTCAATGATTTCATAAGTTTTGATACAATGAAGTTAGTGCCAGAAACTTCCTTTTGTCTAGATCAAATTCTAATTACAGCTAAGTGACAGATAAAAGAGGTTTCTACTCGAAATTGATAGAAATCTCCTTGCTTTCCCCATCCTTCAGATAAATTCTCACTTTGATTTGAGGAAAATTTGTTTGAAAATGTATGGTTCACGAAATAAGGGCAATTTTCAGAACTTCTCGCTACCCTATACTTACATATGGAATTTGTGCCTGCCTTGGCACAATGAAACACATATGTTTATCCTTTTCCCATTTTCAAACTCATTCTAAAAATGTAAGGAGGTCCTTCTTTTTTTAGACATGCCTTACATAATTCCTAGAATATTAAAACATTCCCATTATTTAACAGGACCTTTGTTAGCATTGTCCAACGAAAGTCAAAAGTTACTATTGATCTTCTGTACGTTATAGTGCATTCTGATTTAGTCATATTTTGTTGCTGGTCTCTGCACACCAACCACTTTGAACTAAAAGCTGATTGTGTGGTGGTTGAAATAAATGATAAATAGGTACTTGAAATTTGTAAAGAATGGATACTAGGAGCCGCCGGGTCGATTGGAGAGACGCAAGCGTCGGTCTTTGGATTTGATGTGCTTTTCTTTTTAGTGTTTTTCCTGGTTGGGTTACTTACCCATTATTACTTCTTGAAAATACGGAGTTTTGACCAACGATTTTTTTTTTTGGCGTGTCCCTCTTTTTTGCCCTTTCATGGACTAAAAACATTACACGCTTTCCCCAGCAGCCCCCTTGCTGTCTTGCTAATTATGTTATGTGGTACTTCCCCTTTTAATACTCTCACCTGTAACAGAAGGAAAGAAAAATTCAAAATTTGTTGAGTATATTGTCGTGCTCTCTATGAAATAATAGCCGTGTAAACTGGTGTCTTGCTGGTAGCAGAATTTGATGCTTTTGTGAGAATGGTAGTGCAGAATTTGTCAAACGGCAACCAACTCTCAAAATCCCTTCTTTGTCCAGAAAAGGGTGCAGCAACCTAACACTGCTTGAAGAGAGAACCGTTCCAGACTTTCGACAGGTGCTCAATTTCTTGAGAAAATGTTTCTTCTCGAATACAGCACATGCGAAGGTGTCTTGATTTTTCAATCTCTACCATAGACGGCAGTTTTGAGGAGCTTTCAATCATTTTTCTCTTGATGCTGCCTCTTTTGGGGCATTTGATTTGATTTTTGCAACGGCCAATGAACGGTAATATTTATGCAAAAATTCGTAGTATTTTGTTGAAACTAGAATTTAAGAGGTCTGTTATTTCATCAGGCGTTTTTATCAGTGCTGAGCAAAGAACAATTTCTTCATTTTCTTCCGAATTCGGTGTCAAAATTTTGGACTGATCAGGTTATTTTGATTTGCCAGTAGAAGTGAAATCTGATCCTTCCCACCAAGTTTTTGAAAATTTTAAGCTTTTAGCACCTGCTCCTCTTGAAATTAGATCTGCTGGATTTTCCTTCGTCGGCACATATTGCCAAACAGCTTTCAGCTCTTTTGTTGCTGATCCAATGAATAACTGTCATTGAATCCGTCCAAAGTACAATTTTGTGCGACTTTATTTGAACTGCTTCCTTTACTTTGTACGCAAGATCAGTGTAGGGTTCTGGGAGTTTTACACTCCAGAGATAGAGGAATAATATCAAGTCAAAATATTGGTGATGAAGAAATTATAATGTTTGAATCATGAAATTTTTAGAATTTAAGAATTGGTATAAAAAGGTCTTAGTAAGTAAGAAATGAAAAATTAGCAAAATAAGTCAAAAATACTGTTCATAACAAATGGTTAAGTTTCAAGTTAAATAATCTTCAAGAAGTTCAAAATTATTGAGTAGAAAGTAAATAAAAAGCACGTATTTAAGGTGAATCACACATTTCATTAGAAGTAAGTTAAAAGTTACGTAAGTAATTGTCGGGTTTGCTAAAATCAGGATATTTCAACACAGGAGCTGAACATAAGAGTGTTTTTAACCTTTCGAAGCTTTCATTTGTCTCCTCACTCCATCGAAAGGGTTTATCTTTCTTAATCAATTCAAACAAGGGCTTAGCTACTATACTAAACTCAGGGATAAATTTCCGATAGTAGGAGGTGGCTCCTATGAACCGGCGTACACCTGTTACATCCTTGGGAGGTGGCATTTTGGCTATTGCCATTACTTTGTTTTCATCTACTTGGATGCCTTCCTTGCTAAGTTTATGACCTAAAAAAATGACGCTTCTTTTATTTTCTTTGAGATTTTGAATTTTAGCACTAAGTTCAGTTATCATCGCATGCATATCCTGAATAGCTTGACTCATAACTACTTGTTCCTGTGGCATCGTTACGTGATCTAACTTACTGGGTTTAAACATAAAATATACACAACAATAAAATTCAAAAGAAATATAGAAATAAGAAAAATTCAAATAATTCAAATATCAAATATGATTTCAATTCAAAATAAATATAAAATTCAAATAATTTCAAAATGATTGCAAAAAAAAGAAAGAAAGGGGTTTCAGTGGAATAGTCAGACTATGCAATTACACTCACGGTAGACAAACAAATCGTGCGATCCACATTTGAGCCGAAGATGGCTGCTTCACTTGATGTCACACTAATAGCGGGTAATGAGGGAATCTGTTTTTCCTTTCAGTGGCTGAAAACACTGCAACTTCTTCTCTGTTTACGCCAGAACGGTGAGGAGTTGAAACCGGGTTGCGTCGTCTTAAAGCGGTAGCGAAAGGCGATGCGAAATTGTTCGAAACTGCTTTAAATCGTTGAAACGAAAGACACGAGATTCGGTAAAAAGGCGAACACGTATCTAAGCAGATCCTTGCCCGACTGCGCCAATAAAATACAAGTCCCGAAAAATAAACTTTAAAAGATTTATTTACGGAACAGGGATCACACATACAATCAAAACATACGATGCAAACAAAGCACAGAAGGCTTGCTTGAACTCTCGATGAATATGACTGAAGAATGAATGACGCTGCGGTCAAAGCTGAAAGTGTATATATAGGGCTTCATTATCAATAGAGGAATAATGACGTAAGATAAAGTGACGCATATAATTCTTGCGAGGCCCAATTTTCTGCCGGCACGTTGCAGAGCTTAAGTTGAAGTTCGAGACGATCAAAATAGTCCGTGATTAACTCAGGAGAATTAAGCTCAAACGAAGGAGAATTTGGTAGACGGCGTGGCTTTTTGCTGTAGGTTAACTTGAGCAAGTTGGGAAACCAAAGAAGTGAGTGCAGAAAGTTGCTGTTGTAGCGATTGGAGATCGCCGCAATGGCCGTTATCAGCAGTGTGCTCGTCCGGCATCGCGAGGAAAATAATAATAATAATAATATATAGCTTTATTTGTTGTTTTGTGCACATGGCTTTTACAAATGCGTCAAACTTTCAAAACATAAAACAAGAATAAATATATAAATAACGACAATGATTTCGACAAAAAGCAAACGAAACTCGTGGAGAATTAACACGGGGACAAAGCCCATGCTCCTGACTACTACACTCGCGGTTTCCTCGTTATATTATGGTATGTTAGTTATGTAATGTTACTCACTCCTTTATTTTTTGGCGGAAATTCTTCAAGGGTGTTGCCTGATTTGACTCCACTGGCAGTTCCTCAATCTAAAAAATGCGTAACATAAATAGGAATGAGGAAGCACTCCTTTATTTTTTGGCAGAAATTCTTCAAGGGTGTTGCCTGATTTGACTCCACTAGCAGTTCCTCAATCTAAAAAATGCGTAACATAATTAGGAATGAGGAAGCACTCCTTTATTTTTTGGCGGAAATTCTTGAAGGGTGTTGCCTGATTTGACTCCACTGGCAGTTCCTCAATCTAAAAAATGCGGAACATAATTAGGAATGAGGAAGCACTCCTTTATTTTTTGGCGGAAATTCTTCAAGGGTGTTGCCTGGTTTGACTCCACTGGCAGTTTCTCAATCTAAAAAATGCGGAACATAATTAGGAATAAGGAAGTAGAAAGGAATATATTAGTACAGCCGTTGAGTACTGAAAGAACTTGAGCTTTTTGGCAACACATACCACCGCAAAAACAATTTTTTTTAAACGGCCACCTCATATTTAAAGTATTTCCGATTCTACATATTCTGAATAAAAAAGGGAAAAGCCTTGAAACAGTTAAAACTGACTTTTCTCATAATCTCCTTTTATACTTCAAAGGTTGCATCGATTCGTCAGTGTGTTTGGTATTATTTAATTTTTCTCAGCGCATTTTTATTTAAATGGTTCTAGGCCATATAGTTTTTAAAATTTGTTTGTGTAACCACGTACCTTGAGCCAAACTGTTTGACACGATCACTGAGTTTACTGCAAGTTTCACCTTTCACATATTGATAAGGGTTTTGTACTCACTTTTTCTTCCCGATGGAGATTGATGTTTTACTTTCAAGCGATGCGCATTTCGAGCTTTACGCTCATCTTCAGGCTACAAATAGAAAACTTGTACCGCGGCGCGGATACGCGTCAAACAACGAAAAGCTAAAATACGAGCGCACAACCGCACATTTGACCACTATTGCTAAAATTTTTAAAATGTATATAAATTGGTATAAAAACGGCTGAATTAAAATGGCCGATAAAATGACCAACCAAAATTTCAACTTTCACATATTGCTCGAAGGAAGACTTGGGAATACCATTTTTTTTTGCTATGGTTTGAAGCCCTCGTTTGCCAGCTTCAATGTATTCAGCAACTGCCAAGTTGATAGCATCTTGCTCAGTCTGGCCTCTTTCGCTCTTCTTTTTGTGATATTGAGGCATGTTCACAGATCTGGAATGCAAAATAATAATGTAAATTACAGGCAAGTTCTTTTAAACGTGTCCATTATGACAATTACACAAGAAGAAAGCAGAGGAAACTTCACCGAGAAGCGTTGGAACACTTTTGTTTACTGTCCTAATCCTCCTCGAAAAAAGTGTCCCAACCCTCCTTACTAGACTTTCGTGTCAACAAATGAACATAATCTAAATTCTTATCTTTGCAGTGCCATGGCACTTGGTGGAAAACAAACCAATGGAATACTCAGTGCATTAGTGCAATCGCGGATTTCATAGCTACAAACAATTTTCAGTAACTGTAAATTTACTATAGTTTGAAAAAACACAGTAAATGAAGGCCAAAACAAACAAACTTACCTTATATAGGACCGGCTTGATGAAACATGACCAAAACTTCATAGACAGTGGGGGCCGATGGGTAGAACATAAATTCACCAGTCTCAAGTCATCACTACCAACCTAAAAAAAAAAATCTCAAATGTCCCAACCCTCCTCCATCTCCCCTACACCGTACAAAGGTTTAAAATTAGTGGTAAAAGGTAAAAAATTAGTGTAACAAGAAGAGCAGGGGCTGCGTTACAAACTAAGGGAACCAAACAAGGAGCCGAAAGCTGAGTTGACACTCTGCAACTGAGCCAAAACTGGCGTCAACTATGCCGGTGTTGTTACTGTAACTTCTGCAGTCCACGGAAGTTGCAGCATTATTGATGAGCGTCAAAAGTTTTACCCAATTTTCAATTTTCCAAATACATTTACAAATAAAAACTCACCCAATTTTTCCATAGTTTCATTGTGTTTTCGTCTGCGGTGAATCCGTAATTGTTCTCGTTCTGCACTTCTAGCTTCTTTTCTTGCCAGCTCCCAGTCAAGGCCGTACATATGACCTGGTCCTCCTTTTTCTCTTTGCTGAATCAAGAATTGCTTGTCTTCCTCAATTTTCATGTCCTCTAGTGCAGATGCAAGAGCAATGTCGAACAAGTTGTCCAAGTTTTCAGTAAATGCACTCCCATTAGTGATATTACCAGGCAAATTTCGGTTTTTACTTTTTTCGAGTTTTCGCCAATTTTTATACAGCTTCACCAACTTTTTTGCGCTGTGATGGTCTTCTTTTATTGGAATCTGTGCTTTATGCCAAACGGAAGAGGCTTCCTTTATAACTAAATTTGAACACTCATCAACCGATTTGATTTTCACTGGCGGCAAATAAAAAAATAACACATGGAGAACATTGCCACTTTTCCGTTATAGTCATAATGTATGGAAAAAGGGAACTTTCGTAGAAACTCGTAGCATCTGAAATACTCATGCTCTACCCCTTTGAATACAAAATCAGAGGTCTCCTCTAATGCATATTTACTAGACTTTGATGTTGGGGTCCCAGCAACTGAACATGTACCTCATAATGGGGAAAATATGGCACAAATTGTGGCAAAGAGTCAGCAATTACAAGAAAATCCTCCTATTGATGACATAATTGCACCGCTTGTCCGACACCCAAGAAATCGAGCTTTGTCTGAGAGGTAATAAAACCTCTTAATCCGACATCCCAGTTTAACCAGTGAAAAATTTTATTTATGGCTAGGTTTCCTCACATGTGCTTAGAAATACTCAATCGTTGAAATTTTTCAGTTCATTTTTTTAAAATTTGCCCATGATTTTAATTGCCACAAAATTCAAAACTAGGATGAGAGAGGGGAGGGTATGAAACACAAGCTAGCTAGGGATTTCATTGCATTCTACGCTGTCCTGTGTTTTCTTCTTGCCTGTTTTTGTGCATTCACCGTCTTAAAGCATTCTATCAGAGAGAGAGGAGGTGGGTATTGGTGGACCCCAATACTTCCCCTCTTGAAGATATTTGCTTTTGATTTGTTTATGTCATAGAGGTGATGAGTTTTCAAAAGAGACTTCTCATAAAAATGTATTCAAATCCATGCCTTTGTATTGTATCTTTCTTTTTCGTTTAGTGCCTCACGTATGATATTTGTATCAGAATTTTGATTATTTTTTTTTCGTTACCACTTGAATTGGTCTCCATACAATCTTGAAGCACACAAGTACTTCTCTCTTCATAACATAATTCTAGTATTATATAGAGCTTCAAGTTTTGTCCAAGTCAACTTCAACACTTGTTTACATGGAAAATTCCTTTCAAATAAAATATAAGCACATAAGCTTTAGTTAGTACAACAGTTTAAAGTCTTTGTAACAGTATGAACAGTATTCAACATTTGTTTGTTATTAGATTTAGTTTGGTCTAAAGATATCCTTCCCACCTTCATTATTAATGATGAATATCAAAAAGTTTATGCAACTTTTGCAGATAGAATATCTGGTCCGCTAAAGATACTAGTTTTTGTCACTGATTCTAGTTTAAAGAATAACATTTTTTATTTATCAGCATAATTTTTGTTGGTAGTGCTGTTATCCAAATGTGTTAAAAACTACATAACAAAGGAGACTTTTTTTGTTCTTACATGTATTGGTGCTTTCTCTTTTTTTCGCCCAGCTCTCAGACTTTTAAGGGGTGGAGACAATTGTTACTCTGAGAAATTTTAGGTCATTAAAGAGAAAACCAAAGCTGCAATTTAAACGGCAAGCCGTCTGGGAAACTCCTCAGAAGGCCTGAAGAGGTTGTCTCTTATTAACCAACAGTTCCTGCCAACTTATGTACGTAACCTGTCGATCTGGATATGATTACTCTGTTGTGGAAATAGCATTGGTTGTTTTTCCTCTCAAAATTGGGTTCATTTTAATTTGCAAAGAAAGAAAGAAAGAAAGTAGAAATAGTAGTAGTAAGATAAGCTTACTTTAAAGCGGTGCTTTATCATCTAAGGCCATTTACACCTCTGTGTGTTTACATAGAAATCAAGGTTACATCTGTGAGAATACAAAAGGGTTGAGGGGGAAGAAAGAAAGGAAGAAAGTAGTAGTAGTAGTAAAATAATTTTATTTTAAAGCGGTGCTTTAGCATCTAAGGCCATTTACACCTCTAAAGAAGGCAGTAACAGTAATAAATTTACATGGAAAAAGAAAGAAAGAAAGCAAGAAAAGAAAAGAAAGAAAGAAAAAAGTAATTAAGTAGTAAGAATTTATTGTTTTTCTCATCTCAAATAAGCAATTATTTATGGAAATCCTCAAATTTTAAAACATTGGAGGGTAGGGATGAGGGTGACTGGCTATCCGTCTCAACATTTTATGGCAAACGAAGTCTTGTGTTATTATTTAAGGACTAAAAATGTTGGCATCAGATGATCAGGGGAATTTGGGGGAGCTTACCAGCCAATCAGAGGTGGCATCCTTCCTGTCACTTAGAGTCAGGTTTGCCGTGCAGCCTGTCGAACACATCGCAATTTTTGTTTTCTCTTTGAGGCTCTTTTGAAATTTAGTCAGAGTTACTTTGTCGGTTTGACTTAAAACAAATTATTTGTGATATAAATATGCACTAATAAATCCTTCACCAATAGTTTTTTATCAAAATATTGTTGTATTGTAAAAAAATTATCATTTGATTAAATATTCCAAACGTTGATGGCGATATTGTTCTTCTTTCCCCATGATTATTGCCCTTCACTGAATTAGCATTCAAAGGACTGAGGGAGGTCAGCTTCTGTATTGAATATATAAACTCTGAAATTTTAAGATAGCTGAAGGTCTGATTCAAAATTACTATCTCATGGATGGTACTAAACCCTACGTACACTAGTTCATAAAATATGTAACTGTAAATTTTGGAAGTTTCAATGGACACAAGACCCTATCCTTCAACTTGTACAAACAATATGGCGCAATGCTCTTTTGGACCCCCTTCCCCTTCAAGCGTTACGTATTTTATGAACTGCTCCTAGATTACTCAAAAGTGAATTTTTTTGTGAGAATTTGGGTCAGTTACATTGTGAGTCACAAAGGATTGCTTTAATTAATGAATCTCACAGACAATCAAAAATCAATTTTTATCATTGACTGTTTATTATTCGAACGACCTATAGTATTTTATTTTTAATGAACAGCCGTGAAGTGCGCATTACATTGTGTTCTCTAAAATGCAATGTTTCCGTCTATATTGAAAAAATCCCACCTGTATCTAAAGGATTTGATAAAAAATACATAGATCACATTTATCTTCAACGTATCTTAGCTTTAAATATGTTGAAAGATTTCCAGAAAGGAGCATTTCCTAGAGAGACGATAAATTTAGAACAAATACTACCTACGTTCTCACTCCAATTTTGAATCGTGATTTTGTGGAATAATTAATTCATGAAAACTTTATTTATGCTTAAAAATCTGTGTTTTGTGTACAACAAACCGAATGGCAGGGCATGAATCAAAGCCTCTTTGTTCGTGATTCCTCTTGATTCAAAATTAAAAATTTCGCTGGAAACAGTGTATGCAGTGAAAATATCTCAAATCAATGGCAAAGAAGAAAAGTTCTCAAGTGATCATAATTTTCAATTGAGGACCCTTCACACCTTTAAGTACTCAGGCATTTTAAAAACTGTCAAGTGGGAGCGGTCATGTCAAAAGCAAGGTGTCTTATTTTATATCTTTTAAAAACGCCGCATGAACATTCGAAAGTTGCCAAATTTCCCTAGAAAAAACATGTATCTTAGGGGAAAGTTATGAAATGTTTTCCTTAAAATTCTCAGATATTCTAGATCAAATCGCAAAAAAAAAAAAAAAAAAAAATCTGGATGTTAAAAGGAAAAATATTTTCTATTTTCCCACTAAATTCGCTTTTTACCGAAATAAATGTCTGTAGGCTCATACGGCATTCTTCCTTAGGACGGCAGTATTGGCAGTCACCTTCGACTGTCTGTATAGGACGTCAGCACTCCTATTTAAATGTGCGAGGTCCCTCTAACATTCTACTCACCATGAAAACAAAAATCTAAGTTGTAATAAGGACCAATTACCTAATGGGCTTGAAGGACAAGGTGCATAAGTGCACTTTTTGGTATTTTGAGAAATACGTGTTCGAAGTTTCGAAATTACATGGAGCCTTATGGTAAAAAGAAAGTTCGAAGTGACTTTTTAATGCTTAATAATTACTTAGAACGTGGGAACGAATTTTTCTCAGAATAATTGTACATTAAAACTAGTTTCAAGTACTTGATAGTATTAATGTTTCAATTTTGTCAAACACTGCACTCACTTGCCTACCTACGTGCCGTGTCCTCCAAGCCCCTCAATTATGTTAGGAGAAAGGAGATTAAGGATAGGTTGTTTTTCCAGTGCATGTCTCTGCCACATTCTTTAATTTGCAATTTTGCAATTTTTTTAAATGTAGGTATGAAAAAAATCGGATTCAGAAAAAAGAATTATCAATGAGAAAAGGGGACAAAATTTCTCTTTCCTGAGAGTAGAGAAATTTCTAATTTTGTCGTTTTTCGGAGACACAAGAGACAGCATCTTTAATTAGTCGAGTTAAGAGAGGAGCTAAACACGCAATTTGGCCTGGAGCTTAGCGCAGAGAGGAATGATGACGAGGACTTGAGATGAAAAGGACAAGCCTTCGGCACGGCGGTCGGCATGTAACACACATTAGCGCCTACAAGACTGCGTGAATACTTCACCCGTTGCGTCAAACACAGTGCGCGCGGTCAGGAGCGGTTGGCGTGAAACGCATAGCGCCTACAAGACTGCAGGAATACTTTACGCATTGCGCCAAACACAGTGAGATCAGCGCGGCGCAGCGGCGGAAGTTAAAATTATTATACAACATTTATGTTTGTTCTTTCATAATTTTTTGGTTCATTTCTTATAAATGGAGAAGCAAAGTTCCGTGAAATTTTGCTAGTAGTGTTGACAGGGCTTTCGCAAAAAATGTCATGATCGATGTCAACATCTTGAGAGCTTCCAGCTCTAATGTTGGCATGTTTCTTTCCGAGGAAATGAAAGAGGAGGAGAAATTTTGAAACACCGCAGTGGGTATAGGTAAGTGGTTTTTTACTTTCACCATCGATATTTTACTGTATACACACGGGATAAGGTTGTAAATGGACCGAGAGCAGCAGAGAGGAACTAAGTATTTACATTGCAACCCGTAAATATCGACGATAAAACTCTGAAACCGCGTATCTCGGTTGCGACGTTGCAGAACTTCCTGCCATACATAGTTTTTTAAATGAAAAACGACTCAACGTCACTACTCGAAAACTTCCATAGTTTTTCCCTCTCCACGCGAGGAAAATTCTGAGAAAACGTCAAGGAGTCATGTTGATTTGAGGGCGCTTGGAGTACAAGGCGCATAAGTGCAGGGTTTAACAAAGTTCCTTTAGATATTCATGGTCACTCAACTAAAACTAGTTTGAAAGTTTATTCAACGAAAAATTCACAACTAAAGTCCAACTTTAAATCTTTAAAAACCCTAGTAGCAGAACAAATTTTTGTTTTTCTAAAAAAAAGTATAAAAAACATGTCTGTTATCTACATGGTAATTTTGTACAAAAAACGTGTAACGCTTATATAAAAAAAATCAAAGTTCAGACGTGACCATGATATATGTAAAATGATAAAAGCTAGGTAAGAACTTTTTTTTTATAGACAATTTTTTTATATAACGATAAATGCATACGAAAGTGTTAAAAGTGAACATTTTTATGTAACTATTATATAAAAAAAGGTCATAATTTTCGTGAGCTTTTCGCGAATTAGAAGATTTTTTAGTATGTTTGCGAAAAGCGCACGAAAATTATTACTTTTTTATATGTTCACTTTTAACACTTTCGTGTCCATTATCGTACATTATCTTTATCTTTTCCTTCTATGGTTCTGCTTCTAGGGAAGTGAGTTCAAACTTCCTCTCTGCCTAAGGCACCACGTAATTTTGAAACTTTAAGTAGGTACTTGTTTCATGAAATCCGAAAAACTGCGCTTATGCGCCTTGTCCTCCAAGCCCTTCATTTGTGCTCCTTAAAAAAACAAAACAAGCGCGAAGTTTTTAAAACACCGTAAATGAGAGACGTGGTATGGAAGTTTTACCGTCGATTTACTGCAAGGAAACTTAAGGTTGATTAAATTAGCATCTATTTATTTATATACCAAAAATATCAAAACTTAAAGAAGAGAATTACTTATTCGGTAAATTACCTTTAATTTGCTTGCTTTTGTTTATTTTGACGAATGACGATGAAATAGATTTTGCACTATCTTAGCAGCAATGCAATGTAAGTAAGTACTTCCTTTCAGCTAAACTCACTATCAATCTAAAATATTGTCTTGGATGAGCGCAACACAGGAAAAAGAGCGCAATTTTGAAATTGCCGCCCTCGCTGGTGTTCACAGGCCGAAGAACCAGCGGAATGAGCCGGAAAAAGTCGAAGACGAAAATGTGCTCTCGCTCGCCGGAGGGATTTTTGAGTTCGATATCTTAAATTTGCAAGGCGAATAAACCATGGTGGTTGCATTTCGTACCCTCTTAACGTCATACGTCATCAGGTACATTCTGAATGCATGGCGAAGCATGTACCTATTGTGCGTCACAGCCTCTAAAATGGCGGCTCAACTTGAAATGCGGCCACCTTTGTTTATCAGTTTTCGCCGTGTTGAACTTGTGAGGTTTATGCATGTGTGTGAGTGCGGTATCTTAGGTCAGTGAAATAGCCTGAATTTATGATTCCGGGCTCAGATCTTTAATGAGAGACGAAACCCCGAGATTATTAAGTTTTTAGAAACCCTTCCGGATCATCCATTACTCTAATATTTCAAATATTGAGTTCCGTGATACATCATGCCGTCAAACAACCCGCTCCCTGCCAAGGAGAACTCCTTGTTCAAAAGGATTTTGGTGAGTTATCTAAACTCGTAAATGATTGTGGGCCTCCAAATCAAAAGATGCGTCGAATTTTTTTAAATTTCTCTAGGTTTGCTTCGAATAGAACGAGACACAAACGATTAAAAAGGAGCCAATTCTTGGCTGTAGTCCTATCACCCCAACCAAACCATGCTATCATTTCATTGATAAAAGGCCCTCCTCACCTTCAATAACTTTGTCCTCCAAGATAATGGCAGCGGTTGATGAAAATTTTAATAATTTCCAATGAGTTGTGTCCATTCTTGGCTTCATTTCAGAGGAAGTATGATTGTCTGGAACCAGGAGGCTGCCTTAACCTCTGAAAGTGAGGTTATGTTTTTCTGCATAACTTACTTGAGCATGAAGGACCGAACATGTAATTGAATGCTACGAGAGTAACATTTTTTGAGTTTCGTTAACTGTAGAGTAGTGATACTGATCAAGCGTAAACCTTGACAAAACTTTAATGATGATTATTTATCTAATGGACGCTTGTTATCACCTTCATCGTTTTGCCCTGAGCTACCTTGAGCATTGTATATACGTCGAACGATGCGCAAAGGAGCTCATCTCTTGCTCCATTAGTTTCTTCGTGAATTTGATTTAAGAGAGTGGGATTGCACATATTTTGTACCTTGGTGTTGCACACCACGCCAAGAGCTTACAGCATGTAAAAGAGAATTTTGCCCTTCCCAGATAGAAATTTTTTCCCCCATTTTTACCAGTAGGTAGTTAGAACGCATGTATTGTATATGTATTGTTGCCTGAATAAAGACCTTCAGTGATTCAATCCAAAATGGAAGCATCAAATTTTTTATGGAGGCCTCGAGGATAAAACGTGGTGAAAGATATTAATTACTCAGCTATTTTCGAAAGCGGTTTGCATGGTGCCTTCCTTAAATTTGTTTTTCTGGGGCCTTCATCTTGATGAGGTCAGCCAGGAATAATTTCCCTCCACTAATGATGTCTAACCTTAGTTGTTCCATATTTTGGAACAAGCGTAAGTGTTTCCAGAGAGTCGCACCCTGCAAATTACAGTAATGTCTCATGAAGTTTTTAAGTGGTTTTTTTCCAAATGTCTCTTCCTGTAGGTATTTTTTTTCCATCTGTGCTCTCAGAACTTACTAAGCTCCCGTAAAATTTACATTTGCAGTGGTTATTGTATTCATGAGCTGTCATCGGAAGCTTTGAATGTAGTCATCACTTTCTTGCCAAATATTAAAAGCAATACTAAATTAAATCGCAGTAAAGCGAAGAAAAAGTTTCACGATTCAAAAATTACTGTAATTGCATTCATTACCTGCCAATGAACCAGAGCTAGCTCCCTTTCGCTAAATGGGACCCTAATGGAAATTAAATTGAAAGAAGCCCTTCCTTCTTTGACTGTCTTGATTAGAAAAATAGGGATTGAGAATGACATTGTTAAGATTATTGGCGTTGATATTGAAAAATTTTGTTTTGCTCACTTTGTTTTCTATCTTAAGTGTCAGGTGGAAAGTATTTGTCCTAGTGATAAAATTCTGATCATATTGACTGGCTTACTCCTTGGAGCCCAGAATCTGACTTCATGTATCGCATCTTTTCAAGATTTTGTTCCTTTCTCATTTGTTTTTTTTTCTTTTTCCCCAGAAATGTTACGAACTGAAGCAGTATAAAAATGGGTTGAAATTTGCCAAACAAATTCTATCAAATCCAAAATTTTCGGAACATGGAGGTAAGTAGACAATGTTTGAGTTGAATCAGTTTGCAAGCTGAGAGTAGCTCATTTCATCAAATCAACATTTGTCATAAAATTTCAGTATTTCTCAGATGGGCGAATGTCACGTCGGAAGATAGCATCATTCAACATAAATTTATGTGGTAACCTGTAGGTCAACTGGACGTATTTCTATCCAAGGGAACAAAGTGCTATGGGGGAGGAAGGGAGAGGGGGGCTTGGATTGGCAGGTGTTGCGGAACGCGATGCTCGTTCCATCCTATACTCGCAATGCTTTTCCATGGCGCTCAGTTCCGTTTGACAGAACGCCCTATCCGGGATTCTAAAATCCTCAAAAGAAACTCAATTTGGCGCTTAGTTGCGTTTAACAGAAATACGTCCAACTGATTTTTGATGTATTCAGGTCGAGGTGACATTCTCTCACAGTTTTCTTTCCCCAGTTCTAAGTAGTAACGAATAAGTCCTAAGAACTTAGCAGCATTTTTAAATCTCTACAGCCTAAAATTATTTCTATGTGTAATTTATAATCTTGTAATTTCATTCAATTCTGACATCTTTTCTATCATTGCTTTTATATCAACCGGTTTTATTACTTTACGTAAGGTAAAAAATAGCAGTACATCTGAACCTACTCTGAAACAGTTGGACAGCTAGGCATCTCGCAGAATATTTTGAGGTGGTAGAATTTCACTAATTACAAATTTTGGTGAATCTGAAAGAACAAATGTCTCTCCAAACACTAAGTTTCTACATGTAATATTAACAGCGATCATTGGTCACTAAAAGTATCAATGGAATTTGTCAACCTCTGTGTTTGTGCTTACTTTTTATTCCTCCACTTTGGTCTCAGCTATCATTTATGCGTAAAATCTGAATGTGCAATACTGATGAATCAAAGGTTGAAAGATCATCTAACGTCTTGTTATTCATCGTGTTCTTCATGGATCTATGTTTAAAATATGTGGAAATTGGTACCTAGAAAAATGCTTTATTTTTTGCTAAGCTGATGAATTCAAGTGCTAACTCATTCCTTTGTGGAATTCGCAAAACCTATCTCAAAAAACCTGGTCATTACAATCATTGCGCTTTTTTCTGTTTAGAAACCTTGGCCATGAAAGGCTTGATCCTAAATTGTCTCGGCCGCAAAGCAGAAGCATACGACCATGTAAGGCGAGGCCTCCGCAATGACCTTCGCTCCCATGTTTGCTGGCACGTCTATGGTCTACTCCAGCGTTCGGAAAAGAAGTATGATGAGGCTATCAAATGCTATCGTAATGCTTTAAAGTGGGATAGGGACAATATTCAAATTTTGAAAGATCTGTCCCTTCTGCAAATTCAGATGAGAGATCTTGAAGGCTACAGGGTAAGCGATTCTTTAGTCCCTGCTAAAGTCTGTTTTCTTTTCAGTTCATTTTTATGTAGTTTTCAATTTGAGAATGTCATATCCTGTTTCCTTCTTAGCACTTTTTCATAAGCTCTCTTTTGTACAAAATAAGTCAGAGGTACTCGTTCATTTTTTAAATTCGTTTTCAGAGAAAACAAAGCAAACCAATCTTTTAGGAATTTTTTCAGATTTTTTTTTAAACTCTGAATGGCAAAAGAAACTATACTTTGAAAATATCAAAAATGAGACCCATTTGAAGCAATATTTTGGCAATTTTGAATCGACAACTTTCTATGCAAACAATGAAAACTAATCGACGGTGTACGTTAGGAATCACATAAGTCAGTTTGGGATGTCGCAGACTTCCTGTCATACTTTATTTTTTTGACGGAAAACTACTTAACCGCATTTCTTTTAAACTGCCGTAATTTTTCTTCTCTGTGCGAAGAAAATTCTGCATAAACTTCAAGGAATGATGTCAATTTGTTTTCCTTTACAAAAATAACATAGAGGCAGAGATTTTCAGAAGTGGCAAACGAGATATATGATTGCGGACTTATGCCATTGTAATATCTTATTCACAAGTTCATTCTGAAAAATTTTATTGTGTTCGATTGGTTTTAGATGAACATCTAGAGAAAAAACATGTTATGTCATGCCTCAACTCCTGCACTGACTTGTGATCTGTCGCGACTTTCTTTTATACGTTACTTACTTTCCCATCTGTCCGAACCGTTTTACTTCACTTTGTACTTCCATAGCAGTGGTGAGACTCAGCTCCTAAAACCAAGTTTATTTGGAATATTAACAACAGGGGGTCATCGGAAATGAACCCTTTATTAATGATTTTTATTCAGTAGGATCGGCACAAATATTTTAAATGTCCGTATCAAAAATTGTCTTTTAATTTCTTACTATAATTGGGATTGCGCTTTTTGTAGGATACCCGCTATCTACTTTTTATCTTGAGACCTGCCCAAAGACTCTCCTGGATTGGATTTGCCATGGCATATCATCTACTGAATGAGTACGAAATGACTTTGAAAATCTTGAAAACGTTCTTAACTGTCTCGGTAAGTCCCATGCACCAGTCTTCCTCATGCATTTCCGTTACGCCTCTCAAATCAATTTCCATCAATTTCTTGCAGATTCAATATTTGATTAATGATCTTATATTTCATTTGATTATGCCGAAACGCACAAAAGCTAAGAGGATGACACTCAGTAGTTTTAGATTTTCTCATCAAAATATGGGCCAATTCCATATGCCACAAAATCATCATGTCTTGATTGTTGCTTTCTTTGGATTAGTGTAGTCAAGTTCAAATACAGCATTTTTCACCAAAATTATTGTCCATCAAAAAATGGAAATGATATCAAGACAGTAAATCCACTTGCAAAACTCAAGATCAAAATGTACAGGTCAGTTTCAGAGTAATGCGTTGAATATTATCACGGCCACCTTTGCCTGTTATTTCCGTTCCAAGATCCTGGCGCATTCGTAAGTGATAATCTTTTTTCCTCTCTTTTTTAGACGGCAACTGATTTTGAGCATAGTGAATTGTTGCTGTACCAAAATATGGTATATCAAGAGCAGAAAGCGTACGACGAAGCAATCAAACACCTAGATCGGTATAATTTGATAATGTACGATAAGCTCGCTGTCAATGAAACTTACGGTATGTATTCAGTGTGTGCATTTCTCATTTTTAGTACTTTTCAGTTTCCAAAAATATAGTAACATATGGAATCTCTCAAATGTGTTTGAATCAAGATCAGATTGTTATGCGATCAGATAATGTAAAGCAGCCTCAAATGTGTCAGCCCCAACTACTGACTACATTCACTTGAAGTTTTGCTTGAAACCTTGGAAGTTGGGACTAATAACAAATTCAAGCTGGCCGAATGATACAGCTAAATACCCTTGGTGGATGAAAAAAATTGCTGGTAGAACATAGTTTATCATATGGAACATCGCAGTTTTGTTAGGTGGTCGGTACAATTGAACTGAAAGTCTAACGAAACCATGGATTTTACATCACCAGCTTTATTAAACACCATTTTTTTAAAAATATTTCCTTCCTCTACTGTTCTGAATAAATGAGTAATTGAATGAATCTTGAAATCCTTCCAAGTCAATTTTTATGATCATAATATCTCAGGGAAGAAGGAGGAGCAGTGAAGATAGATGAAGGTAAGATAGATGTGGAATGTTACTCTCCATTTCTTGAGGATGTTCAAACATTTTTTATCTGTGTTTCATTTTTTTTTTTTGTCTAATGCTTTGCTATAGGCGATCTTTACCTGAAAGTTGGCAAGCATGAGGAAGCACAACAGCACTACATAGAGCTCATCGAGAGGAACCAAGAGAACGTTGAGTATTATAAAAAACTTCAAGAGGCGATGAAATTGATCAGCGATGAGGAGAAGTTTGACATGCTTAAATCTTATTGCGAGAAGTATCCCCATGCTCATGCGCCTAGAAGACTAGCTCTTAATCATTGCCAAGGTAATTTATTTGTGTTCCTAAATTTTCGTGTGAATAATTTTGCCCCGTATCTTTTTAAGGGCAAGACTAGTAGGTCATACATCATAATGGACCAATAGGCAGGGTGTTCAAGGGTTCCACATTCCTGGAAAACGGGGAAATTTTAAAAAATCAGGAAGAACCTAGAAATGTTAGTATTAATTCGTTAAGTCACCTTTATTTGCTTTCTAGAATAGGCTTAGCGTTTCAAGCAACTTATTTTCAGACATCAGAACATTTCGCCGCAAAATTTTTAAAGTGTACTTAGGAATCTGAAAACCAGACAGAAGCACTGATCATAACCCCCTGATCACGAAAATATAAAGCGAAATAGACCATTCTCTGGATTTATCTCAGAATCCGCAAAATCCGTAAATTATCGTGAAATATTTGTATGTATGCGTTTAAGACGAAATTTGCCGCGCTTTTTTTTCAAAATAAGAAATTACGGAGTTGTTTTTGAGCATTGGTCATCATTGGCTACTAGCTATCAACGTTCGCCAATGGCATCAAAATACTGATGAAAGAAATGGCATCAACCGGGGCATCATAAACATAACCTCAAATGATTTTAACATCAGCATCTCACTAAAATTTAATTGATGTCACTAAAAAAAAATAAAAAAAGAATATATATTGACAGAAAGTGCTTTTAAAAAGTTAACAACAGATATTTTTTAATCAAGAATAAAGTGCTTCTTCTGTAAAATAGGATTAGAGAGAGAAAAAGACTGAGCAATGGCTCGTTAAATAAAATTAAGCTTTATTTTAAGCTATCAAACGCCTAAAGTGTCACAAAAATAATGGCGAAATCAGCAAAAATAACAACGAAATTCGGGAAAAATAACCATGAAATCAGGGAAAAATAAAAGCGAAATTTTCCAATGTCTACTTATTTTGGCTGAAAAATATTTCAATTCATGTCTTTTTAACCCTTTGGCATATCTTCAAGTGGACATATTTCTGCCAGACGGAATTATGTGCATAAAGACATGAGCCCTGAGACCCATAAGAATATATGCATAACAGGGCTTACGTCATAATGCACATAGTTCTGTTTGGCAGAAATACGTCCAATTGTCAGAGAATTTTATCAAAATGTGTCAGGGAAATCTGGAAAAGTCGGGAAATTCCATTTATTTTGACTTTGAGAAAGTGACTAACCCGGCACTGGTTATTCATAAACTCAGCTTTTTCTGTTTTTACCGACCAAATATCCACTGCTTTCATTAATTTCACAATTCTTATTTTTATACAGGTGATAAATTTAAGCAAGAGATAGACCAATATTTGCGGAGAGGGCTACACAAAGGCGTCCCACCTTTATTCGTAGATATCAATTCATTGTACAATGATCCTGTCAGAGTTACCACAGTAGAAACTTTGGCAGAGTCCTATGTAGAAGCTCTGAAGAAAACTGGATACTTTAGTTTTGAAGGTAAGTTTTTTTTTTTAATTTATTGGCTTTTTGTACTGCTTGTTGAGTTTTTCTTTTAAATCGTTTTAATTTTCATGCACACGCATTTAATCAAATTGCAATAACTTATTGAAGTCCAAATGTTGAACTAGAGTAAAGCCAATAAATGAGTTTTTACTGAAATTTTAAATCGAATACATAAGTTTCAATTTGTTCAGATATCTATGGCCAAACGCAAAAAATACAGATCTCAATTGAAGCGCTCCTTTCAAAAAGGCGCCAACTCTGAAGAAAAAAAATTTCTGGCGACCAGAATTACTAAACAAAAAGCAAATAAGGATGATTTTCCATCCAAAACTCGTTTTCGAAAAAAATCGGACTGAGCGCCTTTTCGAAATAAGGGCTTTAATTGCAATGCTCAAAAATCTCTGATCGTATGTATTTTATTTTCTCTGAAAGAAACTAATTTAAAAGTTCTCTTGCTATTTTATGTGATTTGTTTTTGAAAGAGTGAAAAAATTCGCAGGACATTTTAATAGAAACTGTTGATTAGTTTTCCAACAATACTTGAGCGACTTACAATGCCGTAATCTGACGCATCTGACGTACGCATTTTTCGACTTCAGCCATAAGTATGCCAATCTCCCCATTGAAAAGTGTTTTGCTAACTTTAGTCTTGCTAACTATCAAGTCCAACTTTACAGTATCTAGGAGTTTCTGTCCTAAATCTGTTCAAGGGAACCTTATCTTCTAGAAATAATTTTTCAGAAAGTAGTTTTTAGGTAATTTTGAGAGACAGATTTGTCAATGATATTTTTTTTGCCAATCAGTAAGTATTTGACATTGAATCAACATCTTAAGGTATGCCGGCCTGACTCTTGGATACCTTTAAATCATCAAAATTTTTCATATATTTGTTGATTTTCTAGATGCTGAAAAGGGAGACAGTCCTAAAGAGCCTGCCTCTGCGCTTCTGTGGACATATTACTTCTTAGCCCAACACTATGACTTCCTTCGGAACACCGAAAAGGCGTTGTACTACATAGACTTAGCAATCGATCACACGCCTACATTAATAGAGTTATTTGTGATCAAAGGAAAAATTCACAAGGTAGGTTTCAGTTCTTTTTTTATTTCATCACGTTTTCACATTTTGTCAAATCATACTTGTTCTTCACATTTTCAATGCTTTTTGGAATTACAGAACTTTCAAAAAAACAAAACCTATTTTTTTTATTACTCTTGAAAATTCTTGAAACCTGGTAATTTTGCTCTCTCTGTACGGATTTGAGAACATTCATATAGTTAAAAGTTTCTATTTTATCAAAGTTTAATCGTCCTTGAAAATTTATTATCATGATGAAGCGTGACTGCAACTTCCAAATTTTTAGAAATATTCAATGAAACTCAAACTACAATATTTTCTCTCATCAAAATTCGATACCAAATTCATCAGAACCATGTGTCCCAAAGTCACATAAGTTCATAAATAGGAAATTAGCGTTTTTAAGCTTGTCAATTTAGGTTCTGGTAAAGCTTTTTTTTTTTTTTTACTTGATCAGGCTAAAATATGCATGGAATGTGTCTATTCATTTTAATAGCCAACTTGATTTACTTTGTTTCTGATGTTTATTCTCTGTGGTGTGTCTGATTGCTATGATTCCAATTTGAAATAAAACCCCTAAAATCTTGCTCGCAAGTAGGTTTTGAAAATTTTCATTTCGTATATCGCTCTTTTACGTCAAATGTTGATGAGGAAGTATGCCTCATATTTTTTTTTCATTATTTTACTGTTCAGTGACATTAATCCTTTGTTATTTGGATAATGGCAGAAAGAAAGGAACATTTTATCTTGATTAAACTATTTCCTAACCATTAAATATGACTAATTTTTTGTCGTTGTTTCTGTAGCACGCCGGTGATGTAGAAGAAGCTTACAAATGGTTAGATGAAGCCCAAGGCTTGGATACAGCAGATAGATACATTAATTCAAAGTGTGCGAAGTACATGCTCCGAGCAAATCTAGTGCAGCAAGCAGAGGAAATGTGTTCCAAATTCACGCGCGAAGGTGTTTCCGCAATGGAGAGTCTGAATGAAATGCAGTGTATGTGGTTTCAAACAGAATGTGCCTTGGCCTACCAAAGATTAAAGAAATGGGGAGAAGCCCTGAAAAAATGTCATGAAGTTGATAGGGTAAGTTACCATCATCGTTATTAAGTTTTTTTCAAGTGAAGCAGTCATCCAAGTTTAATGGGAAAAAAAGAAAAGAAAAAAAAAACTTAATGTGTAAACTTGTTAAAACGAATTGACTGGTTCTTAATATTTTGATAAATTTTAATGGGCAAGAAATACTGGGCAAACAATTGAACATCCCAAATTAGTCGCATAATTTTTCTGCTTCTTGTACCATGCTTTGAGGTGTTTGCATATTTCCAGGACAATTGCTTATGTCTGCACCACCTCTCTGACCTGTTTTTGCCACCGAGAGAGGAAGAGACTCACCTGAGTCGTCTTTTGACCATACTTTCGATACGATCAAGAAAATGTAGTGCAGGGATCAAGTTCCGCAAGTCAATCATCTTGGGGGCATAAAAGTTTTTGCGCGGTATCATTTTCCAACCCTCAAACAAATTTAAGGTGAATACTGGGAGTGGTTGCTTTGTAATAATTGTTCAAATTCTGCAAATGTAAAGTGTTTACCGAGGGTAGAGGCACAGTGTAGGAACTTCAAATTTTCCCATAATGTCAACAATACGCCAAGGATTATTTCCAGACCATTTTGCCAAGGTAAAATCCGTACTATTCTAGAATAAATATGTTCTCTTTGTAAGATTACATAGACCTTTATTTAATCTGCTCTGTGAACTTATTCTGTTGCAGCATTTCACTGAAATTTTTGACGATCAAGTAGACTTTCACACATACTGTATGCGCAAAATGACATTGCGTTCGTATGTTGGTTTATTGCGATTAGAAGACGTTCTACGTTCGCATCCGTTTTACATCCGCGCCGCGATATGTGCCATCTCTGTGTACCTTCATCTGGAAGACAAACCTCTGAACAGCAGTCAAAATGAACATCATCAAAATACAGGTAAGATTTTTATCCAATGTGAAATTCATGTCTGCAATTATTCAGCGTTTTTAATCAGGCAGAGGTTAGTGAGGTTGTTTTTGCATGTAGGAATTTTTGTTCCTCTGTTCATTTTTTAGAGATAAATGTTTTGTGTTAGAGATAGCAGTCATTTTTCCTCTAAATTTTTGGAACATCTGCCAGAATTTCCATCCTTTGTTGGTAGTTCTGAATTTTGACCTGAGCTTCAACTCAGTGCATTAATTTAATCAGTGAGTTCAAGAATACACCAACTCGAAAGAAGTGAAATGTTCACAAAATATCAAAAACTGCGGCGCGCGCAAAGGAAGTTTCTTAAGAAAATGCTTTTAGGCGCCAAAGGACAAATACTTGGAGGCATTGTAAAGAATCAAATTGAAATAGATCCGCCATGTTTATTGACAAGTAATTAGTCGTTTACAGGTTTGCGAGTTGGTGTGTTTTTGTTCTCACTGACTTTTAGGTACTGATTTTTAATGGTTTGCCCTGAAAAATTTATTTTTTCGTGACATGTAGCACTTGAATACTTTTATAACTTGTTGGCACAAGATATAAATTCTACCGGAAATTGAAATCCATGAAATCAGATAGCCACTCGCTTTTCTTGGAAGGCCTAAAATTGGTATTTCCAATAAATTACTAAATCTTTCCTCTTTTCTGTACTTTTTTCCGACAAATATTTCACTTGATGGCACTAAGCACCCTAGAAAAGTGTTCTGTGAGATACCGGCTCTGAAGAAGTCTACCCCTCTCTCCCCCTCCCTCAAATGATATATGAAGGACCAATAATAGAGCGTGTTATCTTTCTTACCACCCTTTTTCCATTGCTGTCTCGAAAATCGCACTAGAGAGAGAAAAAGAGTGATGCTGTAACATTTTTTTTGTCTTTCTTTACCTATAATCTATCAGAAATTGAATGTCTTTTTTTAAAAACTTACTTAGGTTTTATCCAAAGATTTTTGAAGAAAAGTACCCTCTTTTCTTAGTAGCTAGCTCCTTGAAATCCAGTGAATATCAAAATTCAGCATGGAATGAAATATTTGTTGGAAAATCAAAGAATTGTTAAAGGCATGGGATGTTGGAAACCGGGGATTTCCTTTTAGTTTCTTGAACACAATTTGGTGGTTTGCGATCATGTGCTGTAGATCTAGTCAAAAGATGTAGAAACACTAATATTTTTGGTTGGAATACTGGAAGGAAATTTATCTTTTCATTAAAATCAGGAAGAAAATAGGAGGTAACTCCGGATTTCATTTCGAAAATTCGTTTCTGATAATAAAGGATGTCGCAAGAAATGAAAAAATTACGAAGTTTTAGATACCGCATCTTTTTAGGCTTCCAATTAAGTTTTTCTCATTACCTGAAAAACTTTCAATTTCCGTGTTGGGATTACTTTTAAAGTAGTTAAGACTGGTGAACAAAGTTTCGATGCACGAATGCGGGCAAATTAATTGGGTTTTATCCTTCTTTAAATGAACGGTACCATTAAGTGAAATTTTATTGGAAAGGTCATAGGAAAGTTTCCCTCAGTTTCAAGGCTCTATTTTGTAACAATTTTAATACGTCAGCATGTTCTCAGAATCTGTATTACTATGTCAGTAATTTTGAACCGAAGATGAGTTTCTTTTAATTCGTGGTTGAAATACTCATTTATATTTTCGTATACGCGACATAATATCGGGAGTAGCTTAAGAAAATTTTGATTTGATGCCTGAACTGTCACTTTCAACCCCACCCCCCCCCCTTTTTTCCTAAACACAAAGTATGTTCATATTCTCAAACCAAAACCGTTGATGCCTGCCGCAGTGCCGCCTCGCCGTGTGTGTCCCCTTCAATGATCAAGGTAGGCAACGCATACAACGTGAAAGTTAAAATAGTCGTATCATGGTCGTGTGAAGGAGTTTTTTTTTTTGGCCATGCTGCGCGCTAGGACAGATTGAAAGCTTCTCGAGGTGGATGCTTCATTCACTGTCCTCTGTATTCTTCTCACCCTCCACCTTGACGTTTGGTGTGATATATCTTCGACCTTCTCTACAGAAAACTTGTCGTTTGTTTTTGCCTTTTTGCACTGCAATCGCGATCCGAGATTTTGCGGAATTTCCATCATTGATCAGTGCAAATTTTCAAATATTCCCGCCTGGATTTTCAACGAATTCTTGAAAAAGCATTTAAAACCTAGAAAAGTCAGGGAGTTTCGCCCAGTTCTGTAAAGTCAGAGAATTTGTTGCGGAATTGAATCCCTTTCTTCCGGCCGAAAACTGAAATAATTGATTTATAGATTTTAATGATAATAGAATTTCACTCCCCGATTTTTAACATTGTATCCAATGCTGCCGTGACAAGGAAAAACGCCGTATGAACATTCGACAGTTGTCAAATTTCCTCCCATAAAACGTTAATTTTTGCGGAAAAATATGAATCTTTTCCCTTGACATTTTCAGCAACTTTAGGAAAAATTACGAACAAAATTATCCGGAGAATAGGCAGAAAAATATTCATAAGACCAGGAAATTCGTTTTTTAACTAATGCACTGAAAAAAAACTCCAGCCGTGGGAGCCGCAATTACGGGCTATGTAGACATACCGTCCGTTCCGGGCTCAAAGGCCGAAAATTCCGGCTGCTGGAGACGTAGCTTCGATTGCTCCGGGTTCAGAGGCCGAAGCTACGGCTTCAGCAGCCGGAATTTTTGGCCTTTGAGCCCGGAACGGACGGTATGTCTATATAGCCCGTAATTGCGGCTCCCACGGCTGGAGTTTTTTTT